>MZZL01000408.1:1786663-1872041 GCA_002749535.1 Apophysomyces variabilis | reverse complement strand
TTATCATTATGTTTTCACGACTATTTATATGTTGTCTCTAAATGTAAGTGTATGCGTTGTGTAATGTGTTGTTCTATGTGTTGTCTCTATAGATGCAGTGTAGATCTATGAGGATAGAGAAATGTAAAGAAAGAGGGAAAGAACCACCTTGCATAGATTAAACTGTACACTTAGTTTGATACATGATGCATGTAGTAAGATGGTCTGATCGTCTTTATACTGCGTAAAGGAGAGAGCTACATTGCATGTAAAATACGATGATCCATATACCAAATTGGGAAACTGTATTGTAGTCCCGCTATTAAGGTGTATAACGACATACTAGCTATACGACAAATATAATCTATGTATAATACTTTTACTAAAAAGTACTAGGAATGTCTATTTTGATTTGTGTATATAATACTTCCAGAATGTTCAAGTAGTATCCGTAATGATCTTTCAGATCATATGTTCAGAACAATGGTTTTCTGGCGACCAGGATTGGTCAGCTTGAATTTTCTCTTTGATGGTGATGTGTCACTATGTGGAGCAGTCTCATCCACGACACGTTGACATGGTGCATGGTCATTAATTCCGGCCGTCCCAAGGAAGTAAATATGGAAATAAAGCGCTTGCGTATACTCGATTCTACGGAAAGTCTTGGTCTTCTTCCTGTTTCTTCGGTTATGTGCACTACGTTCTTGAAGGTACACGACACTTGGGGTGGAGTTCGTGCACAACGTATTTGGCTGGGACACAACATCTGGCAGTTGTTGGTACACCGCGTCTTTTGAGGTACACTACCTTTACGAACCGAAAGATAGACACACAACAGACTCCAATGGTGCACAACTTTCGTGAATGATGAACCTACCACTTGACCTTGACCTAGGTAAAACCGGTGTTACACGACGCTATCATCTCTGCATTTTATTGTTCTATCCTGACGTATACGCTGTTGTCTTTTAAGTCAAGATAGTATAATTCATAATTATTTTCTTTTGTTCGTTATCGCTGTCTTCCGTTTCATCCATTCTTTTATTAGTTTCCTTTCCTAAAGATCTTGTCTCACTAGTACGAAGTTTAGTAGAAGTTTTCTGTTAATAAAAAGACGAGGACAAAGGGAATGGAAAGGGGGGGAGCGACATCCAAAAAACCCTTTTTGTGCCTCAAGCTCTGTTTACACTCTGAAATTTGTCTTGGTCAAGTTATATTGTTGTCATTGAATCGCTGAGGATCATTGAAGCATATAATTGACAGAAGTTTATTGTGTATTTCGCTAGAGTCTTTTTTTTTTGGTACCTTTCTATTATTGTATTTCCTTCTTTCGATCACCTTTATTTTATTATTCTCTTTTAAAATTCTCTAACACTCTTCTTACGGTTGAGATTATCTTATTGTACCCTTCCCCTTTTATCAATTGCAATTACATTGTATCCTTTTCTTCTAAGTGTTATATTTATTGTGCGCCCTTTCCCTTCTTACGTATATTTGTATTCTCTTTATTTTGTACCTTTCTGTTACAAGACAAAGCACCGCACGTGTCATCCGTGACACAGCGCGTAGTGATTATTTGTAGCCGTCCCAAAGAAGTAAAAAGTAGGGAAAATGAGGCAGGCCTGAAGTGTTCAGGATAGTATGGATGAATAGCATTTGCATATAGTGCAAGAGCCAGCCAGTGAAAATGTGAGATAGTGCATTTGAGCTATCGCTCGACCAATAAACAGTTTATATAGTGTTTTTATTTTATCTAATAAAATGATTGTTGAATACGATGTTACAGTGTAATGACCTCCTGAAAACAAAAAAATATTATTATATTTACGCCTCTCCCTTTTTTATTTTTCTGTTTCTTATTTTCTTTTTATTATTATTTCGTATTTCATACTGGAATAAAAGTTGGAAAAGCTGCAAAGCTGATAAGAGAAGGATGGTACAAGTGTATTCTTAGAAAATAACTTATCCTCAGGTTAAAGGGACTTTTCGGCAATATACACTACAATTTCTTTGCTACATACACGTCCTTTCCAATCCTCATCATTATACATCCTTAGCTTATCTTCCAACTCTATTCTGATCCAACCTTATTATTACTCAACACTTTTACCTCAATCTCTATCCAACTGTATCTCAATTCAACCTTATTTCATTTGAATTTTATTTTTTTATCCAATCTTATTTCTGATTTAATCTTTCTTTTTATCCAATTTTATTCTTGACTTCAACTTCCATTTTAGTCAACCTTATTTGTATTCTTTTGTCTTTTTGTATTTTCAAACCAGTATAAATACCTCATTTTTTTGTCAATAAAATGACAGGTTATTTGAAGTTTTTAAATCTTTACAAAGCAGCCTTATACTCACATCTGCGCCTCCATTGGTTATTAAGATACCACCGTTAACCAGAATTTACTTTTATTATTTTATTTTACGATCTACTGAAAGATCTTGTCATTTCTCTTTTACTAATTTTACGAACTATACTGACGATATATTTTGACAATTTATTTAACGATCCAAATAATACCTTAGATATTTCCCTTAACGAAATCTACTAACGAAACATTTTCTTTTGTTTTCTACTTAGAAACTTATAAAGCTCTTTGTTACCTTCATCTTTTTTATTGCAACTCACTTACGGTTTTGGTGTTTAACCGAAATACACACCTGGTGCTCACTTTTAAAAGACGATCAAGGATCTCTTTAGTCACTTTACCGATCAACAACCCTTATTACTGCTCAAAATAATCCACGCCTTTACAACGGCATAATTTTAGGTAGGATCTTGACAGTAAAATAATAATTCGCCGTTGTGTGTTTTTGAGAATAAGTGAGCACCAGGTGTGGGTTAAAGTCTAACACCAAGGCTAAGAGATAACTTGAATTTGTTTAAAAGAAACGGTTGGGCCAAAGGCTAGACAATATAAGTCAATCGATCGGTTGATCAATGATAACCAAATATAGTATAACAGAGATAAGGTTCAGAGAATCGGAGTCCTTGATAGAGTCTCGACAATGATCTCTTGCTCAAATCAAATAAATCAGATGATCGGTAAGTTCTTGTAGAGTAAATAGATTCAAAATAAAAAAAGATATAAATCGATTGGATTCCGGTTATCAATGGTTGCTTGATAAAACCAACGGAGGCGCAGTATAATCACAATGGATAAAATAAAGCTGTTTCTTTTTAAAGAGTGTTTCTCTTAAAATATTTCAATCAAAAGAAAGATTTGAGATGAAAAACCTGTCGTTTATTCAACTTTGATTGGGATTATTTATACTAAATTTCAAAGGATAATCGGATAAGAAAAAGAATAAAAGAATAAGAGAATAAAAAAACAAATGAACAAAAAAAAGAACAAGGTAACACTAAATGGTCTCGGCTGAGGTCAGTACATCTTGTAAAGTTTCAGGTAAAGTTTGTTGTTGGTCAAATGAATCGGCTTGGCCAGATAGGTTACTTAAAGAAAAAAGAGAAAAGAAAAAAAAGGAAGAGAAAAGAAAAATATTGAAAATGTTGTGTACTAATGATCGTGTACCAATAGTACTTGTGTGTTGACCAAGGGAATAAGGATTTTTTTTTGAGACTTCACAACGAATGTAGACAATAGGGCAATAGACCAGTGATTAACCAGACTAAAAGGTATTAATCAACTTTATTTCTATTAAAGCTTATTTATACTAAATGTGAGACACTTTTTCAACTGAGATCATAAAACTTTTCATGAGGCTTATTCATGATAGTGGAAGATCAAGTACTTAGGACGAATCTGATATCGCTGATATGACAATAGTTTCCAAGGAACAATAACAGATCAGATCCATTGGTTATATGTACCTGAAACCTAGTTACATAGTAATTGGTACGTTTGATGAACCTGAGTTTGAGTAGCTTATTGTATTCCAATCAGTTGTCTCAAAGTGACAAGCTGTAGTCGAATAACTGACAGTTGTTGTTTCATACTTAGTTAATAGTTAATCCTTCAGGTATGAATACAACAATGATCACATAGTGATTCCCCTTTCTGCTTCTGCTTATCTAGTGAAAACCCTGTATTTAAAATTCAAATAAGGTTCGAAAAAATTCTAAGGATGATCATCTAAACATTGCTCTTTTTCCATTAGCATCAACTTATCCAACTTAAGCTGAATATAATCTTCAAAAATGAAGAGAGAAAGATCTATTGGACAAAAGGATTCCCTTAACCATCATGCAGGACATCCTCACAAAATCTAGGAAACAAAGTCACTTAGACAAACAAAGCTCTCATTCATGTCAGCCACTGGAAAATATTCTAAAGCTTCTTCATCAGCGTCAAATGCTCCTACAACTATATCTAAGTCCAACGATCAACCTGTAAAGGTATAATCCTTTGGTTAAAGTCTATATTTAAGCTAATCTATTTTTATTAATCTAGAAAATGGAAGTGATGGAGAGGTAGCAACAGAAAGGCATAGCCTTAGAGAGCTTTTGTTGGAGATTGAGCAAGATAGTGTTATTATCGATGCTCTGTGGTAGCGAGAGAAAAAGAAATGAAAAGAGATGCAAACAGTAAAATACTGTGAGACAGGAATATCGCTTTATTCTCGATACCACTCTTATTTATACTTTTTCTACATTATCTCAGCTATCATGATGGACTTTTAATAGTGTCAATCATTAGTCTTATCGATATATAGCTTCTACCCAGCTTTCGGGGAAGTATTTGACATAGAATCTCCGATATAGATGATCTTATTATAGTTTAGCTGTATTTAGGGTTATTATCCTTTTGGATACAACATGCTCAAGATGGAGAAGTAGCTGCTGAGGATGAAGAATCGGACAGTGAGAAGAACGTCATTGAAGATGATACTGAATATGATGAAGCTCGCTGTAAAGTCTCAAAAAAAATCCTTATTCAACCTATCTGGCCAAGCAGTATTTCATCATCGCCAACTTCCGTAGGAATGTTTATAATCGGGTGGCTGTTCCAGTAATGTCAACGTTATTTGGATGTTGCTTTTTAGCATCGTTGCTCTTACTTCTACAAACGCAATTAACTATACTGACATGCTATGAACCATTTGATGCTTTTAGAATCTTTGATCATGCTTTTCTTTGGAATCAACTAATCTAACTCGGAATTCCACTAATTAGTTACAAGCGATAAACAGCTTGGTTCCTCTGTTCCTTTATAAAGGTTTAAACGTAGGCCAATAAACAGTTAATGGTGATGCTAAGCCCATTATAAGAAATCTGCTTCTCTGATTAACTAAATAATTAGGTAAAAATTTTCCAACTACAGTAACATCAATGTATAATTTCAGACTTAAAACAAAATTAGAAATATAGAGAGTTATTGTCAGTTACTATAATTTATCCAACAAATTCAAAAACGCACATCTTATATTTGCAAGTCTTATGGTTAGGCACAATTCAAACTGGTATGTAAGTACGTACTGAACTTTATCAAACTGCAAAAACTCAACTTTCTTGTTTCGCTGATTTATACGTCCCAGTGTCATAAGGACGTAATAAGCTTATGACCCATTTATTTAAAGCGTAGCAATTCTAGTTGTTTTATCCTTGCGTGATTGCGACTTAAAGTATGGGCTTACATTTGCTAATCGTCTTCATAAAACGTAGCTTCTTCTAGTCTTTTGCGCCTACGAAGTTATTGAAAATATTCTTAGCTTATATAAAAGTTCTACCTTTCTTCATCGTCTGTCGAATCTTGCGCACTTGGTGAGCTGATTGCAATGTTCTCTTGGTATTTAATATTTAATAATCTGCCCGTAGCAGTATAAGAAATGCTATCCAATATGGATCCAAACTTGGTTACTATGTGTTCGACCAGTATTTCAATGTTTTTCTGCAAGCATGTTAATTGATGGGTACTGTTACTGCTGGCATTACCCGTGCTACACATTCCAAGAAATCCAAGCATGCAGAATTTAGCAAATTGTTTCTGTCATTTGTTTCTAAGAAAATTCGAAAAGTAGCTTCAAACACGTTGTTATCGATAAGCTGTCGATTGTAGACTGGATTATCTTCCTCAACGCATGCTCGAAGAAAATGAAGCACTTCTATTTATTTTCCGATTTAGTACCTATACAACAACAAAAGATATTCTTACCCAGCCAAATAGGTTTGTTGTTTGATCTGTACAATTGAACTATTTTAGCAAGAATGTCCGTAGACGATATCAGATATTTGCTTCGACTGCCATGATTCTTCAGTATGAAGCGAAGAAGTTCACACACGTGCCAATAGAGAGACGCGTCTTTCTGGGATAGCTCAAGGCGCTCAATCGGTCCTATTATCAAGTTAATATCCCGGCTATGTAACCTGGATTTACCAGTAAGTTTGATTGATCTGATGTCAACCAAGTCGACGGGCTCGATAAGGATAGATGCGGAATTGTCATAAAATAGCGTCAGAAAATCCTCAGCGTTTGGGTCAATTTCGCGAGCCTTCTGTAAAGTATTAAAAGCTGATAAGAAATAATGATATAGGCAGTACCTTTGATGCTGTGGTCAAACGCAGATGCGAACTGTGCCCCGGATCCAGCAAAATCTGGAGGATCTCAAAATATTGCGTTGTACTTTGGACATCTTGATTCATGATAAATTGTCGTACAATAGTCTCCAGCAGGGTTACTGATATCTTTGTGTCCTTGGACTGGTTTAAGATCCATTTTCGCACAAGGAAAACATCATGGATAACCACCGTACGCAAAGCTGATAAACTTTTGATCCGTATTTCGACGTCTTCATGACAAAGCAAGCGAGAAAAAAGGTCGAAGAGACCGCATGACGCAAGAGTCCTATACCACGGTAGGGCATTCAATAAGTCCTAACATTCTATTACAACACGAACGGTTAACCTGTATAAACTGGTACGTGTCGCCAAATTGATTAATTTGGCTTTTTGACACAACTGTAATAGTACATGTATTGCGTCTTTGGCAAGCTGCTCGTTTAATCCATGGCTATTCATAATCTCGAACAACGTTGGTAAATAGTCTTCTTTTCTTTTGATGTAAGTGACGATGTCCGTATATCTAGAAGTTATTAATGACTGGAAGCTGTTTATTAATGCTGTCCCTGGCATGTCATTCACGTAGATGATATCCAGAAGATATTGCAGACGAAACGATTCACGGATTTCCTCCAATATTTTCTCATTGTCTATTGGTACAACCTAAAATTTGACGATCAGATATGGTTCGCATGTATTATCACACGCACAGGCACCAGTTTTGAAACCTCTTGTAGATGGTCTCTGTAACGTGGCTGCGATTTGTATCTCAAATCATCTATAGGCAAAAAGCTATCAGTTCCAGGTAAACGATATGGAAGTACAAACATTCTAAGATTCCAAGCACACCATCGATAATATCATCTTGCACAAGACGTTCCAGTAGGCTTTGACGATTCAGTAACACTAATCGTAGGTTAGCCACGGTTGATTACAACAAGCCAAAAAGTACACGTACATATCATTATCATAATGTTACATAATAAATAAAGATCATCCACAAGCTGCAGATATTCGCACGTCTCAAATATTGAGATCAATTTGGGAACCGTGTTCTGTCGTTGAAAATAGTTGAATGGCCGTCGAATAAAAATGTCGTTAACCTACAGCACTTATGATTGTGTCCGCGATCTTATCCTTCTCGCTTGACTCAGTTAAATGCTGTAAAAGTTTGCTAACTTCTGGCAGATTTGAAATGCTAGGAGAGCACAGTAAAGAATTCGTCCCATCCTCCTCAGAATTGCAATGCAAAGCTCTGCCAGCTGGCGAGTTTTCAGATTCGCCGAAGAATACCGTGTCTTTCACATCAGTTGATGCTAAGTTACTCTCGGAATTATGGAATACATCTATTGTACTGCATATGTCCATCCTATATATCGTTTAACATTCCGTTTTTACATTTGCTATTGCCAACCAAATGTCCTTGCATTCCGAGGCTTTTTGAAAGCTTAATATGATATCGTGTTCGTGGTCTTCTTTCCACATTAGCACGTTTTCTGATAGGCAGAGTGGGTACAGGAAGGTAAGGAAACCTTTAGCTTTTTACCTCTCTGTAACTGATACATCTTGTGGTCTGCTATTTCAGATTCGACTAGTAGAGAAGATGTGGATTTCGAACGGACGATAATTCGTGGAGCACATCTATCACTTCCCTTTATCATGGTTGATTACTCCAGTCTCCACTGTGCTTACTGGAATGAACTTGCAAATTCCAATACCGCAGTAGTTCGTATCACCGTTTAATGTACGATTATGAACTTCAGTACTGTAGGGACAAGAGATAGACATTGTTATATCGGGTCTGCGAATAGAGAGGTTAAAGAAAAGGCAAACTACTGTATTTGCGCAGAGCATGTGGACCCTAACACGCATTATTTGGGTTTCAGAATTTTGGGACCGAATCCAATGTGAGCTGCAGAAATTGGGAACGGTTGATCCTTTCCATCTGTTCCAGATTCTTACCGTACTCGTGGGTATTGTTTATTGAAGAACCTTTTACGCTACGTAAATGAAATATGGTCCATTGAAGGACCTTAGGTATCAGCACAAAATATTATGTGATAGACGCATAAAAATGTTAAAAAACATACGAAGCCAATTTAATAAAAGGAAAGCAGGTCGTGTAAAGAATATAGTTCTTTTCTTTTTTGTTCCACTGAAAGTTAAGAGCTGCAATGGCAGACATACATTCAGCTCTGCAAAAGTGGACTGTTAGAGAATCGAGTTATGACATCCGAATAATGCAGGGTATCTTATCCACGGAATATTACATTATGCAAATGCGTTAACTTTTTTTTAGAGGAAAACACTCTTGTCTTTATTCTTTTAAAATATATTTGCTAATGATCATACCACAAGAACTACTGTTTTCAGCCAAATCCTTTAGCCCTGTGTGACTTGTTCGATTTTTTCAGTAGCTGTGGATACAACTCGTTGGAACCATGTACGTCCCGTGGAGGCCTCTTTCTGAGCCGACGATTTCACAACCTTTTCATGTTCCAAAAGGGTTTCAACGCTTTCTGCAAGTAGATCCAAACCATCGACGTGCACGTCATACTGTTGCTTCAATGCGACATTCTCACGGTTAACAAGCACTGTCCGAGCACCTAGCTTCTTCGCGATCTCGAGCACGGCAGGATTGACCGATACAATTGCAACTTCAGATGGATTCAAGGAAAGCAACTGGATAACACCTCCAACAACAGCTTCGGCTGAAGTCTTGCTCTTGCTTCCCGCGAACATTTCTGCAGTGAACTGGCTGTGCCAGCAGAGACACCCATGACGAGCAAGGTCCACCATCGTACTAGTTGACAGACCATGCGAGAATGAAACCATTGAGTAACCGATACTTTGTTTTTTCAATCGCTGGATGCCAATAGGAGCCTCGTCAAAGAGATTCAGTCTGTGCCAGACTGCCACCAGCTGATCGATCTCGGATTGCGACAATGCGTTATCAAGTGACAGCGATTTCAAGCGGCGAACAAGTGTCAAACGAAGCAGCTCGTCGTCAGTTTGTTTGGTAGAAATCTTCGCTTTCTGTTCAAGATAGTCTGCATACCAGCGAGCAGCAAATGCACTGAAGTTGACCTTGGAGAGCTTGCTATCTTTTGTCTTTATGATCTCTTTCCATACAGAGCCAAGTGTCTGCCTATAATCGACAACTGTTCCAACCAGATCAAAGGCGAAAGCACGTACTTCACCAAATGACTTGGGCAATTCAGTTGTTTCAATCCAAGTCAATGTCTTTCCTTCGAATGCAGAAGCGATAGCAATCTCAGTAGACTGATCCATGGTGTGACTGACGCGTTCCTTAGTACGAGCAATGACAGCTGTGAGACGTTCCTCAACCTGGTCGCTTTCTTCGATATCAATATGCGTGACAACCTCGCTGAGAACAGAGATTTGGAAATTCATTACTGTCTTGATGCTGTCGAGACAATCCAAAGCTTGTTTGTGAGCATTCGAAACTAAATAAGCTGTCTCGGAGCTAGCGTGGACTACTGTCGATGTTTGATCGATTTCAATGAATCTGGACTTGCTTTCCTGTACAAGTATTTCTACTTGCTCCTTGGCCGATTCGATCAACTTTTGAACTTGCTCTTTTGCATTGACATCGCCACGTCGAATGGTAACCTTCAACTCCTCATCAAGTGACTCCAGCCATCCGTTGAACTTCTCTTTCGTCTCCCGAGCAGCGACAGTCATTTCTTTACGTGTTCTCTCTTGGACTTGTTGTTTGGATTCGTCGGCTGCAACAACCACAACCTTTTGAGTTGAAGATGTGTTCTGAATGCGGACTTTCGACATATCCACGGCTTGCGAATCTCGACCAGCAACATGAACAATCACACCAGCTGTGTAATGGACATCAAGAGCGCTGCTAATTTGCTTTTTCATGATTAACGACAGGTTTTCGATCTGAGATTTAACGTCTACGGCGCTGACGTTCTTCTGAGTAGCGATATGCTTGATCTGTGTTGCTTGCTTCAGAGCGGTTCCTTTAATCCATTCCACAGTCGCTGCAAAGTCTCGCTGGGAAGAAACGGAGGAACTCGAATCTACATTGCTAGCCTTTGTTACTGTAGCCTTGGTATGGCTAAGGGATGTGTCCAGCTCCTTCTGAGCATCCTCAACGATCTTGGCAACATCCACAGAAACATTTTCACCACCTTGTTGTGTGCGTGCGGTAACCTTTTCAGTCACACTAGCGAGCCAGTCATTCACGGTACTCTTGACTTCTTCGATTGTGGAAATCTCAACGGCTTCCACTTTCTGTTGAGCTTTGATAACGTGTGTCTCTTTCTTTTCGGCCTTGTGGTCCTTGTATGCACTGTATGCTACAGCGGCAGCAGCGGCAGCAGCAACCGCAGCGGATCCGAGCGCTACCTTCTGTACTGTATCCTTAAAGTCAGTCTTCTTTGACGTTGTGGAAGCCGTTTTGACTACTTCAACATGTGTCGCGGTATGCTGTTTCAACTTCGTCTCTACTTCTTCAAGGGATGATTTAACCGCGCCCTTATCATGCAACTGGTTTTGCAAAATAGAAGCCTTGACGTTCGCCAACTGTTGGTTGACAGTGGAGTGTAGGTTTCCAAAGAAGATGTCTACATGATGAGCTGAATCTTGCGATTGGTTTGCAGACTTGGCAG
The DNA here is from genome assembly GCA_002749535.1 of Apophysomyces variabilis. Taxonomy (NCBI): domain Eukaryota; kingdom Fungi; phylum Mucoromycota; class Mucoromycetes; order Mucorales; family Mucoraceae; genus Apophysomyces; species Apophysomyces variabilis. Next base: position 1,860,888 of record MZZL01000408.1, on the reverse strand, counting down.
CAGACTGTTTGAGTTGATGCATCTTCTTGTTCATTTCTAGCTCAGCCTCTGCAACAACCGCCGTGGCTTCGGCCTCAGTAACATCCTCGCGTTCGCTCAGATGCAGCAACTTCTGCTTTAAGCTACCATACCATTCATGGACACTGTCTGTTGCTTGACGTGCAATGTTCTCTACCTTGGAGGATTCAGCCTGAACCGATACTGTCGATTCCTTGCTACTGCCAGAAATTTCGGAAGTGACCACTTTGTTTTTGTCCGACTCTATAGCTATACTTCATTTAATGATTTGCAACTCAAACGCAGTATATACTTACTTGAAACAGTAGTTACTCGTTCTGATACCGAAGTAATGGTACTGTCAACCTTTTGCTTCGAATTTTCGATCAAATTCGTTATCGTTTCATTGACTTCTTGTGTATTTGTGATGTCTTTTGAGGAGACTTCCAAGACTGATTTCTTCACTTCAGTTATCTGCGTGGTGATAGACTCATGAACTTCAACCAGTGCTTTGTCAATTTCTACGCGAGTTTGCTCGTCATATTCGTTGGTTTCTTTTTTGAAGAGCGAAGAGATCTCTTGCTCTGCCTTGTTAACTATTGCAGCAACATCTTCACGTACGTTGCTTCCTCCTTGACTGATACGCGCTGTAATTCTCTCTGAGAGGGAAGCAAACCAGCTGGACGCTGTGGCTCGAGTCTCTTGCACCTTTGAGGAGACCACCTTTTTGCGTTCTTCCTGTACGACTTCGGTAGCTTCAGTGCTAGTCTTCGACTTTTGGGAAACAGTGGTCTTAAGCTGATCCAAAACAATCTCGATCTGATGTGTTGTTGCGCTAGCCAAAGACATAATATGTTCCTTCATATCAGTTTTGCTTGCAGCAGCGTTGATACCGACATGCTCAATCTGCGTAGCTTGTTGAGACGCAACAGTCTGGATCCATTCAATTTTGCTGAAGTATTGCTCCTGTTCACTTGATGTCGTTAGATGGGAAATGCCAGCATGTTTAGCGTTCTGGATAATCGCCGCTAGTTCACTTCGAGCATTGCTGACAATGGTACTGATATCGCTAGAAGCGACACCTGCTTTTGCACAGTCGGAAACGTGGGTAGTGAGCTTGGCAAACCATTCCGAGATCGCAACCTCAGTGTTTTCAATAGCAGATTCGGTGCTATCGTAAATGACAGTGACCTTGCCAGATTCTTGCTTTTCTTTGTGGACCTTTGACTCGTCTTTATGACTTTTATGACGTGATATCACTGTAGCAGCAGCCGTTGCGGCTCCAATAGCTAGTGTACCGGCAATGACACCTTCCTTTAAGGCATGACGCTTCTTCTCGACTTCTGCAAAAGCTTCTTGTTCGTTGGAGACTTGCTTGTTTAATTTCTCTACAGATTTGACGGACTTCGATTTCTTCAAGGTCAATTTAAGATCGGCTAGTTTTTCCAAATTCGTCTTGTGAGAGGTATCGTCTTTACGTTTTGTCACCAGGTCTTCAAATCTTTGCATCACCGACTTGCCAGAGGTGGTGTCTAGCGCAACGGATATCAGACTTGTCGTATGAGCGTTGATGATGGATCTGACTTGCTCAACGGACAGCAAGTGTTTTTCTTGTTCCTTATCGACTTCAACAGAGGTAACTTTGGCCGAAGAGCTCTTAGACTTTGTGCGTTCAATAACATCTAGCGCTTCAGCTTCGGAAGACTTGATAATTTCAACAGTATCCTGCTCGACATTAGAGCCTCCTTGCTGGATGCGAGCCTTGATCTTTTCATCCAGAGAAGAAATCCATTTTGTGATATAGCTCTTTGCTGATGTAGTCTCTGTCATTTCACTGCTGCTTGCAGATTTCTCGGCTACAATGACATGTTGTTCAGACACATGGGAGATGCAGCTATCCAAGGCAGTGTCGATCTGATGCTTGGTAGCAGCAACCAAAGTATGCATCTGGCTACTCAAGTCCGACTTGCTGGCAGCTGACTGTAGTGCGACGGCCTGAATTTGGTTAACTTGTTCGAGAGTTAACGAAGAAATCCATTCAACGGTGGAAGTATAGTGTGAAACTACTGAGCTCGCAACAGCTGCTTCACCGAGAGATACATCGATATTATGCGATGTGTGCTTCTTGGATTCGTTGATGATGGACTGGATATGTTGGCGTTCTTCCTCCACAATCTTTTCAATGTCAGCCGCCGCCTCGTTGTCGCCGCGTTTGGCTCTCGTCGACACCTTCTTGATGAGTTCTGCAAACCAAGTAGCGACATCAGCCTTCAGCTGGGTGATGGACTCTGAGACTTGTTCCTTTGCAACAACTATAATCGAGAAATAGGTTTTCACTTAATCCAAGTTTCTACAGGAGAGAAATGATTATACCTTCAGTTGATTTACCACTGACTGTGCTAACAGACACATTGCTTGTTTTGCTTTCGGAACGCGCAACCTTGACTGTGCTTTCTTTTTCTTCCACCTGAACTTCCTCAGAACCAACAACCACCATTTCTTCGTCTTCTTGCACAGAGACTTCAACAACGGAACCGGACGTTTTAGCATCCGAGCCGACAGGCTTCTTCTTTTGAGTGATGACTACTGCTTGTCCCATTTCAGCCTTGATCTTGTCCTTAGACGATTCAAGTAAGGATGTCAACTTTTCTTCAAGCTTTCCAGCCTGTCCATTTGAATGGGCTTCAATTGCAACCTTCTTGGCTTCGGAAATCTGGGATGTGATTGTTGCTCGCACAGTTTCCAAGCTTGCCTCATAATGCTTGCGAGCATAGTTGAATGAAGCCTCGTCTAGGTTCTGTTGTTTCAGACGCTGAACGAAGTCGACACGTGCAGCTTCAATTATTTCCGCCAGCTCTTGCTCAGCATGCTCGGTGGTTTGAGTAACACTTTCGCTGACGTTTTCGTTTTGCTTCACGCTGTTATGAAGCGAGGATGTAACATGCTTGAACCACTCAGTAATCACGCTAGCGTTGTCGTTCACGTCAACTACGTGATGTTTCCGAGAGGCGGCCCAGGCGGCCGCTGCACCGCCAATGATAACTGCAGTAGAAGCACTGAGATCTACATCAATTTTTTCCTGCGAAGTCTTAACAATTGAAGCAATAGACTCCTTCACGTTAATCTTGGAGTCCTTCAACGCTTTGGTACTGATTTTGTGAATTTGCTTGACCTCTCCTGTCGTTGTAGCCTGCACTTTATCCAGAACTGCCAAAAGGTCCTCCTTTCTTGACTTCTCGTCCTTCTTCACTTTTTCCGTGTCTTTCGAAATAGAGACTCTCGCCTTTGCGATTACCATGTTGATCTCGCTGTTAGCCTCCTCGATGAGAGCGGAAATCTTTTCTTCTTTCTTATCCACGTTGCTGGAAAGAATGGAAGTAATCTGGTTCTGTAACCGGATATGCCAATTTGAAACAGTCTTCTTCACGTTTTCAACATTGTCGACTATGCTAACAGTCGCTTTTGCTTGGTCCTTCTCTGTCTTCAGTATTTGAACTGATTCTTCTTGAGTGACTTCCAAAGTTTCAAGCACCTGGAACTTCGTTCCCTCCAAGATCACTGATAACTTCTCCTTTACACTGCCGCCGTCCTTGTCCTTTGCGACGGTCTCCTGGATCTCGTTAACTCGCGTTTCCACAGTGGTTTCAACTAGCTTGAGGCTTTCTTCCACTCGAGATTGAACAACGGAGATAACCTCGTCTTCTTCGAACTCAGCAGACGAAGTGTTAGTGATAACAGCTTCGTGAGTGTGCTTGATGGTCTCGGAAATATGTTCGCGCCCGCGTTTAATAATTGCAGCTACGTCTTTCTCAACATTAGGTCCACCTTGCTCGTAGCGTGTGGTGATGCTAGCAACTAGTTCTGCAATGGCACCAACCACGACGACCTTGGAATTTTCGATCAACGTCGATAGCTTAGACTCTGCTTCGGAAATATGGGCCATCCTCTCATGCGCAACATGGTGGTGGGATGCAATTTTTTCCTTCCTTTTTTCATGCTCAACGAGCTTCTCGGCATTGGAATGAGATATCCTCGTCTCAGATCTAGTGGAACTGAATTTGTAACGGCTGAGCTCCGTATGAATCTGTTGGCTGACTGTGGTTGCCAACGTAGTCATCTGCTCCGCACCTCCAGTAGTGGATGAAGCAGCAGCTGCCTGTTGTCCAACTGCCTTTACTTGAGTGGCACCTTGAATGATCATGCTCTTAGCCCATTCCAAAGAGCCGCGGAATCTTTGCACTGATGACTCGTCCGAAATCGACTTCCCAGCGTTATTACTAACGGCTTTCAGGGTTTTGGAAATAGTCTGGACAGACTGTTCGACAATGATATCAATATCTTGTGATGCAGAAGGTCCTCCTTTCTTCGCTCTTTCAGACACTTCCACGATCAGACTGTCAAACCACTTGCTCACAGTAACATGAACGTCAGTAGCCGAAACAGAAGCATTCTCATCATGGTACACGATCGTTGACTCATCCAACTCTTTATGTTCTTGCGTCTTCTCGTAACGCTTGACCTGCTTTTCAATCTCAACTTTCCGTGTCTCCTGTTCCAATTCCTATCGAGAACACATTGTTATTATTTTTGCAAAACAGAGAAATGTTTAACTTACGACATCTGTCTTTTTTTCTTCAACTTGGACGGAAATGTTGGAAACAGTTACAAGCGATTCACGGATTCGCTTTTCATTGGAAGAGATCAACTCCGTCATTCGTTCAGTGCCACCTGTGGAGGATTTATTGACAGCAGCTTCGATACCCACGGTTTTGATCTCGTTGGATACTTTCGACAAAGTGGTCTTGATTGATTCCAAAGCTTTATGCAACTCTTGAACTTCTGTTTCTGACTTGAGGGATTTGCTAATCTTGTGCTTCGACATTTCGAGGTATCCAAGGATTATTGCATTCTCCTTTGCAACGATGGCTTCAATGTCTTCCTTAGACTTCGATTCACCGTGCTTAGCATGGGTGGACACCTTCTGAGTCAGAGAATACAACCACTTGTGTGTAGTAGCAGTGATATCTTCTACTGTAACAGCAGTGCCATATGACTTGATCACACCAAGAGAGTTTTGACGAACCGCTGTATGAGCGGACTTGAAGTGTTCGTGGGCAGACTTGATGAACCCGGTCTTCGATTTCTCAATCCTCTCTTGTATTTCTCTTGTTGTCTCATTTTCTATCACAGAGATTTGCTCGATAATAGCACTTGAATTCCTCTCTTCAATAGAAGATACGTGCGATTCAATGCGGTCGATCTTTGCAAGGATTGTGGTCTCCGTGTTTTCAAGCGCTTTTTCGATTTCAGCATTAGCAGCCTCTACGAGAGTGGAAACAGAAATATAGGCAGCATACGTCTTGGTCTCAGAGCTTGCTAGTCGTTTAGATGCAGCGACCTTTGCCTTCTCAGTACTGATGGCGATGTCATTTCTTGCCTCCTCAATAATTGCAGACACGTCCTTGTGCGTATTGGCGCCGCCTTGCTGAATGCGTGTCGATATACGCTTGCTCAGTTCTTTGAAGGAAGTGGCCAAAGATGTCTTTGTCTCTTCAACGACAGCGGACACTTCATTCTTGAAATCCAAAACCGCGTTTTCTTTCTCTTGAAGATGTTCAATACTGGTGCCAACCCAGGTAGTGGACGAAGTAGATGTTGTTTCCTTGCATTTCTCAAGCGCAGCATTAACCTCACTTGTTGTAGTGACATGAATCGCCTGCAGACGAGATTCAACGTCAACCGAAGTATTTGTGAGAGATTCGGTGGCAATTTGCTGCACACGTGATGCCTGAATCAGCGTAGTCTTCTCAATCCATTCCAATGATTCTTGCTGATAGCTTCCACTAAAACTTTCATTGGTCTTGGCAGCTTTGATCACTTCCATAAACTCTTTCTTGGATTGCTCCACAATAACAGCGATTTCTTGGGATGAGACGTTGGATTGTTTCGACTTGACGGAAACATCTGTCGTTAGGCGTTCAAACCAGTCATTGAATTTGGCTTTGACGTCTTCGACACTCTTCACGACGGTTACTGATTTGATTGTTCCCAAAGTCTTTGAAACCTCCTGAGCCTGTTGAGTCTTCTTGCCCTTCAATTTCTTTGCAATCTCAACGGCAATCGCTGTACCAGCTGCTACAGCAGCAGAACCAACGAGCATCTTCTCAGCAATATGAGAGTGTTGCTTGTCATGGCCTTCCTCTTTTTTCTTCTCAGAGATAGTAGTGACAGAGTGCTTTTCTTTTTCGATTTTCTCGGACGTTTTCTTGGCGGATTCATAGTGAACAGAGAGTTCATGTTTCGATTGTTCAGCAATTTGGGTCAGCTTCTCCGAAGCGGTCTTTCGGTCCTCTTTATGATCGATGACGGTTTTCTTAATCTGCTGCAATCTTTCTTTCGCCGCTAGTTTAAGAGAGTCTATCGTCGAAACGAGATGCTTATGGTCTGCACTGGAAGCATCAGAGGAAATTTTAGACTTGGCTTGTTCGAAAGCGATGTCTAATTCTTGTTCTGTCGATGACACCGAATTTGCCACCTCTTGATCGATATTTTCTGAATTCTTGCTCAGATGTCCAGTAATACGATCAGTCAAACCAGACAACCAGCGAGTCGTGTTTTCAGTAGTTTCAGCAACTACAGCTAGACCATATTGTTCGCCAGCGGAAGCTATCTCTTGTTTGCTTGATTTTGTCGACTCTGTTTCATTAACCACAACAATGTCGTGGGCTTCTTCTTTCAAAGTGGATTGAGCAAATTCTTCGAGATGCTGATCAATTACAGTCTCAGATTGTCTGAAAGTGACATGGATGGTGTGCTTCGCACTTTCATTAACCTCTTCAAGTCGCTCCAAGATCTTAACTGCAGCTACAGAGCTTTCTTCTGTTTTTGTCACTTTCTCCACTTCTGTAATCTGAGTGAGGATGCTATCCTGCACTTGTTCCAACGTAGTCTCTATTGTCTTGTGTGCTTCTTGAACCAGCAAGGTCTCTGATTCGGTTCTCTTGGTTCGAGCGGCTGTGAATCGCTGATCTATCACGGACTTCGATTCCTCAATGACATTGCAAAGACTTTCGCGTGCTTCTTTAACGATAGCAGCAACGTCTGCAGACATATTATCACCACCTTGCTTCACTCTTCGAGCTACCCTGCCATTGAATCGACTGAACCATTCAGTCATGGTAGTCTTGACTTCTTCAACTGTAGTTGCGACATGAGCCTTTGCTTTGTCAACTACCAGTACGCTAGCCACTGTTTCGGAGTAATCAACACCTTCATATCTTTCTTTGGAGCTCACTGCAGAAGCAACAGTAGTTCCAGACACAGATGACTTGTACTGATCGACTGCTGTATACACTTGTTTCAAGCTGGACTCAGTCAATGTGTGCAATTGCTGTTCGACTTCATCGGACTGGGTCAGAGCGAGCTGAGTTCCGATTTGTTTGATTTGGGCAGATTGCGACCAGGCAACAGAGCGGATCCAAGTGAGCGTATCATTGAATGAAGCATTGTTAGAACCAGAGGCGACGTGGGTCGCTCTTTTTGCCTTTTCAATTGCAATGGCCAATTCCTCTTGCGCTTCCGCAACAATGATATTAATGTCTTGAGCGGAATCCTTGCCGCCGTGTCTTGCACGTTCAGTGACTTTCTTGTTTAGTCGTTTGAACCATTCACGCACAGTGACTTTCACATCTTCCGAGACAACCATTAACGTCTCCACATGCTTCACTTCGGATATCTTTTCATGATCGTGGGTCGCGAGAACAGCGCCAGACTTTTCGCCAACAACGACAGTGGTCTGTGGCCCGGATGTCTTTTTACCGATCTTAGCGCCTCCATTCTTGTGCTCATAGTGGTGACTAATGGCGGCACCTGCAATAGCAGCAGCAGCAGTGGCAGCAGCAGTAGCAGCTCCGATAGCAGCAATCTTCGAGTGATCAGTAGACGTTTTCTTCTGGACCGAAGTTTCAGCTTTTTTCTCCTTGGAAATAGACACCTTCGACAATTCTTTCTTAACTTTGGTAATCTTGACGACAGTCTCTTCGAGTTCCTCAGCAGCAACATGCTGCGAGATAGAGCCAAACGAATGAGATGCATGCTGAAGGATCTGTTCCGTAGAAACATTCTGCTTCTGTATTGATGTCTTGAAGTAGAGAATGCTGGCTAAAACGGATGCCTTAACATGATCCAAGGAATATTCGATACGTCGTCGTTCAGCCTGAGTTAAGTGTGATAGCTGAGAATCATAGGTTCGAAGAACAAGCTTGGCCTCGTCAATCTTGGAAACGAGTTCAATCTGAGCAGCATCAACGATAGCTAAGGTGTCTTCCTTGACACTTTCTTGGTTAGCCTTATCTTCTATGCGCCAGGTGATATCCTTTGACACTTGCTCAAACCATGAAATGACCCTGGCCTTTGTCTCAGTGACTTTGGCAGAAACAATTTGTTTGGCGGCTTCGACAGTCTTTTGGTCTACTGAAGAAGTCTTTACACGGGAAGACTCAACTTCTTCATGTACTTGCGTAAACTCGGCTGTAATCGCGCTCTGATATGTCTTTAATTCGCTTGTAAGGCGTTGCTCTGTCACAGCAATAATTTGTGTGTACTCTTGCTCAGACAAAGAATACCGTTTCTCCTGATGGATTGCCTCAATTTCTTTCTTCACAAAGGCTTCGGAGCGTTCGATTGCAGATGTAACTGAATGCTCCACGGCGGAAACTTTGGAAGCAGAAACGGTTTGTGTCTTTGAAATAGAGGATTTGACTTCGGAAAGCTTAACAGTGAGCTCTTCGCGCGCAGTTGTGACCAATTTGCGAATTTCTTCCTCAGAAACTCCTTTCTTCGATGCGATAGCAAGTTTGTAGTACAAGTCGACAAACCAGAAACGAACAATAACCTTGATACTGTCAACTGTGATGAGAAGTCTTTCGCTCTCAGTGACCTGGCCGACAATGACGGTCGATTCTGTTTGCTTAGTCTTGGTTCTCTCTTGTTCCTTGGCCAACACATGCTCATAGTGTTTGTCAATTTCGGCGCTGGCTACCTTGAAGGAAGATTCAATGTCTAATTCCTCAAATGAAACAACTTGATCTTCTTTGTAGTTCTTCAGCTTGTCCAGTGTCTTGTCAAACAAGCGGGCACGGTACAATTCCTTCACTTGTTGAATGGAAACCTCCCAGTTGGCTGATTTTCCAGTAATCATACGATGAACTGATGCATGAGCCCTGATGTGATCATCAAGTCGTCTATAAAGGTCTCTACGACTTTCATCAATGACAGCAACAATTTCCTTCTGTGTCTTGCATTGCCGGATGCGGCTAATGAAGTTAATGCGCCAAGAACGGACGATAGTTTTTGATTCTGTCAAAAGGATGATTGAAGACTTGTCAAGAACAACTTCAGATACGTCCTGCTGCTCAACAGTCTGAGAACTTTCGGTCGATGTCGATTGTTGTTCGGTTTTCTTGTTATTGCGCAGGAATATAGACTTGATAAGGTGGGAGGCCGCACCCACAGCGGCAGTGGCTGCGGCACCTGAAACGGCAACGATACCAATATCCTTCAATGCATCATGTAAGCCATGTTCTTCATGCTCTTTAGATACAGAGCTGTGATTTGAGCTATCATGAACGGCAACCTGCAGCTCCTCTGTCTTTTCAATTACAGCACCATGTTCAATAGCTTTAGTGACATGTTCAATTGAGGAATGCTCTGTGATGTTGATCTTGGATATCTTCTTAAAAACCGGGACGGAGAATTTCCATTGTATGGCATGACCGGATGAGGATTCTTCTGTGCTTATCAGACTAATTTCAGTGCCTTCCACAAGCGTATCGGAGTATCCAAGGGCAAGACGAGTGTAACTCTCTAATTGAATATGGCCCTCCGCTGTAAGACTCCATTTTTGAGTACTAACCCCAGCCTGCGTTGACTGAACCACAGAAGATGTAGAACTTATTTCACCTATACAAAAAGCGTCAGGACTGTCATTTCACCAAAACTCCTTTAAATACCAACCATCCACATCTATCACAAGGCTGCTACCATAGTTGATAAGTAGACCATCCCGGAAAGTCCATAACTGGGTCTTGAAATCTTGAAATGATAGTTTTTTAACAACGAGCTTTGATCCAGTGGATTGGTTCTGGACAGATAAAACAAGGTCTTTTCCAACTTGAAGGAAGAACCATGTGGCATGAGGGAAGACCGCCCAGCGAGTTGAGATAGTGCTCACACTGCTTTGCTCAGTACGCTGAGAACGAAGCCAGGAGACAGCAGTGGATATAGCAACGTTAGCATTTTTCTCTACTTCCTTGTCGTGATAAGTAGGAACGTGGAGCTGGAAACCCTTAGACTCGGTAGACATCTCCGTTGTAGCCGTTAACTGATATATGTTCTCTTTTTCCACTGTGCGCATAGAATAGGATGCACTGTGGGCCTTTACAGCCAAAGTTCCTGCGGAGGATATGGTATAGATCTGGTCTGCAGACTCCTGAGCGTTAGCAAGGGTCCATTCGTGAGCTGTAGCAAGTAGTTAGTGCTTAGCAAAGCATTCTATGAAAACTTACATTTGTTCAAAGAAAGGCAAAGCATATACTTATAGTTAATAAGTTGGCCATCAATGAACACCCACAGGAACCGTTTATAATCTTCATCTTCTTTGAGAGGATATAGTCCAACATGAGCCTTGTCTTTTTCATGAGCCGCCAAGAAGAGGTTCTCGCTGCCGTAACGGATGAAAAACCATTTTTCTGCGCTAGGCCACTGATTATCTGCTGTAAGTTTGTGCTCAAACGTTTCTTTCAGCCATTTGAATGCAAGCACCGCAGAAGAAGAACTTGTAACCGATGTGACTTTGCCGGCTTCAATTATCTTGACACTGGTCTCCCTTTCTTGGTCGACAGGAATGACGCTTGGGACTAAGATCTCCCAGTGCTGTTCAGGACGAGCATTGATTTGGCCAGGATGAAGTTTTTCATCTTGAACAAAAACATCAACAAAGCGATAATGGTCGGAACGGCGCAGCTCCTGAATTGAGAGCACCAGCGAACGTTTAGCCGTGAGGCGTATTAGGCCATTGATTGAATACTCCCATTGCTGGTCTTCGGCGTCTTCGGAAGACTTTTCCGCGGACAAGTGAGCACGGTCCCCGGATACAAGATTAGCACCTTCAGCTGCATCCAATGCAAACCCTTGGCCTTTAAGATTTCGTAGAAATCCGTCACTGAAAGTCCAAAGCTGGCTTGCGTAGTCAGTGGTTCTAAGGGGCGTAATAACGGCGCGAGCTCCTTCTTTAATATCGCCCAAGACGTCAAGAACCAGACCGTGGTAACTACTTCTGATAAAGAAATATCCCTCTGGAAACGCTCCCTGATGGTACGTCGTAAGGCGGACAACCTTTTCCGATCCAGTCAATACGTAATTATCAGAGATATGGTATGATTGTTTGCGGGTATAATGTTTAGATTCCGCTGCTGTTGCGGTAACCTCGGTATTGGCTTCAATTGTCTTGGATACAGTTCGTTCAGATGACGTAGCACTTGTTTCTTCGCTTTCATCGATCTCTTCCTCTTCGGACGATGAATAGCCATCATCTTCTTCATGCTCCTCGCGGACTTCTATCTGTTTCTCCTCGCAACCCTGCACAATCACTTCGTCTTCCGGTTCTTTATCTTCTTCGCCTTGGATTACAGATGTAACAGCTTCTGTTGCGATAGCCGCAGCCGCGGCCAAGGTTGACTTGGTTTCTTTCGTTCCATACTTGGGTATCCAGAATCGCCAGCGGAGCCATTGCTCGGATTGCAAAACAGATTCCTCCCGGCCTTCGACGTTAACCCGCTTCACTTTCACTTCCCGTAAACCTACCTGTGCACCGGAAACGTAGGCGCGTTCAGAATCAGCAACACCGACAATCAATGCCTCATTGGAGCGACAGTGAATTTCTCCGTTCGCGGTCATCGACCAGAACTGAGCCTCTGCAAGGGAAGTTTCCCGTACGTGAAGCTGTGTACGAAGACCTTTCTCAACTTTCAGTCCTTTCACAACAGAGCCATCGAGCGCCAGACCCGTCTTGACGTTTATCAAGTGATCGTTTTCAAATGTCCACAGGTACCACTTATAATCATTCAAGGCCAATGGGCGGAGCACAACCTTGTATTCAAGCTTCCCATCGATGCCTTTGATTGGTTCTTGATCCACAGTTAAAGCAAGAGGGTTCCGACCATGAGCCGAGCGAATAAAGAAGCCTCCTGAGGGGAAGACACCCCAGCGACGAATGACAGCACGCTTAGTCGTTCGTTCGTAGCGCTCACCACTGGTGATCTTGACATCCTGAGCACTGATGCCTTCAATCGTTGAAATTTCCCCTTGTTTAGCCTGGCTTCCATAGACGGGTGAGGCAAACGTCCACTGTTGTGCTTCATTACTTAAAGCCCCGCGGGCTTCCAAGTGTAGCTCCGTGCCTTCCGTTACTGTCGTGCCCTTAGGGCCCAGAACCAGTCCAGGTCGGGACTTGGAGTGAATATGTCCGTTCACAGAGAGTGCCCAGAGCTGTTTTTTCCTATTCGCCTTGAAGAATGCTTCGCGCGAGAGAATGATATCGCTACCAGGTAAGAGTGCACCGCCTGCAATATCAATAACGTGATCTGACTCCAAGTTGACCAAACAGCCATCGTCACGGTAGTGCCATAGTTGGCGTCGGAAAATCTTGAAATCCACGTTTGCTAGGATTAGCTTGGTACCATTCTTGGTGGAGGTGATAGTCACAACAAGTTTTTCATTGACTTTAGAGCGAATATAGAACCAACTATCGGGGAATACACCGTAGCTAACTGTAACCAGCTTTCGCTCGCTTGAAGATGTTGCTGTATCAAACAAAAAGTTAACGTTTCTTTTTACTGAGAATAATTAGTTATACATACTTTTGCTTTGTGTAGCAGTCAAAACCACCCTTTCGGTACTGACGAGGACAGAAACCTCTTTCTTCAGCTCTTCACTGTATTTCTTACTGTACTTTCCATAAAGGAGAACCCAAGCAAAGTGCTGCCCATGTTCTTTAACATCAGTAAGCTGTACTGCCCATTGCTGGTTCTGATATGTTAGGCCAAGACCAAGGTCTGGACGGCTTTCTGACACGATCGATCCATCCGTCTTGAGATACCATAATTGACGGGTATCCAGACGTTGCTCCTCTTGGTTAAGCTTTGCTCGTAACTGCAAATGGCTACCATTGACCAAATTGTCTAAATTGTTACAAAAGCTTTCAGACAAACTGTCATCATGCATTCGAAATATTTACCAGCAGCATGCAAGACAAGACCCGTTGCGCAGTGAACAAGATAACTGCCTTCGAGTGTCCACTTGAAATTTTCGTAATTGTTGTAGTCCATTTTACGCAGTACAATGTGGGCAAATGCTTCTGACTGCTCAGGGGCCAAAGCCAAACCGTTCTGAGCACCAAGGAAGAATGAATCTTTTGGCGAGGCAGCTCGTTGATGAACAATCTTTTGCACGACGCGTTGATCAACCCTGCGCCATTCCTTGAGAATGACAACTGACCATCTTTCAAGCGTTTGCACGTTATTAGTCACAGTGATCTCTGGTTTCAGTAAACCCCAGCGATGGTCTTGCGTGGCTAAATGGTATTCATTTAAGTAGAGCTTATATTTGCCGTCAACTAGTTCAGTGACTAGTGCAAGTGAAGGATTGGACCCGTGAATGAGATAACCGTCAGTATTAATGTACCAAAGCTGACTGTTAGATTTCGAATCATGTCTGTTATGTGCAAGACTAGCACCAGCAGCAATAGCTGGAATAGTTCATGTTAGTAACGGTTAGATTATGTTTAAAGTTCCCTACATTTCACATCAATGGCTGTCTGGGTTTGGAAATTGACGAGTCCGCCATTTGTGTAAGTCCAAAGTTGGCGGCGCCAGTGTTCCTGACTAATGTGTTCAATAGAAATAGCGGAGGTATGCTCATCCGCAGTTAAAACCAGAGGCTTCTCCTTTGTTGAGGTCGACACAAAGGATTTGACAAAGAACCATCCACTGGGGTACTGAGCATAATGATGCGAAACGCTCTTTTGAACGGGAAGATCATGAACAGCTTCTCCAGATGCTACACACAGCATGTCAATCATTGATAGGTTCATGATAAGCACACTTACCTGTTTTCTTCTTGAAGACGGGTAGAACAAAGGTCCAGCGCTGGCCCTTTCTTTCCATGTTCTTATGACTCAAAAGCAGAGGAGCACGAGCCGTTTCTTCCTCTTTAACGGAAAGGACGAGGGATGAGTTGGCGGTAGAAAAGATATGCCCATCGACTGAAAGGCTCCATTTTTGGTTCGTATTTTCCTTAGATTTCTTCTTATACTGGCAGATTTCTGCGCCGGATTGGATGGAACCTATTGTATCACCTAAGTCATACATGCTACTTACGTCTCACGGCTAACAAACCTCCTTTAACGTCGAGAACCATATCGGAAACCTTGTTCACAAGGAATCCATCCTTGTAAGACCACAGCTGACGGGCATAGCTGGCCATGTCGATTGGGACAGCCACCGCTTGGGCCGCGAGAGTTCCAGAATCAAGAACGGTGATAACCAAATTATGTGCTTGACTCTTGATGAAGAACCAGCCTTCGGGAAATACGCCTTGTGGTTCACTAGCAGTTTCTGCTGCGGTATATTTCTTAAAAACAGGCAATACCAGACCAAATTTCTGATGTTTGCGACGAGTTTCCTCCGTTATGGATTTCTTTTGCAAATGCACGTGCGCGCCTACACGACCGCTACCGAACCAACTATCTTTAAAGCTGAGAACCCATGACTGGTCGTGCCTGAGGCAAAGGTTTCCTTCACGAGTCATCACCCATGTTTGACGAAGGAATGCTTTTTCGTCTATGGCTGATTGACATATATATGCATCGTCTGTCATTCCTTCTGCAGTAAGAACGAATCCCGATTGTTGATTGATAATATGACCAGTAGTGCCATCGAATGTCCAGAGTTGACTCTCCACGTCCGTGGTCCGGAGTGGGTCCAGAGTAAGACGACTACCAGGATTCATGACTGCGTCAATTTCAGCACCAATATAGTAACCATTAGCTTGTGACTTTAGGAAGAAAGGTTTGTTGGGAAAGCTTCCAGCAGGGATTTCAAGACCATGATCGTTCGGACCAGAATTCGCTCGGGGGTCTACTACAGAGATTAGACGGTTGAAAAAATATCAGAGAAAGTGATATACCGTCGTTTTGGTTGAAGAAGGGTTTAGCAGCGTTTTTAACACTTTCAAATGTGCTTGAGCTAGCTGATCGAAGTATACTTTGTTTTGAAACGGGCACAACAAAGTCCCAACGTTGTTCTTTATGTTCTTGGTGTTTACTTTCAACCGCCTGCAAATGAACACGTTGCCCTTCACGACGTGTAAAAAATGAATCCTTAATACCAAGGACAAGGTTAGAGTCCTGGGTGAGATAGATATGCCCTTCTGCAGAAATTCCAAAAGTCTGGCAGGAATTTTGTGTGTCTGGTGACACAGGCTGCTGAACAAGTTCAGCTCCAACTTTGGCGTTTCCTAAACCGGAAACGTGATGAACATCCGAATTCTAAGCAGTGCTCCACGCTAAGGATGAAAGCACAATACCTTTCGCGACGTCTAAAACGAAGCCAGTCTGCTTATTGTACAGACGTCCATCTTCACCATGACGCCAGAGTTGGCCATCAAAGTCCTTCGTGCGAAGTGAGGAGATAACAATTGGCTCGCCCTTAGCTTTTGAAGAGTTATCGGCCATCAAGACATAGCCGTTGGTTAGGTTTTTAATGAAGAACCATCCTTCTGGGAAAGTTTGGCCTGACATGGTGTTTCGTTAATAATTTGCTGTTTTCTCGGCAAGGTACTGTTTCTCTTAAAGAGAAAAAGAGCAAGAAAAGAGGCAACGTGAGAAAACGGATCGCACCGTCAATAAAAAGCTTCGCTTGGTTCCTTTTTTTTTTTTGACAGTGCCTTGAGCGCCCGAGTTGTGCTACATCAACCTTTCCTCGTCAAGTCACACGAGATTTTTTCTTCCGTATCCTTTGCTTTTTTCCCTCCGTTGAATGGATGCTCTAAACACAACGTCCTCCGCTATTGCTACGACCCCTTCAAGAGTCCAGACTCTCAGAGAGACAGGTCAGTTATTAGGTACATTGTGATTAGTCTATATGATAAGGCATTCGCGGAATGTATCACGGATCTGTGTTCCACGAAACCGAACGCCCGATTTCTATGCTCTTCTCATTACCTTATACGATTTTCCTCCGTAGAAACTCATGTCAAGCCTCAATCACTATGCAAGCTCATGAGAGCTGCATGTACGTCAAATTGATAATGCTCGAAAACTAAAATGGAATACTTAGAAAGGTGGCAGATAAATGTCATTTGATTTCGGTGATTTCCAACTACAAAGGTTGTGCCATGGCAACTTTACATGCGGGAGTCATCCGCAATCAAACCAAGGGATATCGCCATTTGCCAAGAGCATATGTTGCACTATGTAGGTTTGTTTCATGTCCGTTTATGGTAGATTGCGTTGGGAGACAATACCGACGAGGCCGAGTTCCGAACTGTTTCATGCGAATATCCACTTCATCTGGTGACACAAATTTCCCCGAGTGGAAAATGGTCGAAATGGATTTGGTGTGGCTCGACCATTTTTACGGACATACAAATTAGCTTAGCAGCTATTAAATACATCATATTATTGCCTTCTTCTCTCTATAAAGCATCGGGCTCACTAAGTTTGAAAGAAACGATGAATGAAGCTAAAACAATGGCTTCGCGGCTTATGCATGCAACCCAAACAATGCGTGTAAACAATCCGATTCACAGAGCAAGATACAATAAGCGTACTTGGAAAAGTTAAACTATACTTTTGTCTTTGAAATTGAGATGGACATATACTATGAAGTAAACAAACGTTCAATGGGGAATGGACAAAGACCAAAATACAATGGACGAAATAAACGGCAAAGTGGACGAATAGCAATATAAAGTAGGGATAACATTAGTAACAATCGTATGACGACGATATCGATACTTACTATTGCTTAGGCAACAGACATTAACTATCTCCAGAAGACTAAAAAAGTACTTGGCCGGCGACCATGGTAGATAGTGTTATGACAGATATCAAAAACATTTCTAGAGGCGTTGATATCTCGCTACCATACCGTGCGACAACTGGTACAAGTTAGTACAGTATACAAACTGAGATCTACAGCAGGAATTCGTTCCATGGATTTCTTGTTGCACCTGGAACATACTTTATACGTGCTATGTTTCCCAATGCTCATGACAATGAGCCTACCTTCGTGCTCTGCCTTCTTCAAAAGTTTGCGGCATTTGTCAGCCAAGCCTACAGGTTTGCCTCCATACTGCCTTCGACCGAACTGCCCAGAGCCAAACCCGACAACAGGAATCCTGCGCACCTTGTTGTTGATCGGTGCCTTTACCCATTTACTATTGTTATGTACGTGTGAGAAAAGAGGGACAACTTTTCTATTGCAGTGACGTTTCTGATAACTTACAAAGTCTTCTCTTCAGCAGGTTGCCCTTGCGTTGGCGGCACAGCAGTCTGGAGGGGAGCAATAGGACCGGTGCCTGAAAACGGGCGACGCGGGCTCCTCTTTTCCGTTGTCTTGGTTGTTGCGGTCTGCCGGACGGCTCATCCAAGTCTCATACTCGCTGACACCAGTGATGAAGATGTTTGTTAGCTCAGCGTCCATTCTTGTCTCCCGCGGTAATTACGAAATTTCGGCTGTTGATTCAATGACCGGGCGAAAAAATCCGTCAGTTCGTTATAGGATGTTTGTAATAAATAAAACAGAGTCGCGAAATTTGATTCAAACACGCACAATCATGGTAAACATAGGTACGTTACACAAACAGACCATTAAACAACAACTGTTGAAAAAGGGTTGCCATCTACGGTCAACTGCAAATAAACAATGCCGTAAGCACTCTGAAACTCATGGAAAGAATTGTAGATAGCTCAACTTGACGTTCCCATTAATGCAACGCTGTATGAACCAGGTGCTGAAGCCGCAGATCTAACAGCCCATCACAGTAATAGACTGACTTGGATGTTTTAGCGCTCCATAGTCTACACCGTTTTGTCTGAATCCTTTGTCATCTCCCTAGTTTATCCAAGAAATCCGCTATAGATACAGGCTCTGTACATAATCTGTGCGAGAGTCAGATTAGCCAGAGCTAAGCTCAAATTGGTCGACTCACCAAATGCAGCTTGTAAGATCAAAACAGCATGATAGGAGAGAAAAAGTTTAGTCATGCTTTATTTAATGCCTTTTTGAAACATACACTGTATCCTACAGCTGGCGTAGGCGCTCCTTGCGCATTCCGTCCGAAATGGCAAGAAATGAGTTAAACAATTTTACATCCGTGTCGTACGCTCTGCCATCTTTTTGTCGGCAAAAGACAGGAAGAGGTCGATAGGATGAACTTAGCATGCGCTTACTCCCCGCCAGTGCGATGTTGACGGCAGCATTGGTATATCTCCCCAGGGTTGCATAGCCCATCTTCACACTTGGGAATTCGCAGTTGGTGCAGATAACACTTCTGTGATTCATGACCCACTTATTTACTTGCTCTTATTATGGTAATGTAAGCGGCTGGAAGCAGTAGGGACATGTCTACGAATTACGAAATTCATGTGATTACGACACATACATTTTGCATATGTTGGCGCCTCAGCTTTTT
Source organism: Apophysomyces variabilis (assembly GCA_002749535.1). Taxonomy (NCBI): domain Eukaryota; kingdom Fungi; phylum Mucoromycota; class Mucoromycetes; order Mucorales; family Mucoraceae; genus Apophysomyces; species Apophysomyces variabilis. The sequence goes on along the minus strand of MZZL01000408.1, from coordinate 1,842,138 downwards.
ACCTTCACGTCTTGCACGTTCCCTTATGGTTGACCCTACAGCCGTTCCTACGTTTCCAGTACACATAATCAAGTTATCTTTATTTTTCTGAGATATCTCGCTCGGTGGTCGCAATCTTTGAATAAGTCTTCTGAGTGTAAATCTGCTAAGTTCTTTCTATTTTCTAACCGACTTCTTTTGCATGTAAAACTCTCGCTGGTCTGATCTGCCATCCATTGCTTCCTATATGTGAAAAAGAAATGAGAACCAATTGGAATTGGCAGCTTTACTTCATATAATATCCTTGCGATAATTGCTTAGATCCTCCGAGCTAGTCGCAGACTTGACGCTATTTTGCTTCTGCCGATTTTCAATTTCTTTTACTCGTCTTTCCTGTTCTGTGGCCTGTACAATCACATGCGGTGTCATTAAAAGCGTATTTCACAAAATTATGCCCTTATTACATGTCTCCGATACTCCCATTGTTTCGCCATTCGTCAAATGAAAGAAATATCATCGATATACTTTGCTTTGGTCTCGAATGGTTTAGCTATCTTTTGGAAATCCTGGGTTTCGTCACCATGGTCATTCTCCTTCTCCCCTCTCCCTTCTGCGTTATCACTTGAAGTCGCCTCCTCACTCTCCCCAGAACAGTAAAGTGATTATAAAGCTCCAAGTGATAATTTAACCATTCCATGAGCAACACCAGTGTTTCGGACATGGTAACAAACACATAATCAGTTCCAGCAAACACAGCGTTGCTTTCTTGTTTGTCAGCTGGGCCGCTCAAATCCATTTTTGAAGCCTCATCCTCGTGTTTGTATTTATTAGAAGTGACCTTCGTTATGCTTTGCTTGTCTTCCTCTTGTCTTTTGCGTTCCCTGCGCCAATTCGCTCTTTTTCCCTTCTCCTTTCTTAACTGCTCCTGGATATAATACTGTGATAAATAAACACATAGTTAGTGAGTGCAACGACGACAAAGATACTTAAATTAATAGCTACGAATTTCTGATATCGGAGATCTTGTAGCTTGTTACTTCCTAAAAGCAGCTCAGCGGTAACTTTTGTTGTCCTTCCTTCTTAAAGATTTGCCGCTCGGCAATCGCATTTGACGTATCCCATTTGCTCTGTTTCCTTACATCGATCTACTCAGATATGTATTGTATCCTTTTATTACACTCTTTTATTTCGCCTCAATCTCTTTAATGCTACTTGTGGCTTCCGTGAAGATTTTTTTCCATAGCCGTTGCGATACTGCTTTCTTCGGCTTTTTTTGATCGTTGATGCTGAAGCACGTGTTGACTTCTTCTTTGTTTTATCACAGCTTGAGTTGACAAACTCTTTACTGTCTAGAACTACGCTAAAATGGTTGCAGTGTGGTGCGTACTGATTTTGATTACATAATCAAACTTAAGCTCATGCTTTCCGCATATGCGATCCGGGCATTTAAATCGAAGAATGCCCCCATAATATGATGTGGGTTATGTCTTGCATCTGGCAAGGTCGTGATGATCTTTCCGTCGGGGCCGAAGGCATCAAAACCATCCATATCATCACCCTTGACACTGCATAAAACCTCGAACGCGGTCGCTGGGCTTAGCGGAAGGGAATAGACAGCTGAAGCACACACAATAGGACAAGTAGAGCGAGCAAGCTTCTCGTAATCAGTCACTGCAAAAATCGCGTCCGCAAGCAAGACTAATGGCACATTCAATAACCCTATCGCTCTTGAAAATTTGATTGGTGTCATTGTTCGAACTTACCAATCGTTTCTCTCCATATCCTCGCCTCATTGAAGTGATGTAGCTCTCTTTCGTGCTAAAGCGGCATGGAGAATATTCCATCTATGAGATTACCGCATTGTATCGCAGAAGAAGTATAGAAATCCTCATGGACATATAGCTGAGCTTAATGGGATAGCTCATTTTTAACACTCGGTATCGACCACTCGTCGAATTGTTCTCCGTTCGGTATTGTTGGGCGGAGCATACAAGATTTGCGCGCCCTAGCAGACTTAGTGCTGAAACACGATTCTTTTTCATTCGCCTGCAAAGAAAGCGGCATGTTTCGTCATGCAAGTCCTTAACAGACTTTTATATTTTAAGCCAACGGAACATAGGGATCTATAAATGTTAAATATACTTGCGTTATACGAGTATCGAGGTTGGGCAGGTTCCATATTTGACGTAATTGCAAGCAGCATTAGGTTTAGGGCTGTATGAGGCCAAACTTTGTGATTTATGTCACCTATAGGGCGTCTCCCATCTGTATCTAAACGGTGTCGCTCCTTTGATTGGTTGTTTGCTAACGGGCAGGGAACGTTTATGTTTTGTTCAAGACCCTTTTGGTGTCGACTAAAAACCAAACTATGCGTTGCTTGACAACAGTCTGTCGGTTCAAAAGCATATCTTCCTTTCGAATACCATCCGTTTAGGTAGTTTAGACTGACCTCTGTCTGCCAAAAATTTCTTTTGTCGATGCTCGCTCTGAAGCAGAGGCAGGGAGTGCCCTTTCGTACGACAAAAATAATTCTCAGCTTCAAACTAAACGTGAGAGAAACTCTGCTACTTATTCCTAATCATGAATGGAATTTTCTGTTGGTTTAAAAAGTTTTATATCTATGAGATGATCAATATAAGATAAGTAACTAAGGATGTCTATTCATAATCCATACATAAGATACATTTTTTTTGTTTCATTTTAGCCCAAAACTAGGTTTGTGATCGATTCAAAAAATCTGTTACATTATTATACAATTCATTCGACAAACAAATCGACGGTGTCTCTTCTTATCCAATTTGTCATCTTATAACGGATACTCACCAACAAGAGGATAAAAAATCAACAATGTTTGAAACTAAATGTACTGGGATATATCAACGAACTGCATATGGTTGCCGCAAAATATGTGTTCTTTATATAAAGAATCCAAATGTACTCTTTTCTTTTTCCTTAAAACCTTTTAATAGCTAGGTCTTCCAAACGCCAGTGACGCACTACATTGAATGTTCCAAATATGATCGTTCAACAGCAGTGTCTCCGAAGCATGTACCCTGGAGCAGCAGCGGGAGGATATCTCTCTAACGGTTGCAAGTAGTAGTGCTGCTGTTACTGAGCCTGCGTTATAGGGGTCGATTCAAAACTGTACGCGAGAACATGAAGTTGTTGTGCGTGCATTGAGTTTGAATGGAGATGCAAAGCTCCAGCACAAAAGCTCAATATGAATTGAAACAGAAGCAATTAATAGTAACGTACTTGTTATTTCATTCTTTATATAAACCGTAGCACGCAGTTGCTTGCTGAATTTTCTGCAAGTCTATTGTAGCGATCAGCAGCACACAGATGGTCACATCATAACGGATGCAAAACTTATTCTTGAAGTAATTTCCATACGAGGATATCCAAAAGAAAACGACGGTACACCTTAGCAATTTGGACGTTTTATGCGGGATTCGTACGTAAAAGCCGATTGCAGTCTTTACTTCACTCAAACAGCGTTGAGATTAAACCCACATCGGCATTCTTGTGGAGAGACCTAAAGATGTGGCTCCAAAGCAAGATCAGCCACGAATCAACGAAGAAAAAAGCAATTACTTCGACCGTGGTAACGGGACGATCCAGGACGGTTATACGTCTGAGGAGCTGCTCAACATGTCCATGTACTACCTTTATGCAAACACGGAGGCGCGTTTGCGCAACTGTATGAGATTTCTGTTGCAATCTACAATGTTACTGCGAAGAGAGGCCACGCGAGTTCTGGAGCTCGCAGAATTTTTTTTCTTAACTTTAAGGAGGAAGTTTACAGCAAATTCCCAGCTTTGATCGCTCTTTTGATGGAAGGCAAAACTAAGCGAACCAACCGGCACAATTATGCGGCCTGTATCTGACACAAAGGGGTTCACTTGTGTGCTTTATATGCTCTCGTACCTTTCGCTGATACGTTGCAAGCGAACTGTTTCCGTCCTTCTTCAAAAATCAAGATTGGTTGGATTTTAAAGTAGCAAAAGGTAAGGGAGTGCGATCATGAAAGATTCAAGTCAGATTAATCTTTGTCCCTTGTTTTCCTGTGATTTTCTTTACCCATATTGACGCTTCTTTTTCAATAGCAATCACTATAACCTAAAGTCCTTTATACTTTGTATCCTTGGTCTTTTGCTTCTTTTGCCACTCGTTATGATGACTTGCCCATTTTTTCTCTGTTGCCCGAATCGAATTTTTCTACTTATCTTCTTTCTCCCTTTCAACTACATGAGAGCTAGCCACGATAAATAAAGTGATAAAGTTTCAGTTTTTTTTTCTCAGAAAAGTTCGCAGTCCAATCTGTCAAGTGAAAATTGGACAACAGTTCAGACAACGATTCGCATATCGCCTTTTCCTTTTACCTTTGAAAACTAGATCCAGCATTTTTACATCTTCTATGAACAAAATACAACTACCTACACCACGCGGTAACGCCAGAAGAAAAAGAAAAAGGCAAACGGAGCCTCAGATATCCTACGATCAAACCAAAAATACTTTGTTTGGAGTACTCTTGCAGAAGTTGAAAAGTACTATAGCAAACGAACTCTGGAAAAATGAAAGCAAAAATTCTACAAAAATGCAAGAAAGGAAAACAGTCTGCCAAAACAAAAGAAAAGAGACTGAAGGCTCAAGAAAAAAGGATGGATCGTTTGCAACAAGCTCTCGAAAAGCAGACAGAATTCCTCGAGGAAGTTTTGAGAAGGCAGACAAAAAGCAGCGTCCTTAAAGGGACAATAGAAAAACAGATACATTCTAGTCTCCCTTCGTCCCATGAAACAGGCGAAGTTTGGAGACAATGCGCGGTCGACAACTTAGATGATGTCTTGGCTGTGGCCAAAGCTGAAGGAAAGCAGAGCAGACCCAAAAAGGATGAAAACTCCACTAAACTTTTCAGTGCATATACAATTCCTTTGAAATCCGTTGTGCGGCTGGATCTTTGATGAAAATCTGAAAAGCAGTTTTATGCACACGCTAGAGTCGACGTCTGTGCAAGTGATCGATCATGTGTCCGACTTGGCAGCTGTTGTGCGTGCTACCACGTTGAAATACGACTCGGTTTCCTTGTCTCTAGACCCAGCATCAGGTTCCGTGCGAGCCGAATTCGACCAAACGTCAACTGGCTTCGATATCCGTGCAGTTGTACCCGAAGAAAAATTACGCGACAAAAGTATGCTGGTAGATGACTATTTTGTACCTGTAGTTCCCAATGCCAGATAATCTTCCTGAGTTTCTTGACGAGATGCCAGGCAAGCGAAACAACGATCTACTTTCCATGTTGAACGACAACCACATCCAATTTCTGCATGGATTATATTTGGCACAAAAGAATCAAGAGTAAAGAAAAACACAGCTTTTGGATGCAGTTCCATGATCAAGCTCTTGACAATCAGCCTTCAATTCCCGATGGACTTTGCAGGATGTCGCATTTTTACATGAAGCAATTTTCGACGAATTTAAAGAATACGTGCGCAGGATCTCTTTACAACAGAAGCATGAATCACCTATTGCGTGTTCTACTCCGTGTTAATCTTGCACCAAGACATGAAGAAAAAGTCCGAGAAATCAGAGAGAAAGCAAAGCTAGCAAGAGAAAAAGAAATCGAACAGCAACATTTGATCAAGTACCAATATCGGAAAAAAGCAATCGAAAGGAAATTGAAGAACGAGAAAAAGCAATTGCGAAAATTGAAGAAGCGGATCCAGTAGGAAGGAGAATATGATACCTTGATAAGGCTAGCCACGCGTGCGGCGACATGCGCTGAGGAGAACGAACGACTCGAAAACCAATTGCTTGCGCGATCGGAGTCCAGGTCCAACCCAAAATTAATAAAAATAGAGCAAATGAACAACCGAGCGTCGGTTACAAAGAAGAGGTAAACTTCATTACTCATTAGGATATCTGCTTAAGAGGCAAAATAGGAGCAGCAAGCAAAGATTTTGATATCCCTCGGTGAAACACACATCGGTGCGTTCGAACAAATAGAAGTAGAACTGGAGGAGGAGGAGGAGACAAATGAGCAAAGCAGGCAAAAGCTCGATATCCTGCAAGCTATTACCAAAGCCCTCCTACAGTCAGATAAGATCACCGGCAATGTTACAATGCAAGATATGCAAGCTACCTGTCATGCGGACGACGCATTTTCTCATCAAGAAATCGATACCGTGATGAATATCGCAGACGCATAAAGACCGTACGTTATTAGAGAACAAATCGCTTCTTGTATACCTCTGTGTCTCAATTTCGCCGTATTGGCGAATGCTCTGCTCTGTTCGATTGGATACAGTTCACTGCTTCGATATGTCCCACAATCAGCCCTGCTTCTGTTCACGCACTACCACTCCATGCAGTAGCCATGTATGAAATGTTTCGGTCAAGCTATGCCCAGCTTGATATTTACAAGGCACACGGTTCAGTGTTCACAAACAGAGACCAAGCAATAGCAGAGAAATGAACAGTGGTAAGATCGGTTTTCAACGTAGAGGCTATTGAAAAAACATGCAAGGAGCCTGCATTGGCACCGCGCTGGCGCATCACAGTAACTCCGCAGAAAATTGCCACTATTGACGGTAACATTTTGTGAACAAAGAAGACATATAGAGTCACGGTACGAGGCGAGACGAAAGAAGTATTATAGAAAAAAGGCACCCTATGCCCAAGAGCCGAACATCGAACAACAAAGCACGCATAAAGTTGGCAAAGGCTCTCGATGATGCAAAGAAGGGTGTAAAAACTCTTGAAACGTTGAAATGTCAACACACCAAGCTTGTCAAAGAAGCCACGAACTTAATTGCAAGTTTGCTTTCTAGCTATCAAGAAAAACAAGCTATTTGCCAAAAGCGCATAATGGACAAAAGAAAGGCAGACAAGCATGAAAACATTACCGAAAAGGAAGCAGCGTCTCAACAGCAGAAAATGAGCTATGAAGCTTTAAAAGCAGCAAAATTAGACTGGTCAAAGCAACAAATTGCTTTGAATCAAGTACACGATCGGTTAGCAAATACAAGAAGGAAGAAGTATAAATTGGAATAGGTAACATTGAATGTATAATTGCATCAGCATAAAAAAGTATATTAATATACAGCATCGTACAGTTGGTGAAAGCGCATCAAAAGAAAAAAAGTAAAAGTGCTGCTGGCAGGAAAGAGAGAAAAAGCAAAGAAGAAGACGAGAAAATGGAGGAAACAGAGGCTGATGAAGAAGATGCCAAATACAAAAAGGAAAAGGAGAAAAAAGACGACGAGCACAACGACGATGAGGAAGAGGAAGAGGAGGAGGAGGAAGAAGAAGAAGAATAAGAGGATAGCCTGTGCAGACCGCAAAGTGGGAGACGCTCCGGCTGTGAACACAGCGTAGGCCGACTAGACCTTACGCCACTTTTAGAAGATCAGAACAACGTGTTAACGTTCAGTGGCACTGATTATGGTTTACAAGTGCTGTCGATTACAGTGCCTATTACCAGACAAAGAGCAGATTTCCATCTACAGCTTTACAATCGATATTCCATGCTGGGCGTCAATGACGTCAATGACCACGATGATGATATCGATGTTTCTCCTACTGATATGCTCCAGCTGCCAAAGCCGATTCGTATCACGGCGAAATCGCTCGATGAAACAACATTTGCAAGGACATTTCGCAAGAAACGGGAGCGTCGAAAGAAGGCAACTAAGTCAGCTACGATATGTTGTGCTTATTTGATGATTGCTACAGTCGAATGCGGAGATCCTTGCAGCAGAAGAGCAATTGAAAGAAGCCTCGATAGAGGAAGCTATGTCAGTCCAAGATATTATCGTTGTCAAGAGGTAATCGGTAGTCTTTCTGGACAACCATCGATAACATATACATTTGTAGATTGGTCGGACCTGTAGAAAGAGATTGAGAGAATTTTAACCAATCGAACAGGTGGCACAATGAAAAGGTGATACAAGATCTCTACAAGGAGAGAGTATACGATAGAGTGGTTGCAAACGAAAGAAGAAAAATTGCGATGGAAGCGGAGCTACATGATAGCGGAAGGAGGGTAATTCCAGTTATGGCGATTGGCACCCAAGGGACGTGTGTTGGGTCCAGACTGAAAGGCCACCTTAAGCGTGGAGGCAAATGGTTACGGGCGAGCCACCGTAGGTACACCCAGTGGCAATGAGAGATGAGCATCGTAGCTCGCAAACGTGCGTCTTCTGTTTTCAAAAGATAATTTATCCAAAAGGGCGTCGTTACAAGGAGACTAAATGGCGTACTATGAATGGAAGCTCGTGTTGTGTCAACTCAAAGTGTGTTACTTTTAAAGCAGGGCGTACGACTCAAAATCGCGACGTTCAGGCCGCCGTGGCCATCGGACTAGCGGCGATCAGCAGCCTTTTTTCTGCAGAGAATAACGTTGCCACCATTTGATCCCAGCTATTTCGACGCTGGAATATCCAACATTCCCGATACCATCCTTCAAAGGTAACCGTCATGTTTAAAGTGTGGCAGCTTTAACAGCTAATACGAGTTTCTTAGGGACCATAGGTAACCCGATTCTTTTTTATGACCGCCCGGAGCCTTATGGACCAGAGCAATAATTCCGGTCAGTAGATCATAACGAACTTTCCGATCTGGACGTTAGCATCTGGCAAACATATATCAAAGGCAAACGCTCTTATTTCCTTATACAATCTCTTTCGTTGATGAAAACGAAGTTATCAGTACGATTCATTTCGATACAATGCGAGATTATAATTTTTGGGATTGGAAAACGTAAACAAAGGGAAAAAAGAGATAGTGGAGAACATGAACAAAGTATGGGCCGGACAATGGACTACCGGTCACGAAAGGGTAGCCTATGGTCCCTAAGATCTCTGCAGCTAATATATCTTTATTATAGGTGAGTACAGTCGTCTTCAGAAAGCCACCACACTGGTAGGTGCTGCTGTTAGCTATTTACACAAGCAAATTGCTTATTTTATTAAACAGGATGCGAAGGCCGGCAACCGTCGCTATGACGGACATATAACAGGTTTTCTTTCCCAATTTCTGTCATCGTTATAATTTATACGTTGTGAAAAGCGGGATTTTAAAAGGCTGATATGATTGGTTGATCTTCAAATATAAAGTTTCTACAGGACACATAACTTTTTGCTTGTAGACTAGTAGAAACCGTCAGTTATAGATTTCGTTTGCTGCTGTAATTAACTATTTTAATCACCAGTTTCTACAAGGTATAAATATAAAGATGGTTGAAACCCCTTACTGTTGTGGGCTTGATGACCTTTATCTGCAGCAACGGCTCGCAATTTAGCCATTAACTCCCTCAGCTGATTGGTTAGATATTTAAAATTCCGGAGGCTGTGATTGGTAAAAACAAAAAAAATCCTTTATTCTTTGGCCTGTTCCCTTCTTTTACGTTGTCTGATCGAATCATGTCATCGTATTCTTCGTCGTATCATTCGTCGCCTTCTAGGAACTACGGTAGCTCACAATATCCATCTTCTGGAAGTGGCCGTGGTTATAGTAGCAGCGGATACTCCAGCCGTGGGGATGGTTATCGAGACAACCGTGAGACATCACCGAGAAGATCGAGCAGACCGTAAGTGCTTTGACATCTGCGATGATGAAGGCAGAGCTTTTAATCGGTCGTTTCATCTAATAACAGCTACGATCACCATTCGTCGCATCGTGATGATCGTGGTTATTCTTCCCACAGTTCCTATCGTTCGTCGAATGACTCTTACGGAAGCAGCTCTAGAGGAGGCTATGGAAGCAGCTACGGAAGTGGATATGGGAGTGGATACGGTGGTGGACACAGCAGTGGATACGGCGGTGGATATGGTGGAAGCACTGGCGGAAGCGACCGCATGGGTCAACTCGGCAGCACTTTGAAAGAGATTGATTGGGATATGTCTTCGCTTCCCAAATTCGAGAAAAATTTTTACACAGAACATCCGGCGGTCGCTGCCAGAACTCCAGACGAAGTGCAACAAATTAGAGATGCCGCTAACATGACAGTTACCGGATACAGCGTTCCAAAGCCGCTGAAAACCTTTGAAGAAGCAAACTTTCCCTCCTACGTTATGAAGGAGCTTTCACAACTTGGTTTTGCATCACCCACCCCGATTCAGTGTCAAGGCTGGCCAATGGCCTTGAGCGGTCGTGATGTTGTTGGTGTCGCTGAAACTGGATCAGGAAAAACCCTGGCCTATACTCTTCCTGCAATTGTTCACATCAATGCTCAACCGCTTCTTGAACCTGGAGATGGCCCGATTGTGCTTGTACTTGCCCCTACAAGAGAACTTGCTGTTCAGATCCAATCAGAGTGCACTAAGTTTGGACATTCCTCGCGTATTAAGAACACTTGTCTTTATGGTGGCACTTCTCGCGGTCCTCAAATCAGAGATTTACAACGAGGTAACGTTCGATAAAATAGCGTTTCAATTTTTAATGGTTGTTTCTAGGCGTTGAGATTTGCATTGCCACTCCGGGACGATTAATCGACATGATTGAGTCAGGAAAAACCAATCTTCGCCGTGTCACATATCTTGTTTTGGACGAAGCCGATCGTATGCTCGATATGGGGTTCGAGCCTCAGATTCGCAAGATTGTGAATCAGATTCGCCCAGATAGACAGACGCTTATGTGGAGTGCTACATGGCCAAAGAGCGTCCAACGCTTGGCTGAAACGTACCTTAAGGATTATATTCAGGTCACCGTCGGATCTCTGTCCTTGAGTGCTTCCCAGAATGTCACTCAAATAGTAGAAGTTTGTGCGGAGCAGGAAAAGCGTGGAAAGTAAGTAGAACCTGGTGGTAATACTTTGGTTGATATTCAACACTTTTTGTAGACTTATTACACAACTTGAACGTATCATGGAGGAGCCAGAATCTGAGAGAAAGACAATTATTTTTACCAGTACCAAACGTACCGCAGATGACATTACTCGTTTTTTGCGTCAAGACGGGTTTCCAGCGTTGGCTATTCATGGTGACAAGCAACAGAGTGAACGTGATTGGGTGCTGAATCAGTTCCGTACTGGAGGACACCCAATCATGGTCGCTACTGACGTTGCATCCCGTGGTATCGGTATGTATTCGGTGTGACTATTGGGTGGAACTCCCTGCAGAAGGGGTCCCTACACGCATGCGTTACTTGACTGAAGTCTTTGCAGGAAAAGATTGCTTGATCTTTTTGTTGCATCGAGTTAGTCATGACTTGTTTTTGCATAACAGGTAGCGGTGAGGTGCGGGCTCATGGTTATATATGTGTCCGCAGAACCGTGAACTCTTTTTTCGCTTTGTGTTCCACGTGGACATCGATTAATGGCGAAAGAATTGCTATCCTGAGTTGGCTTTCTGAAGTTGTCACTGGCCCACCTGGGTTCAAAGGAGACGATAATTTGCATTTGAAGGGTTCTGGCCAGAAGAATGAACGACGACGATGATCATTATGCGATTCGCCGGAATATCATGTGCTGTTCCCTTCACTGAATGTCAATATCTTATGGACTTCACTGTCGTTCTCCGTCTAGGGTTTTGTGTGCAACTTAAGTTTATGTTTAACAAAGTTTTGCGTGCCTGGGGCTCTTGGTTGGGATTTGTTTACAGTATTGCTAAATTGGACCACTTTTTGCAGATGTCAAGGATGTGAAATATGTAGTCAACTACGATTTCCCGACAAACATTGAAGATTACGTGCATAGAGTTGGTCGTACTGGTCGTGGTGGACGTACTGGCATGTCTGTCACTTTCTTTACTGCAGAAAATGCTCGCCAAGCCCGGGATTTGGTTGCTATCCTTCAGGAGACTAAGCAGAACGTTGATCCACGACTCCAGATGATGGCAGCCACAGGTGGCCCACGGGGTGGTGGGGCACGAAGATACGGACATGGCGGTGGACGTGGCGGAGGTGGTCCACCTATGTATGGTGGTCACAGGGGAGGAGGGTCAAGATGGTAGGCTACCTTATGCATTAGAGATCTCGTATTTTGTAGCTTAGCAACACAAAACCTTCAACCTCCCATTACATGCTCGACTTTGTTTATTATGCTGGAGTTTCAACATCCACTGGAACCAAAGCGATGTACAGATAGATCGTATTTGCTTTCATGTGCGTTATATTGATTGTTTACTCTTTATCAATTTTGATCTTTCAAAAAGATTGATCATTCACTGCATCTTTCTGAATAAATGGTTATCATTCAAAAGAATAAGACAATTGGAGTCTCAAACACTTGTCCCATTGAAGCCGCTGAAGTTCCTCTAAACTGGCTTAATAACGGAATGAAAGGATATGCAATTGCTCTTCCTTATTGTAGCGTGAAGGTAGATACAACGTATCAATTGTACATGGCTTTTAAGAAGCTACCGTAACACCAGCTAATTCCTCATTAGAAGCCAGCGGGCTCTTCATGTGCACATGTAAATTGTGGACTGATGCAAGTCGCTCGGTATTGCACTTGCCTATTAAATGAGATCTTACACGCTTCTTCTAGTTCTTTCCCATTTTCTTTATCGGCTCCTTCTTTCTAGACCCTAAATTTATTGTTGTTTCCACGTTCATTTATTCATTTTTTTTTTGATAAACCGGACCAGGCTGGGCATGTTAATCACGCCACACTTACAGTTCTTTCGATTATAATATGGATATCAGCAATAATTTACGCCACTCTAAAATAGATTTTGCGCCACGAAAGGGCCAAACTTGTGCTAAAGAAGATGTAAATACACGTCATCAATATATGAGTTATGCTGTAAGTACGTTTTATTTACACCAACTTGGTCCTCCAATGGACACAGAAGTCATTCGAGCAAGGTAAAAATTACATTCATGCTTAGTAAATGAGAACAATATGAGTACAAGTCTTTTGCTTAGCCTTGAGATTATCCCTACCGCTCAGTGTGTACGCCGAACCCGCATCGAATCCATAATAAGCTCGAGCAATTACAAAGAAAAGGGAGAGTCCGGGAACGGATATCCGCCTCCAGGATTCCACCTATTCACACGTTGAGTAACGCTTTGCTTGCCTGCGCCTTAACACTGTGCAAGGAGCAAGATTAAGAATCATAATAGCATTCAATCTGTTTTGTTGTCTTACGGCCTTGTTAAATTTCGCTTGTCCCAAAGTCACTCGATGTTTCAGGTCGTCTTGAGTGTTCGAAAGCATATTTTGTCCTTTTTTCCAGATATGGATACTTGCTACAATTACTCTTTAGTTGTGCCCATCTACTAGAACTGAAAATCCAAATGACAATTTCGAACGTTTTGATAACAACTAGAAGTAGTGGCGTTACAGTAATTAACGATAATTGCTGATATTTTAATGAATTTGCCTTTACCAAGAATCTAATATGACATTCAATATCCTTAACCCTTTGTATTGAAAGATTGGTTTATCGTACTGGAATCATATGGTTTAATAAACCTTCTAACATCTGTGCGCTTTGACTTGCGATGTACTTTTGCCACACATCAGATTGACAGATGTACCAATAGATCATATAATTTAAAATGTAGTAAAAGACAAGACTAGAAAAAAGGATGAACGTGACAATACGTTGTCTTATCGATGGAGACATGCGTCTTGTTGTGTTGGGGTAGTTGCGGATAGGAAAACGGTTGTCGATCGATACGATAAAGCAAAATAGCCCGAGAAAATCCAAAGGGGCTGTAAATATCGTACGAAGAAGTAGAGCCATGGTAGGGTAATAATGCCATATACCCATAGAATGAATGTACTGTTTCAATTGATATCTATTGTATGCACAAACTGCAGAAGCACGATAAAACAGTTGTCCTATTGTTCATGCATTTTGCTATTTCGGTCAATATTCGAAAGCTATCTCTTTTTTGCTCGCTATTTATACACATTATTTTACTGGTATTATCGATCAGCTTATGGATCATTGTTTACCGACGTGAGCGTCTTCCTCAGCTAGTGTAAAATTGCGAGACTGCTGTAACAGTGACATATCCATCCGTTCTTCTCGTTTTATTGTATTTATTGATTGTTTGGTGAATACTATTATAAAGCGGTAAGACCATGCTACTTCCTTTTATTTTTATCTTGGATTTTAGCAAGGTTTGGACTATGTACAGTAAAAAAGCCCAGCTTCTTTTTTCCTTTTTTTTTTTTTGTACCTTTGAGCATTTTGTTACGGCACTGTCTAGAAACAAATTTATTTCCCCGTCTGCGCAAAGGTATCCTATTCGCTGGCGCAAAAGCATATTACATTTTAAGTGGTGCAAGTTACCTTGTAAAAACCTGTAGGTTCCATCATCCCGCCACATCGCATGCAAGCCGCGCGACAATCTCGTATACCGGAACAGCAGAGCATAGGTCAAACGTTACCTCCTGTACCTGTGGGCATTGACACCTTCAATGCTATTCCTTTACCGCCCGGTGCTATGTCAAGTGGCACTCGCTTACAAGTCGGTAGATACCAAGTTATCATCCACAATTTCATAGCAGAAGGTGATAATTGCGGCATACCTTCCGAGATGTCTAACTGTATTTTGTTATAAAGGTGGTTTTGCTCATGTCTACCTGGCACGAATCGAAGGCAAAACTGGGTTTGTTGTATTAAAGAGAGTGGCCGTTCCAGATACTGAGCGCCTTAAGACGGTTGAGAAAGAAATTGCTTTCATGGTACGCTAGATCAGATCAGTGAATTATATTCAACCTATTGATTCTATATCAACAGCGACGACTTGGTGAACATAAAAACATAGTGCGGTATTACGAATCGCGGATAGATGCCTTACCTACAGGAGGATTTGAGGCTCTAATTTTGATGGAATACTGCCCTGGTAACGTAAAGTAATTGATTTCGGGTTTCTAATACAGTCTAGGTGGAGGTGTTATTGACCTGATGAACAGAAGACTGCAGCAACGTCTTACTGAACCGGAAATATTGAAAATATTTAGTGATGTGTGTGAGGTACGAGGGTTTAAGCTGATGCGGATACTTTGACACCTATCCTCACTGATACTAGGCACTTGCTTATATGCATTACTGCACCCCTCCAGTTTTACATAGAGATCTCAAGGTATATAGATTTCTAGGTTGCTCGTGCGATATGATGTTTAAGCCGTGTTTAGGTGGAAAATATCTTGATACTCTCGCATGATCACTATAAACTATGCGATTTTGGCTCTGCTGCACTTTCTAAGGGGAACAGTGTCCCAACCACCCTTCAGGAGGTGCAAAAAGTTGAAGACGATATTCAGCGCCATACAACGCTTCAATACCGCGCACCCGAGATGATAGATGTCTACCAAAAGAAACCGATCAATGAGAAGGCAGATATCTGGGTATGCTCACCAATTCAGACTTGCCCACGCTCACTTCATCATTCAGGCCCTTGGTGTACTTCTCTATAAGCTTTGTTATTATACTACTCCGTTTGAGGAGCAAGGACAATTAGCCATATTGAATGCTCGTTACTCCATTCCATCCAATCCTCCTTTTTCGGATGGTTTGCGCCGACTTATCGTATCTATCCTTCAAGAAGATCAGCAACGTAGACCGAACATATTCCAAGTTATGCAAAGTGTCTGTAATTTGAGAGGGGTCGAATGCCCTATTAGAAATGTGAGTCTGCTTGACGATTAATGTTCATTTCATAATTGTGACGAATAGATATATACCGAACCTCAGGAACCTGCATCAGGTCTAAACTATTACGGTAGTCCAATACAGAGGAACGAAAGCCCATCCGCAATATTCGAAAAACTTCCTACTCCACCACAAGAAATACATAATGTACAGCCTATGAGACGCGGTCGGCCAACACGACACGAGCCGCGACTATCACAATCCGAAGGGATTACGGCCGAAAATCCCATCAATGAATATGATCCGTTTGATCCTCTCTATGTTAGCAGACAACGGCACCAACGGTCAGTGCCTGATAGCCAACAGAAACCATCGAATGTCACATTAGGGTTTGAATCCAATTTTCAACCTACTAAATTCGAGGATCAGACAAGTAGCACAAGCAGCCCACTGGAAAGTAACCTGCTTGCAGCACTAAAAGATCGACCATCGCTGCATTCTGCTCCATCGCTTATGCAGTCCGCCATGGACAAAAAGAATTCTGATTCAATTGAGGATAACAGATTACATAACAATCTTAAGAACGACACAGGTTCATCTGAAGAAAATGCATCTGTTATATCTGATATTAGACACAGTGTTTCCTCAAGCATTGAATCAAGGTTACAAGCAATCAAGCTTGCCGCGAATGCTTCATCTTCAGCTCATACGCGGCAAAATCTCGAAACAGATATGCCAGCACGCAACGTTGAAATAGATAGTATATATGTGTCAGCGGCCAGAAACCGTCCAGATAACCAGGAACACGAATCTGTGTCGATACCGCTAACCAAACCATCACGATCCTCCTCACTTGGGCGAAAAGATACACCTAATAAACCGAATCGGACAGCGCCATACAAACCAAAGCCACCACCAAAACCTGCACGTTTTCGTCTATCCAAAACGACTGAATCTAAAGCAACGGAGATTGAACCACGGCCACCATCGATTAGTGAATTTGAGGACAAGTTTCCGGCGGTCGAAGAACTTTACAAGCAACTTCCGCTTGCGGGCAGTCCCGGACTCCGGACGAATGATCGTGGCAATTAGGGTTACACAAACATCGTTTCAAGTGATCATCCTCCATGACTCATACAGATCGAAAATCTTTTCTGCATCTCCACTCACTGACATTGGGACTAAAAAAGTCAAGATTTCTGGGTATGCTATATACTATAGTTATATCACTGAAGCAATCAATAGGATTGTCTTTTTTTAAGTTAATCATAAGATCAACGGAAACTAGTCAATACTCCAGTGAGTCGATGATTCGACATCTGTGAGTTACTGTGACCGCTTTGTCGTTGTCTAAAACCGTGGAAAAATAAAGTGGCCCTTCCTGAGTTGAAGAGTCTTCAACAGTAGAATCTTTCACCATGTGCGGTATTTCAGGCCTCATTTTGGCTGACCAAAACGGCGCAGCATGTCCAGACCTTTTTGAAAGTTTGGGACTTCTGCAGCATCGTGGTCAGGTAACTTTTTGTTCGATTCAGCGCTCCTCAACTGAAGATATACGGTAGGATGCCGCCGGAATTGTAACTTGTGCTCCGAAAGGTCGTTTGTTCCAATGCAAAGGGAATGGCATGGTGAGAGATGTCTTTGACGAAAAACAGCTGTCCCACCTTATCGGCAGTATGGGTATTGGTCACGGTACGCTATACGATTTGTCTTTTTTTGTATAAACCCCCCTTTCCCTGCTTTCTGACTTAATCTTTTGTATTTTATTTTTGGCAGTCCGTTATCCGACAGCAGGCTCGTTTTCTATGTCTGAAGCTCAACCATTCTATGTGAATTCTCCTTACGGCATTGTGTTTGCTCACGTATGTTTTGTTCAGATCAACGAATTTCAGCTTATTGCCTTAATTAGAATGGTAACTTGACGAATGCCCGCGAACTCCGTGAATTCCTTGACAAGGTTGCTCATCGTCACATCAACACCGATTCGGATTCGGAATTGTTGTTGAATATTTTGGCTGACAATCTGCAAAAGACGGGAAAATTCAGGTAATTTCGGTGATTATCTACCGTCATTCTATGTCGAGTCTAATTATTTGGAAAAAAAATAGAGTGAATGAGGATGATATCTTCAACGCCATCAAAGATTTGTATCGCCAATGCAAAGGTGGTTATGCCTGTGTTGCCATGATTGCTGGGTTTGGTTTGATTGCGTTCCGTGATCCTCATGGTATTCGCCCACTCGTTATGGGTCGTCGCGAATCTCCTTGCGGTTCGGATTACATGCTTTCTTCTGAAAGTGTGACCCTGGAAGCACTTGGTTTTACTGATTTTGAGGACATCAAGCCTGGTAAATTGATACAGGTCTAAAAGGATGAAAGCGCTAACTATCCATAGGTGAGGCCGTCATTATTACTCGTAAAAACGTCTCCCGCCGCCAACTCGCGGAAGCTGAAGTCATGGCTCCTTGTATCTTTGAATATGTCTATTTTGCCAGACAAGACAGTATCATCGACGGTATTTCGGTGTATAAGGCCCGTCTTTCTATGGGAGAAGCTTTAGCTGACCAAGTCACTAAACTCTGCGGAAAGAACATGGACATCGACGTTGTCATTCCTGTGTGTATTAGAAGCATTATGAGAATTTTGGCTTATCATGATTGTTAGGTGCCTGATACCAGTCGAGTGGCGGCAATTCAATTATCTCGCAAACTAAACATCCCCTATCGCGAAGGTTTTAACAAGAACAGATATGTTGGTCGAACGTTCATTATGCCCGGACAACAGACTAGGTAATCCTGCAATAAGGAAGATGTGTGCGATGCTTATCATGGTCATCTTTGATAGACGCAAGAATGTTCGCCGCAAGTTAAACGCGATGACCTTGGAATTTAATGACAAGAACGTGTTGCTTGTTGATGGTAATTTTTACGATTCTTTTAGTTGGGTGTGGAATTTTGTACTGATGTTACGTCAACACAGATTCCATTGTGAGAGGAACTACTTCGAAGGAAATCATCCAAATGGCCCGTGATGCTGGTGCGAAGAAAGTGTATTTTGCTTCCTGTGCTCCTGCCATTCGATACCCCAATGTCTACGGCATTGATATGCCTAGTCGGAAGGAGCTTGTGGCACATGGGCGCAACGATGAGGAAATTGCCCAAGAAATTGGTGCTGATAAAGTGATCTACCAAGATCTTGACGATCTTGTCCAGTCCGTTAGACGGTTTAATCCTTCAATCACCACGTTTGATACCTCCGTTTTCGATTGCCATTATGTGACTGGCGACGTTGATGAAGCATATATGGCTTATATCGAAGGTGAACGGAGTGATGACACCATGCCCAGATTGAGTGTAGATAGTGACAGCGTTGGTTTGCACAACAACTACATGAAATGAATCATTTGTAATTGACAACCGACATCATTGTATTTTCATATTATAAAAGTGCAGTATAAATAGGCAGATAGCAAAAAATGTAGAATTAGCTAGTTTCCCAGTTTTGGAACGTCTGGTTTTTGCAATTCCAGGCTTTGTTTGACTTTTCCTGAACGTTTGAAAGGGAAGGGGTGGGTTCATTAATTATAGCGCAACTGTTGCACCCTTTGTACGGCGTGTAAAGCTGCACCCGCTTTTTCATGGTTTCCCAGTCGCTCTTTTCGATATTCAACTTTCTTTACCTGCAAAGAGGACAGATCTGCGAAGTCAGGTGGTCGTCTAACTCTATAACCCTTACAGGTACCTAAGCATATGATAAATCTAGAGAATTGATTAGGGCAAAATTACAAAAATGTGCTTTCAAAAGGAATAAAAATGTTCGAGTATTAACAAACGTTCTGTACAAACCGATCATTATTCACTCACCCAGTTTCTTGCTTATTGCGTTTATACTTCCATTTGCCATATCTTCGCCTTTTTCTCGAATTACAATTTCGTTGTTCGAGTTGTACCCCACTATCGGTGGCCCTAAGGAATATCCTTAAATCATTTATTAGGGAAGTTGATACTTTATTTCCCGTGGCCGTCATGAACTGTTTCTAAATCGTACAGAAGCTCATAGCCTGTGATATCATCCGCTGTCTCCAGCAGGTTTTATTCTGAAACATGGTCGGGTGAACGGTGCGTTCTGCTGATGCTCAACAGGTACAGATGCAGACTATATCCCGATTTTGTTTCGGACACGGTTTCTGGCAAGTTTGTTGTCTTTTGGTGTTGTTTGAAAATAGCAAAGAAGTAAGGCCTGGTCTTCTTGGGTTTCAGTATGTATGAATAACAGGGCTGCTTTACGATTCCCGCTTGAGCCCATGATTGGTGGGCAATCACAGATTCACGACTCCGCTACATGGCTTCGAGTGGTTATTGGCTTGCACCTTCCACAGGGCACAGACTGCTTGCTAAGACTGCTGTTTTCGGCTGAGATCCAACAAAAAACTCGTTCCCTGTTACGCGACAGCTGACCCCATCGCCAGCTTCACTATGATCGGCACACGCAACACGATTAATATGCAATCTAGCGCTGTGTACAGACATGAGCCGCTCAGTGGGGCCGGCAAAATTATAGTGGAATTGATGGAGCGAGACCAGAAGTTTTTAGACCTAGCTGATTTACTGAGGGGTACGGTGCAAAGATACCCATCGCATACAACGCGACTGATAAACGCTTGAATTTAAACAAGGTCCCACCTCAGAGAAATACATTAAAAGCGAAAATATTGCCGACGATTGCTATACCAAAAGCCATGTCGTCCACATGCCTGACGATCTTTTGGAACTTGTTGATCGTGAGATCGATACGGCGGATGTATTGCAGAATAACCTCTCATCCTCATTGTAGAATTAAACTGTCGATGCTTCATGGGTGTTTTGCCCGAAATCGGACGGGCGTGGATGACTGTGGATAATCGCCTATATCTATGGAACTACGTAGATGGGTGGGTGGAAATGCAACACATAACGAAATTTATCTGACAACGGTTTGCGTACAGGACCGATGTGTATACTTATGCTGATCAAGATCAAATTATATCAAACGTGGCGCTAATTAAACCGAGAGCAGGTAAACGCTTTTACGATTATTGACAAATAAAAACCATCTTACATGCTGCTTTAGGCGTATTTGGGGATCACATCCGTTTTGTATTAGTAGTTACGACTCCGGTCGAAGTCATCTTGCTTGCAGTTTCCTTAAATAACTTTTCTGCGACAAACCCACAATCATCAGAAAACAGAGGCCTCACTTTGTATGCAACGGATCTATCCGCATCGGCCGACGACAAAGTATTTTTGAAGATAGTAGGATCAGATGATGGAAGATGTTTTATGGTTGGAGACGATGGGCATCTTTACGAATTAATATATAGCGTAAGTAGCTACACGTTTTAACTTTAGTAGTGACACTGACCGGCATGTTTTTAGCATCCTCAGAAATGGTTTTCTACTCCATGCAGGATTGTCTGTCAAACTAAAAATACACTTATTAACTATCTGCCTACTTTCTTCGGTGGTTTCTCGAGGGGTGAGCTATAGCATATTAGCGTTTGTCCATATGCTGAAATCTTTTTATCTATTTGCTCAGAGGACATCAAATCTATAGCTATTGATAACGAGCGAAAAGTGCTTTACACGCTAACGAACAAATCTACCATCTCGGTTGCATATATTGGAGATCAAACCAGCTCAATCCAGTTTGTTGCACAGAATACCGACATATGTAATTCTGCACAATTGATGTGTCGCCATAATTCGATGCTTTACGAGAGCAAACACTTCGAGGTAGAATCCATGCACGTCGTATCCAAATCCGAGTCTCAGAAGATCCATCTGATGGCTGTGACATACAGTGGATTTCGATTGTATTTTACACATCATCGAGACGCGCTCAGGCACTCGGCACTGGCCGCTACAAGGACCCGCCCTGATTCTCTCGAGTTGGTTCATGTACGACTTCCTCCACCTATTCAGCCAACAGATCAAAATATACTACAACAAGGACCGGGATCGATCAATATCGGAACGTCGTTCTACGATCGCGGTGCATTCTTAGCATCGAAATGTGGACAGGACGAACACGATTCTATATTAATGGCAAGCACTAGAATAGGTGCTTTGCCAAATAATCAGACTACTCCAGCCTATTCAATGGTGAGCACGACAATAGGTTAAGTACTGCGCTAACAAGGTTATGTAGGGTTTCCAGAATAATCTTGCGGAAACCAGTGCAGTAACAAGCAGCGACGGGAAGGTGTGGGCGATTGCTGAAACGAGTTCTCGTTTACGCGATCAGACCGATCCGAATGAAGTTGCTGAGCAATTGACGGTTCCGCCTAGACAGTTTGTGGTACTCACTACCACCAGTCTTACGTTTTTCCATAAACAAAGACCAGTCGACACGCTTTATCATTTACTAGTGAAAGCGAATGGAAACATTGAAACCGACAAAGCTAGTTTCGCCTCTTTCTTTAACAGATATGGAAAGACCCAGGCATGTGCAATGTGCCTTGCTGTTATATGCGCCAATCTTGGCGCTACTACGCCAGAACAAGGTAATATTTGGCATTAATTGAATTGCTACCTCTAACTTCTTGTGCGTTTAGCTGATGTGGTCAGAGGTGCTACTAAGCTATTTTTTGAATACGGAGGCGTTCCTTCAGCCTCTGGTGCAGCATTTGATAGCAGTTATCTGCAAAGTATGACAGCCACAGGTTTACAGTTCAGTGGAAAGCATGATGGTTTCGCACTGTATTTCTCTCGTTTGATTAGGCCTTTATGGAAAACCAAACTGTTCGAGCAGAGGTAGATTTTTATTTAGCTTACTTTAAGCTTGCTGATTTCTACTTTTCTTAGCGACAAACCAGCCCCTATTGCTAAATATACCCAGCTACAAGCTGCATTTACGAATGTACAATGGAGTCTTAGTAGATTGAAAGAATTCATGGATGTGTAAGTTCACTTTCTGAACTCTATGGTTATTCAACTTTTATTTAGAAATACGGCATTTCACACATTGTCAAGTATTGCTGACGCTCGGTTGCTGTCAAGTGACGAAGTCCATGCTCAAGTATTACTGGTATGTCTATTTCTAGTCGAAGTACGTGACAAATTCTTAACATAAACATAAATAGAAAGAGCAACAGTCGCTTCATGAGTTGTATTTGCTACTAACTCAATGTATTGACGCTATTTCGTTTGTCGATTTCCTTATTGACAGTGGTATCGAGGAAATATTTCAATGGTAGGTGATAGGGTGACCCCTCCATATCTAACCTTTGAGGTATAGTGTTACGGATTCATCCAAAATCGATTTAAGAGAAATAACTGTGGAATCCATGGTCACCACCACTCGCGGACGTGCGCTGAGTAGACAGCTCGTCATAGCAGCGATCAATAAGTATGGTCGAACCCAGGCTCATGTCGGCTTTGATGTCGTGAGTGATCTTTTGCAAAGAAAATGCAGTTCTTTCTTCGGACCAAATGATGTGTCATTCTATAAGGTAAGTTCCGATACCATCATATGATTATTTAACAAGTTTTTTAGGGTGTTGAAAATATGCGGAGGGCACATCACGCGGAAGCTGAATATGAACGAGGCAGATGTCTTACAGAATCGCTCAAATATTTCAAAGAAGCTTCCGATTATCTGACCGAAGAACAATTAGACGAGATTAGCAAAGAATATGGGCAACAAGGGTTTCACGTGGGAACTATCGAACTTGCAATTGAGCGTGCACAGAGGCTGGATCCTCAACAGCAAGCCCTATCATACTTAGAAAGCAATGCACCAGAAAATGATCAACGACTGTACTTCTATGAAACGAGGATAAAATGTTATCAGTACGTTTTCCGCACATTGACGGAAGTCAAAAATATGCGAGACAATCCGAAGCAAGTTCCACAAAACAGCAAAATCCACGACCCATATTCACATGCTGCGCGAGCTTTTTCAGCGGCGCTGGCGCATCGGGATAAGTTATTCCATTACGCTCTCTATGATTGGTTTATCCGAATGGATATGAAGGCGGACCTGTTAGCTGTCGATACCGAATATTTGATACCGTTTTTCAGGGATCGGGTGGATGCAGTCATTGGTCTGGATTTCTTATGGCAATACTGTAGACGAAGAGAACAGTATTTTGAAGCGGCACTCTATTTGGAAGAGCTTGCCCTGCGATCCAAAGGTCTTGGTCTTCTCAAACGCGTTGAATATTTGTCCCTCGCGGTGGTCAACGCAAGGTGTCGTGATCCGAAGCGTCAGCTATGGCAAGAATCAACACAACTATTACAGTATTTGGAGGAGCGTGTAGAAGTCGCGCGACTTCAGGTACGACTTCATCAAACTTTGCAAAATTATGGCCCTGAGACCGCAGAAGTCGCCAAAGACTTAGAGGAGCGACTAATGGATCTTCATGAGCTTTCAAAATATCAAGAATACATTAACAAATAAATTGAACAATTTGTATGCTACATGCACTCCTTCCTGAAAAAGATCACAAACAATCGTTTCTTCTACAAACCTTTGGTTCTATCTCTATTTTGGATGGTTCATTTACTGCTTCTCATGGGCTACTGAAGGGCAACTTTTGACGCGTCTTTCTTTGTGGGATCGAAAAGAAAAGAAGAGATTATTCGAGAAAGGAGTGTACCACATGTTTTGTCGTGTCCGAATGAAAAGGTGTCCATTGTGACTCTGACAGGAACAATTCGTTTCTTTAGACAAACAAAGATTATGCAACCGATCGATGCTAGCGTATGTCTTCAAGCGTGGCAATGATTGCTTTCCTGAATGACATTTATTCCAGCATTTCATCCTTCCTTATGCATCGCAAGGTGGTGGACGACAAGGTCGTTCGCGTGATCGGTTGACTCGAGGGGCATCCTGCATTCCGTCTTCACCATCATTAGTCAATTCTGCTGATGCAGCTGATAGCCTCTTGGTGGATGTGTATGAACCGAAAACTGAGGTATGTTTGGTTAAGTCTTCAATTGTAATCAAAGGCTAAAATCTGATCGGATACTAATGAAGGAAGAGCTTGCGGTTCAACAAAAAACTGTGCAGCGTGTAAAAGATCTTATTCAAGCATCTTGTTTAGAACGGGCCTTGGGCCATATCAAGGTAAAAGATGGCCTGTTATGACAAGTTTCAGCTGATTTGCAAACAAAAATGAGATGGTCGTATTGACAGGGCCAGCCGGGAGTGGAAAAAGTGCTGTCATCCGTACGTTGGCCAAGGTGGGGGATTATGAATTAGTGGAATGGACAAATGCCGTGCGTGATGATAATGGTGATAGTAGTAAGCTAAACAAAAAGAGAGAGAGAGAGAAAAGAAAGGGACCATAGTCGATACATAACAGTTCCTTCGTGTTCTCTAGGTTATGAATCCAACATGTCAAAGTTTGAAGATTTTCTGTTACGATCAACAAGAATGCCAACTTTTACCATCGATTCAGAAGGACCACGCAAAAAGATCATTCTTCTGGATGACTTGCCAGATATCACTACGAATGATACCAAATCTCATTTTCAAACACTCCTCAAATCCTGTTTAACAGACAACTTTTCTATTCCATTTCTAATCGTGCTAGTTTCTACGGATGTTTCTACTGAGTACGGACTCTCGAGAAATCGGGGAAAGGAAGTATTTGTGAGTTCTATATACGATCTTATTCCACGTGAGGTCTTGTGCAGTCCTGAATGCGGATGGGTTGAGTAAGTTGTCATCAGATACTGGCGCGTCTATAATTAACATGATTTGGAACAACAGATTCAATCCTGCAACAAAAGGAAAAATTGTAAAAATGCTCCGACACATTGCCAGCATAGAGAGCACGCGACCAGGAAAAGCGAGACTATCAGCGGACAGAATCTCAGCTATTGCTGACTCCAGTCATGGCGATATACGATGTGCTATCAACACCTTACAGTTTGAACTTTTTGATCCCGGATTAAGGGTGCCACAAAAGAGAAAGAGAGAAAGTTCTGTGAACACAAGGTTTGTTTGTTTTGTGTTTTTATCTTTTTTTTTTGTGCAGAAGCAGTTATTTTCTCACACAATATTATAGTTCAAGAGGACGGAATGCACACTTAAATCTATTCCACGCTCTGGGAAAGGTTCTCTACAGAAAACGTACGACTTCTTTTTCTTTGCTTGCGAAAAGACTATACCATCATTCTGTTGCTTAATCATTTTATTTCTTATTTCAGGAAACCGAGATGGGCATTTGGAGTCACCGCCAGAGGTATGCAACATTCAATTAATGGGAAGTTTAATCTAAGCAATTTGTACGCAATAGAGTATCATGCGTTCGTTTTCAGTAGAGTGCAATATCTTTCTACCATATTTACATGAGAACTGTTTGAAATTTTGCGACAATATTCGGGACTATACGCAGTTTTTGGAGAATCTCGGGGTGGGTGACCATATTGCTTCTGTCGGTAACTGGCAGGTAAATGATTCCAATTGGTATTGAACCCTGGCTTATCCAAAGGCTACTTTAGGATGATGTGCGACTAGAATATCAAAGTCTTATATCGATGCGAGGAATCATGTGTACTGAACCAATGCCTGCATCAGGGAAAATGATCGAGTTGAATAAGCCTGCTTTCTGGTGTCCACAGAAATTCTCTGATGAACACATTCATGGTAACTAGGTTGAAGTAAGAAGCGTGTCTTGTGCTTACCATGCTCCCTTTGTGTACTAAGATAATGAGTCTGTGAGCAGTTCTATTGTGGACATACAGAGAAAAGTAACAGATGGGGTTTCTTTGACAGCGGATGAATTAAGGACGTTGAGCACTGTGACAGTCCCTTTTGCGTTATCCACGATACTTGAGACCCATCCAACAACAGAAAGGGAAGAGCCATGGGAGGACGCTATTGATGAATTCAGTGACGACGAATTTGACAAGGTTTTTGGAGACGGATCGGATTTGGCAGATCTGCCGTGGTAATGTTTTCTGTATGGAAATACGATCGCGTTTCTTTGTATATTGCATTTCTATTTACGCATATAGTACTATCTAGCCCAATTGGATATCATTACATCTTGCTGCACGGAAAAAAATAAAGAACAAGGGGATCTAGACAGATATGAGTCAGATGCCACTATGATTACGCATGGTTTATTTTAATCGGGAACGGGTATAAGATATTACGTGAAGCGAGTTTTTCCATAGCAACAACAAAGAAAATAGGGGCTTTGACAGGTAATATGATCGATGATGTTGAAGCGGCGACATCCATGGCAGATTAGTAAGTGGAGATTGCATAATATGTTTTATGGACACAAGTTGTCCCGAAGAGTCTCAAATCCGGGTAATGAACGGTGCTTTAATGACGGCATGGCAAGGCTGTTGTTCTTCGATTTCTTAAATAGGTAATAGCGTGTAACGTAAGCGTGTATCTATCGAAGATACAGAAATTGGGCGCAGACAGAGAAATGATACTATGCAGAAACGTTGAAGGTGGAAAAAGGGGTCCTAGGTCATGAAGTTTTTCACATGGGATCGACGATACAAAGTCAGTCGAGATCGAAAACGGGTTGTCGCGTGGTTTTTCAAAGTTGTTTGTCTACTACAGCTTCTTACACCGACGAGAAAAAGCTGCACGCGTGGTACACAAGGACCCCGTGCCGCGCCGAATTTAACCGCGGTGTGATACCTTGTTTTGATCGCGCTGAGCTCGAAGACTATTTTACTGTGGTTAGTGGAACCATCATTTTACGCGGACTTTTTTTTTTATTTGAATAGGATTATTTTTGGTAGATAGGGAGGAGAGAGAGGGAAAAAATAGGCAGTTTGTCATCCGATTCGGAGAGATAGAAAGGACAAAGAGAAAGAGAGCGGTAAGTAAAGTAGTGACAACAGAATTGGGATATGCAGGGTAAAGGATAGATAAGCAAGAGGAAAATTTGATATTAGCTATGAAAGGACTAGTTGGATGGTAGTTGTCCATTTAGAGAAAAGGACACGCGGCGTCAGGTGGGTGGCATCTATGCAATCCTATTTGTCCATTATGGACCGAGATAGAGTATCTCCTTCCCCGAACAAAAGGGGAATGGGGGAAGGTGTTCATTTGTGGTTTGGGGGGAGGAGGAGTGTGTATATGTATATAGATAACATATATACATACATACATACATAGAGAAGGATGACAGGTGTTGCTTCACACACTAGATATATCCATACCTTCGTGTATCGGAAACTGAATAGTAAAAAAAAAAAGTGGATCCAAAAAAAGAACTACTTATTTTTTTCTTTGGCTTGAGGTGAATAGAAAGGGTGATGAAAAATGTCATAGCCCAAATGGCAAACCGGAGTGTAACAAAGAGACAGAAAGACTGTAACCGAGTACCCGGTAGTTGACTGCTTAGGCAAAACCAAAGAAGTTATAAAAGACACGCACACACGCTCTCTCACCTCAACCCCCGCTTTTCCCTACGAACGTTCATCTCTTTCTCTCTTTCCTACTTTTCTAACTTCTATCAACAATGACCACAGCTGCCATGCCTCAACCTGCATTCGACTTCCCAAAGTCCTCTATTTCCCCTCTATCTCCACCACAAGAAGAACAACAACAGATCTCATCAAATGATAAGAAAGAGAAAAAGAAGAAAATCATTCGCCAGGTACAACGAAACAACAAGTCTGTTGAATAAGAAAAAGAAAACATAATAACCATACCTTCAAACCCCTTAGGCTGTGGGTGCCGTGATCATTGATACAACCACCAACAAGGTCTTGATGCTGTCGAGTCGTAAACGTGCAAATGCATTCGTCTTACCGCGTGGCGAATGCCAAATCGATTTGGAAGAGACCCCCGAAAAAGCAACCATCCGGGTTCTTCTCGAAGAAGCCGGTGTCTCCGTCACTTCCCTTACCCAACGTGTGGGTACTTTCACAGAAGCCAACAAGAAAGGCAAAATCATTGCTCATCATTGGATGTATGAAGTCCACAATCCCACACTGCTTGATACTTGGCCTGGATCAGACAGACAACGCGTTTGGGTAAATGATCTATCCTAATAATACGAAAAGAAAAACGAAACATGGAAAACATGGATCTAACCATCATACTCATTTGTAAATGATATAGGTTCCTTTGAATGAAGCCATTGCAGCAACCAAAGATCGACGAATGGCCTGTCTAGCCCTGAACAGCTGCTCACTGGCTCGCCGTGCATAGAGAATAATCTTTGCTATTTTTTTTTTGTTTGTCTTCTAGTATTCCCCACATACTCCCCCTTTCACGATCACCAGCCCTTTCTTTTCTTTTTTCTTTACTTCTGGGGCTTCTCCGATTTCCGACATTTCCATACCATACAATTTGTCTAGCTTCTATGTACCAACCTTTCTCTTCTCTTCGTTTTTCTTACTTTAGCCTTTCTTTATTGTCCATCATTTGCATCATCTCGAAACAAAACTCATCGAGGCAAATGAGCTGTATAAATCCCAACCATCTCTAGAAGACGGATGGAATCAGACATTGACTTCAAAATTAAAAATGAAAATAAAAAAAACCTCAGGTTTGATTGTCCCACCCAAAAAAAGAAAATTCTGCTTTCTCCCTCTTATGTCTACCGTGCCCGTCTTGGACAAGAAGCATGATGCTTGGCTATTTTGTCTGTGAAACATAAGCTACCCTAGAATGGGACACTGTACCGCTTGACAGGTATCTCGATTTCTTACGTTCATCTTCATGTATTCAGGTTACACATATATCATGGATGGAATGAAGCAAAGCATTATGAGTCGTCCGGTGTTCATTTCTTTATGACTAGGTCCATGTAGTTAATACAAAGCAAGCCTCATCATGCTCTTTTCGGGAGGCGGAAAGTAAATATCATGTACGTATGCTCATGTTGATAACCTTTTGCTATGATTAATGCATGCGTTCTATTTAGGATAAGGTTACTGGGAGAAAGTGGCGCAGAAATATCAGATTTAGCATCCTTATTTTATTTATTTTTTTTTCTTTGCTTTTCAATGTCAATAAGAAAAGGATGGCTCCTTAGTGTCTCTCCTATTTGTACACTGTATCCTTGGCTGAAAGTAAAGGTAGAGCTCTAACCCTCCCCCCCTGAAGAGTTCAAGGGTCGTTGTCAATCAGCACTTCAAGTGACGGATTTCGACATGCATTCTCTATTTTTGAAATAGGAGAGTGCCTTATAACTCAGCAGATATTGATGACTTCGGTAAAATAACCAATGTCATCTGGCTAAGCAATACATGTATTATACGTGTCCGCACCATAGTACGTCTTTTTGTCTCTCTTTCCTCTCTCCAATCATTCTGTTCATGCGTATTACTGATTAGTAGATCGTGTCACCGTTCATTAAAACACAGGCTGAAAAAATGTAATGTTTAATGCAAAAGAATCATGTAACAAAGGAAAAAAATAGGAACACAACCTTCCGAACGCTTCGGATGCCCACTGACCTTGTCTCAATGTATCAGATTTGGTTTGGTACATACAACAGAAAAAACACAGAAAATCTTCTTTTTTTTCCCCAAAAAAAGAAAAAGGTATTAAACATATAATGTTTATATTTCGCGCAATGAAAAGCAAACTTTGATAGTTTTGTATGAAAAGGCAGAAAAAAACGATGAAGTTTCAAACGCAGCGTATAATAGCAATTCCGTCTCCCGTTAAGGATAGTGATAAGGAAGAGATGAAAGGGTGTCTGTAATGCTTATCTGTAAAAGCATCAGAGAGAAAATGAAAAAGATACAGATACGCTAACTGCTTTGTACTAAACCAATAGATAGCTTGTCTATCACGCGCTTCTCTTATGATCTGCAAATCTTTATTCTAGCCTTCTGCACACTTTTACTGAATGACAACCTGAAAACCATTAAAGAAAACAGCTTTCCAAAAACAAGCATACCTTCTACCTATATGGAGAGAATACAAAACGTTTGACGCATCAAGCTTTTTTTTTTAAAAAAAAATTTCCTGTTATAATGACTATGCGGTACAGCTTCATCGTGAAAATGCGTCATCATGTACGCCAGGCTATCAGAAGGTCTTTAAATCTATACAATTTTTTTTTCTTTTACTTGAATGACCAAATAATTTACATCACATCCCACAGGTCTTCTAATGCACAGCAAACCTTGCCACACGCCACTGCTGCTGACAATGCATATTGTGATATTCCAATCTTTTCGTCTACGTAGCTGTCGGCGAAGGTATCTGGGCCTTTCGCCATGGCACCGACGGCAACAACGATCGGTTGACCTTCAGGCAGATTCTTGAAATGTCGATATAACCGGACTCTAGGTGCATTCCATGACATAGCTGTGTCGTCGCCAGTTGGTCAGTGTCAAGGAAAGAAAAAACAAAGAAAACAAAAAAAGAACGAAAAGGAAAAGGGTAAACTTACCGAATTTCCTAGCGTTGCTAGGGAAGTATTGGGTCACAGGTGCAGGAACGATTTCCAGCAATTTCTTGTGTCCTTTGCTATCTCCTGTAATGCTTCCCCTTTCCAACAATTGAACTATAGTTGCAGTCGATTTTAATACATCGATGGAGTGGATGCACCAACAGGTCGCATTGACCCTTACCCATCAGTCCCGAAAACCGTTTGATTGTTCTTGGTATACGACACTCGGGATTGATCCGAATCACTACCCCTTTGGCAGTGTGTATGTATACCTCCAGATGTCCTGACCTATTCAAAGGACTGTCGAGAAGTGTTAAGAGACACTCGCGCTAAAAGTGAGCATACTAGAAAACTCAACTCATTGCCTTCCCCCCTTCCTTCCCTCCCTCCCTCTCCCTTTCGTCTACCTGATGCACAATGTCTGGTCTGGCGTCTGCAATATCCCTGCCTAGTCGCTTTAGGATAGATTGATGTTCATCACAATTCAGCAACTGCATTTTGCTGTCGGGACGGTAAGTATTCAGCCTTGCCGCCTCTAGTGATGCATTTTCCAGCACTACAATAACTTTACGAGACGGAGAGGCAGTGGAATTTTCTGGCATGGTATCCTCATTATTCTCCATCACTATGGCAAAAGCAAGATGCAATAAAGTGGCTTAGCTAGATGAAATGATCTTTACTCCTCCCAATATCTCGTTTGTAAAAAAAAAAAAATCGGAAACCTCAACAGGCACACGAAATATTAGCACAAGGAAACGGAAAAAATGGGCCCTCGTTTTATTTTTCTCTTTTTTTCTTTTCGTTCGTTATTATGTATGTTCACCAGCGCAGCTTGGTAAAACGTCTTTTCTCTCTTTCTTGCACCTTTTGGCAAAAGATGAACAGTGGGCAGTGGTAACTTCGTTTTTCTTTGCAGGGAAGGAGATGTCTAAATTAAGTCCAAGCAAATTCTAGTTCTATTTTCATTTAATGATGGGTGGGTTTGGATCCTGTAGAATAGACAACATTTAGATCTAAATGAAAGGTTTCTTTGGGTTTGTAGACACGTACCGTCCACTCTTAGATTTCTCGTGGCAGATGGTATACGAACTGTGAGACCGTCCAGTTCTTGATTCATTTCTATCTGACATCCCAGCCGAGATCTACATCAAAAACAGAACAACAACAACTCTCAGACTCACTTTTCTAAACCATTAGCTGAGCTTACGTTTCAGTTAAACCAAAAGCTAAATCCAACATGTCATTTTCTTCGTCCGACGGTTCCTCCATCTTATCATAGTACTCGGCATCGCAGATAACGTGACAAGTCGAACAAGCTAAAGAGCCTTCACAAGCACCTACGATATCCTTTAAGTTTCAGTGAAACGTCCTTTCTCGGCTTCCCTGAAACCCCCTTCCAAAAAAAAAAAAAGCCTTACATTCTAGGTCAATATCGTATCGCTGTGCGAGGTCCAGCATGGTATCTCCTTCCGTTGCCTTCACATCAATTTTCTCACCATCAGATGTTATAAAATGGACTGTATATGGGCTAAATACAGGTTGTCAATGGCCGATTTCATTCTTTCACCACACCTTACCCTTCCCCTTTCGCAATGCCACTTTTACCATGTAGACGAACTAACGGATCTCAATTGAACGGGCGATCTTCAGGATAATAAGGTCCAATTTACCTGCGCTCGAAGAAATGCCTCGTTGAATTGCATAGGCATTTTGGAAAGCAGTTTTAAATGCAGCCGATCTCGTTGTAAATAAGCGTAGTAGTGACATTGGCTGTTGAAAGGTAGAGAGAAAAAAAAATCAAGGCGTGGTCTTAGCCCTCTTTTTTTTACTGCACTTTTTGTGCGGGGATGTTCGGTAGCGGAGTTTGATTACCGTGGGTGCGCTTTCTCCATGCACCCTACCCACGATGAAGTCAGCAAGTTTGATTGGTCAAGGCAAGCTCTTTCTGATTCTTGGGCATGTTCTCTCTAATTGTTCAGCCACAGCCGATTTTATTCACTAGTTAAAATGGGATACAATATTAAAATTCATATTCTTTATCCCTACAGTTGAAGCAACAGATAGATTTCTTGCAAGGATATGGAGCTGAGCAACATAAGTGTTCTCTTACGTGGAATAATTCGACAGCTTGCTGCAATGCCATTGACGCTGTTTTGTTGGCTTTGGTTATCCCAACACATAAATAATCCATATTTAAAGCGGCTTTTCAGTTTGACCTCCTTATTTTGCAGTCTATTGGTTCCCCTGTGAAGAGAAGATGATGAAGAGTGAAATTGCAAGACGTCCTTCAGTTTTCACTGGACACCGTCCTTATCAGCTACATCTATTTAGAGATTAAATGAAAGCGATGGGAATTTACGGCGAAGACATATCCGAAAACATATGTTCATCCCATTAAAGCCAGAAGTGGCCTCAAGTTACTGATTTTTGAATGAACTTTTTATTAAACCTACTAAAATTTCGGCATTCAAGTATCCTTCTCTTCGTATAAACGAATAAAATGCATTTTGCTTTGAAAAGACCAATTCGCAATCGCTTAAACTACTTTTTCCTTTGCTTTATAAATTTCCAATCATCTATCCGATGGTATATCTGCTTAATCGTTGGTTCCGTAGCAAATGTGCTCAGGTTCCCCGGTTCAGACATGCGGAATAATTAAAGGTAACGATTTCAAATAAGATAGCTGGTTTTCTGTTGGTTTATACGGAGAATTTGTATCTCTTCTTGGTAGTTTTGTTTAGCGCCATGAAAAGGTTTTATACATGTGCATCCAAGTTGTAAATATCAATCTTTAGATCATGTACATACTGGATGGTTATGTTTTGTGGTCCAATTCCAGGAGCTCATCTAGTTTTGTGTGTGTGGCGTCTACAATCGAGCTTATACAAGGTTAGCTATGCTAATGTCTGTACGTCTTATTCAAGTGCTTGATACTTGCGTAACTAGAGCTCTCGTTAAAGTCCATATGCCATTCATCTCTTATCGATCGATGAAAAAATCCATGATACGTAACAAGTGCTAATTTTTCACGTCTAGCCTCTTTTATACGATCCTTTCTTCTTTTGGTTAACTGATTAGGGAAGTCGACTGATGATGCCACGATACCTTCTTCCTTCCTGGACCCTTTCTTTTTTCCTTACCTTTCTGACAGGCTTAATCAGGTTATTCTTTTCCGATAAGGTTCAGCCAGTTATTTTCGGAACCGGCTTAATTGTCATCTTTTAGTTCAGTGCCTCTTTTCTTTTCTGAGATATAATGATATTGAATGAGCCATAATAAACAAGCTAAAAAAGATCAAAATAACGGTCCGATCGTGCCAATCTTTCCATGTGCTCCCGTGGTTGGCATTTCAATTATTGAAAGATTTCCGAAGTTTAACCAATGAGACAAAACACGTGTAACTGGGATGGCTCGTCAACGGGACGAGCTGAATCTAATTTCAACCACCGATCATCCCTTTATAAACCCCACATTTTGAAACCTCCTCCCGTTTCTTACTTGTTGACACCATGAAGTTTGGGAAAACACTTCTCAGCAATCAAATTCCCGAATGGTCAAAAAACTATCTATCCTACAAATCACTTAAGAAGTCTATTAACGAGGCTTCTCGTCATTTACCAGCAGCTGAAGAAGCCACAACAGGTAAAGAAAAGAAAAAAACAAGGACCGATAAGCAGCAGGAAGTCTTTTTTTATTGGAAAAAACAAAAAGCCAACTCGATGATACTCTCCCCTTCCATAGCTATCTTCTTTCAGTTAGACAGAGAATTGGAAAAAGTAAATACGTTCTTCACGTATAAGCAAGCTCAGCTTGATCGACGTTTATGGATCTTGTCGGAAAAGTACCATCAATATTACCCAGCCACAGAACTGTCGGATGATTCCTCTATTCCTGATATCCATGACGAACTTGCCAGTGCGCTTCAAGAGACCAGGGCACAAATCAATAAGCTAGCTTGGTTTGCCGAGCTCAATGCGAAAGGCTTTAGGAAGATCTTGAAAAAGTAAACCCTGCCGTGGTCAGCGCCTCGCATGTGCCCGACTCACTTGCTCCATTCTAGGTTGGACAAGAAACTGGGTCTGGAGACGCAAGCAGTTTACTGGAAAACAAAAGTATTACTCTTATTCAGAAAACTCCCATTTTTGTTTACCATTCTCTGCGTTGATAGGTTCTGGTGCTTCCATTTTCGTCCCACGCTCCACTGAGAACAGAAGTTGACAAACTGACAAAATGGATCGCTAATCTCACAGTGAACGATGACAGATCGCTGAATGGACCACCAAGTCCATCTTCCATCTCCGTGAAATTACCATTATCAGCTAAAATCGGACGTCTCGCTTTCGTTACTGACAAAGATAACCAAAGATTGAACAAAGCGATAGATGAGGATGACCCTAAGGAGCTTGACAGTCTCCTTCTGTCCGACATACTCCCCAGTGCTAAGTCAAAACACGAAGCCGATCTGGTACTTAAAAGGAAATTTCGTGCGTCTGAATGCATCGTGTAACCCAGGTGCTTTAACATATTTAGACACTTTACACCTTATTGGAGCTCGCAACCCAGCGTGGATCACTTGGCTGTGTCCAATATTTGCTTGAGTCGGGTGTACAGCCTCTAGACCATCATGACATCAACGAACGAAATCTACTCCATAAACTGGCTGTTTTGGGAGGAAGTACTCCTCTAAACGAAGGTGTATATCCTGTCTTACGCAAACTACTTGAAGCAGCCCCGGGTTTGGCGTCTCAGACAGATTTCGCCGGTCGTCGGCCGCTTCATTATGCTGCAGAATCGAACCAACCTGAATTTTCACGTTTGCTCCTCGAACATGCTATTGCTTACAAACAATATGGCGATTCAGGCTTCAAAGATTCATCCTGGCAAGATCGCGAAGGCCACACGCCGCTTTTCCTCGCTATTTTACATGGTGATCACGAGACGGTCAAGGTATTGATAGAAATCGGTCATGTTACCAACATAGACGACAGCATTACAAGTATGGATAAAATTTTCGCCTCCAACACAGTATGTTTGTTTACTAATATTGGCTCTAAAGCTGTTTCGGAACATCCTCGAAGTAATGACTCGGTCTCTCACTCCGATGACGAAATTGTACCTGCATTTGTTCGGTCATCGCACCACCCCTCGCCCGTAGCAATGGCTTGCAAACTGTCTAATCTGGATTTACTTCGACTTCTGATCGATAAAGGTGCCTCGGCAGATTTGCCTGATGATGATGGTGAAACAGCACTGCTGTTTGCTATTCGAAATAACTTTATTGACGGTATTCGTGAACTACTTAAGCATGGAAGCGCGGATGTCAATCTTGCCGAGAAAGTGAATGGATGGACTCCTTTAATTACAGCTGGTAAGAACTAGAGAGGCCCAGTCTATATTCATTTGTTAATTGATCACTATTAGCTTCTGAGGGTCACTTGGAGATTGCCCAAATCCTTTTAGATGCTGGTGCTGACAAGTCAAAGACAGATTACAATGGATGGGCGGCCTATGAACATGCTATATTCCGTGGTTACCTGGACATCGGAAAGCTGACGAAGCCCGATAAAGTCGTCATTCCCACCGAATTCCCTCGAACAGACTTGGTAAATAACGAAGGAAAGCCATCCAATGGTCATGTTTCCAAAGTCCGTGCCCGTGCAGAACGCTTATATGGTCACAAATATCTTACCGACCAGTCCATGATTATCATTACATTGGGCAGTAATGATGTTCGCAATGCGTTGTCACGATGTTTCCTCAATCTTGCAACTTCTACCTGGGATGATAAACGACTTTCCATTGCTGTTTCTGCCACCAACGCGACCGGAGAATTTCCCATCCTGGATCTGCCATCCAACAATCAACATCATTTACTTCATCCTGAACCCATCGTGCTCTTTGCGTCAAAACCGGAAGACGTTGTTCTGCGATTTGATGTCATAGAAACGTTTGGGTCCTCCCCATCAAACGGTATCCTTGCACGAGGCACTTCCGTACTTACAGGCGATCAGATTTACTCGAAATCAAAAGCATTCAAGGGAAAAGCTACGGGCAACTCCTCGCTTCGTGGCCAGCAAACCGTGCCATTGATAGACGCGTCCTCTCTCGAATTCGTTGGATCTCTCGGTTTCGAGTACTTCGTTATCACGCCATTTACACATCCAAAGATGACCGTGGGAGATCGTTATACCTACTACAAATCCTTAGACACCAAGGTTCGCTTGTCTACCCTTTATGAAGTCTGTATCATGTTTACTTATACTCTTCTAGATTATTGGTCATCGCGGTTCTGGTATGAACAAGAAAGGTTCCCGTTTGCAAGTGGGTGAAAACACTGTCCTATCCTTTGTCACGGCTGCTTCGCTTGGTGCTGAATACGTAGAGTTTGGTAGGTCCTAACATGACATGGCATGTTGTGTGGGTGAAGACTCAAGAAGGAATGCTTTAGACGTCCAGCTGACGAAAGACCTGGTGCCAGTCATTTATCACGATTGGACTGTGACGGAAACAGGATACGATATTCCGTTGAACGCCATCACGTTGGAGCAATTCATGAATCTCAGACCGTCTGGTCACATCAAGGAATATCACACTGGTGTCAGTGATGGTGCTCACGGAGAGCTCATTCCTACAATCAACAATCCGGATTCGAGCATAGCAACATCGACAGCGAAAGCAGCTAATGGCAACGGGTTCCTTCGTTCTCCAGAATCGCCTGGAAAACGAGTCAGTCGCTCCCACTCGCTAAGCGCTATCCGAGGCGTACCTACCTTTAGCCGGGCGGATGATTCGAGACGTCTTGAATTGACGCGCACCAACAAACTAGGAAAACTCAAAGGCAATGGCCCAGAGACGATCCAGGCGCCATTCACAACGCTTGCTGAGACACTTAAGGTAACGTAGGAGTATTCAGCAGATGTCTAACTCTTTTTGTATCATAGAAAGTGCCAAAGAGCGCTGGATGCAATATTGAGGTTAAATATCCTATGATTGACGAGGCAGAAGGAGATGAATTACATCAATTCCAGGAATTGAATATATACGTGGATACCATTCTCGACTGTGTTTATAACCATGCAGCACAAGACCGTCGCATCATCTTTTCCTCTTTCCATCCCGAGATTTGTCTGGCGCTGAATCTCAAACAGCCCAACTACCCGGTTTTCTTCTTGACGGATGCTGGCACATTACCCATGGCTGACGTTCGATGCAATTCGCTTCAAGGCGCTGTTAGGTTTGCAAAGCAAGCTGATCTCTTAGGAATTGTGGCTGCAAGTGAGCCAATTCTTGAGGCACCAAGGATGACAAGAGTGATTAAGGAATCAGGTCTGCTTTTGTTTACCTATGGTGTGCTCAATAACGAGGTTGAAAATGCGGTCGCCCAAAAGTACTATGGCGTCGATGCAGTCATTGTGGTAAGACTCGGTCATCCCCCTCCAATAGCGCTCTAGATTCATATACATTGATGCGTTGCTCTTTAGGATTCTGTGCTAGCCGTACGAAAAGGACTACGGGAAGATCAATCTACACCAAAAGGCTCGCCATGATGTAGATAAACATGATTATTTTAGAAATGACGAACTCGAGAAAACCGAAACGGTTATTGAGAGTTTCTTCATAAATAGAATGTGTCTTTGCTTTTCAACGTTTTTATTCTCTAATAATACGAGTTCTTTGATTTATGGAAATCGATGTTGCTATAGTTCCATGCTCGAGAACAATTATTTTATTTTTTGCATGCATTTCCTATCGTAAACTGGTGAAGTCCTCAACGATGCTTTGCACCTCCTCCATAGTATAGTTAAGAGGATTATTTCGTTTATCACCTCGGATTACCCGCTGTTTGTCTTCCACTGTTAAATATAAAAATCTTTCCACAAGATCACCATCGATGAAGTTCCTTGCTTTCCTCGTTCGCATAAGGTTATTAAATGTTCGCCAGTCATCGTGATGCAAGTCTCCCGTGGCGGGAAGGACATCTTTTATATTACTTTGTATCTTGGATAGCATTTCGTATTGTTTCTCGGTCAAACTGGCGACGACACCAATCGCCCCATTGACAGTGACATACAGAAACGAGTTTTGAACAAGACGTTCTTCGTTGGATTCGCTAATATCGTCTGCCAGAGATCCTGCAAAAACATGATCGTCAAAAGAAATGCTCGTCTGCATTTAGTCTTTCAAAGCTTTACCGCTCTGGAAACGGTTCAC
The DNA here is from genome assembly GCA_002749535.1 of Apophysomyces variabilis. Taxonomy (NCBI): domain Eukaryota; kingdom Fungi; phylum Mucoromycota; class Mucoromycetes; order Mucorales; family Mucoraceae; genus Apophysomyces; species Apophysomyces variabilis. The sequence continues at coordinate 1,803,025 of MZZL01000408.1, read as the reverse complement.
AGAATCACCCAGGTGATATTCGCCTTCAGATTGAAGCTTTGTCATTTCTTCGCCAGCAACAGCAGGTACCCGTCTTAGAGTGAACAGATTACAAAACATTTCCGCACCAACAAATATATCATCCTCTATCATTTTCACAGCTGTCATCCAATTGACTTCGAAGTCTGCGGCCACTACTTTCATCTTTGGTTCACTTGAATCATCCATTTTCAAAAGAGCCATTGATTGCATTAAATCCCCAACAAGAACAAATTCACCGCGTGTATCCATTGTGAGCACCACTACGTTCGAATGGATCAATGAAGCCATACTGAGCCGTTCACCAACAGGTGCATCTGGGTTGAAGGACGATAAATAATATATCTATAGAAGATGAAAGATAAATACAAGCTTAACGTCCCATACATTTCTTACAGAACCATTGACCGAGGCAGCAATAGATTTCATATATGGCTTGATGGAATACACCACGCCCGGTAAATTGACTGCGTCTAGAAGCTCATACTCATGATTATCCGTCACTTTAAACATAAGCAATCGGCCTGTAGAACGTTTGCTATCCTCTTCAGATCCAATGATCGCTGTCCCAACAAATACAAACTGAGAGCTGTGCCCTTTAAGCCGTGCGGTGGCCATGCTTTCAATTGCTTCATTATCCTTTAGGTCATACCTATGCAATCCTGCAAATGAAATAGGTTGTTTGTTCATCTTGCTATTGTATCTATACCTTGGAATGTCCTGGCGTCAAAGATCCGAAGCCACCCAGTGGAAGTCTCTTCACCACTATCTGGATTCCTTTGAACTTTGATTGTGCCCACCGCGACAGTTTTTGATTCCTCATGATACAATATACGTCGGCCCATTTCTTGATCAAGCGGCAGCTTAGTGATATGGAGCTTGCGTACCGAATCGATTTTTCCTAACGAGACCGTATCACCTGAGACAACAATCATGGATGCAGGATACAGCTTGCTGTCAAACGTGGTAAACGTGTCGACATACTACCAAATTGTTATCACGGTAAAGTTAAAGACTACATACTTGAAGATTAACCGCTAAGTATGTCAGCTTGCGCCGCCGACTGCTAATGATCGTGGGTCTGTCAGAGGCGGCGAAAATAAGCTTTTCGCCATTGCTGTAGAACGGATGCAAGGTAACAACTCGTGTTCCAAGGGTTGTCTCCTTCCGATTGCTTAAACCATCCGCATAAACTTTATAATACACCATCAATCCGTCACCTACCGAACTATCAATATCGGATGCGCACATCATATATAATTACCAAGTGTAACGAAAAGATAGAGTTGATCTTCCAGCGTCGATAACAGGACGGATCGAGGTACAACTTCATATGGAAGTTGATCTTCAATTACATTATCCAAATCTGGAAGTCGTAGGATTCGTACGTTGGTTCCCTTCCATAAACCAAGCGCCACCTTATCCGTCCTTATTGCCGACCGATCGTCCATCGGGCTGATATCAATGCACGCGATCTCCGAGTCAAATTGCCTTGCCCTATGATCGATCAATGAGCATTTGCGGTAGGAGTACAACGTATCATCACCTTTTCTCAACCAATGACCTATTCTCAATTTCAAGATAGACTACGAATCCAGATTGATATGATAGCACGCATTGACATGCATTTAAACTTGCAACAGTAATAAAGGCATTCTCAACAGGAGGCTCCCATTCTTGGAGTAACTTCCCGTCACGGCCATTGGACATCAACCTCACGCTAAATGGTGTAACTTGGACTAACATATCATCAATGACGGTATTCGCAATAAGAGTCGTGCAGTCAAATCGAAATGCTGAAAAGCTAGACATTTCTTCCAAACCATCTGCTCCTGAGAGCTGATGTAAGATACGTGTTTCGTCAATGGTAGATATTACAATGGTATCATCAAAGCTAAAACGCTACCTGTGAGAAAAGCGATACCATATATAATGCACTTGCCTGTATGTTGGGTGCGAACAGAAGCACCAGAGACGCTTCACATCCGGCATCTCAAAATTAACTTGTTCAATAAATCCAACCCCACTTTGAATGACACGCAAAGAACCGCTCGAATTCACTCCGGAACAGCACATCATTGTTTTCTGGCAGAAAGCAGTGAGTTAAAATTAGCAACACTTTCTGTAACTCACGCGTCCTTGTTTGTCCAAGTCAAATACGCAGAAATCAGTGATAGGTGCTAAGCTTGGATATTCTTCAATAATTTGGAACTGTTCCCTTGATAACCCTGGCCTTTGTAACCGAAGTAAACAGCTATCGCTTTGTGTGGATCCGATATAGACAAAGTCGTCTGCCAAGTGAACTATAGATGAGGGTACGGGTGCCTTTGCAGGGGCGGTTAACGGATTTTCCCTACTACGATTGCTTCCATACTTTTCCAAGATATTCTAAAGAAAGTCCAGATATCGTGCCAGCCGATGTTTTAAACGTCAATAGATAGAATGTCCCAAAGCTGTCACCCAACCAAAACACGGGTTTATCCGTTTCCACAAGCCCATAGCTGACAGCACAACATCGAGAGTCAGATTTCTAATCCGGTATGAATAAATAGACTTACGCCGTCACCATGATTGAGTCGATGCTGATTGATTTATGGGTGACCTTTAAGTCATAATAGGAAATCATGAATTCACCAATAACAAGGACGCCTCCATAAGGCTCAGGCACAGAGATTAACATATGAGCCGTTGTTTCAACGTGAGCATGGAAGTTTGGCTTATGCAACATAGTTTTGCCTTGCGTATCGATATGATATGATTTTATCTGGCGTGCATCGTCGCTTTCTTCTTGGTATAAAACTACAATCGTTGGTTTGCCTGTGCCATGAACTGCCACCATTGATATAACGGAAAACTCAGGGATGCTATTCACCAGATCTTTGGTTATTGCAAGACATCAACGCTGTGGTCTTACTGTATACTGAAAGGGGAGCTTGGCAATGCTGGTAGGCCTACGTCCCTGGCTTTTCCTTTTATGCTTGCGGTCCGTCTATCTGATATTGCTCCTTGAATAGGAACAACTATTAGAAGGCCGACATACATGCTGATAATCATCAATTTGCTGTTCGGATCTAATGTGGTTATTATCTTTTCTTCCGTAGTGCGAGCATTTCGTTCAGATAATTCTCCACTCGCTTCGGTTACAATAGAGTTTGTTGCAGGATCATAGCTAAGAATACAATATCGCTGCCTAGATGTCAATATGAACAGAGAACATCGAGATCGTGTCTAATGAATAAATCAGGAAACGTCCTCTCGAAGATGGCAAGCCATGCTCACAGCAATGTGGCACACTTCTAGGGATTCTACGCGACCAAATAAATCGAAACTGAGCACATGTCTTAAGCACTTGTTAGAAAATGCATAAATTTCAAGTCGTGTTCCCTTGCTATAACACGAAGTCAGCGTAAAATTTATTTAAAGCGAGATGTTGCTCAAACCTGACGATCAGATTAAGTTCATTAGATTTGATGAAATTCCCTTTGACGGAAAAGCGAACTGCTGAAGGAGGTTGTACTGTCTTCACATAATTATACACACTCATCGCCGCTTCGTGTGTCCTTTATCGTGGGTGAAACTATCCTTTTGGCCCACGCGCATAAATTACTTTGCGCGCAATTTTTTGGCTCAGTCACAGAGCTTGTTACCCCGCTTGAGTGTGAGACTTCGTGACCCAATAAGAATTCCCAAGGTTACCGGAACGAAGACAGAGGATGTGGTACGGCCTATCCATTGGTTTCGAAACTGTTTAGATACTGTTTATTGAACAATCTTTTACGCTAACGCTACGCTGCCCCTCTTCCGCGTCTTGTGTCGTTACACAAGAAAGCAAGCCATGAGTCGTAAGAACAACAACCGTCAGCATGCTCGCATGCCTGAGCCAGACCCTAAGGACCCAGCCTGGATCTTCAGAGCGCCACCGCCCACAGAGGCCGAAAAGCTTCGAGAACAGTTACGCAAGGCCCTAATAGACCGCGAATTCTACAAAAAAGCATTTGCCCATGAACAAAAACAAGTCGAAGCCCTTACAGCCCGTGTCGAGGAACTCGAAAGCCGCCCCTCCCAGCGCCCACACAAACCACGCCTCTCTACTCACTCGATATTTACAGAGTCGATCGCTCCCATCTCCACACAGCCTAATCAATCCCGCGCAGTGACTACACAAGTAGCAGCAGTGAAACCCGCGCCACGTCCCATCACGACCGTTTCCTCATTGCCAAAGACAATAGTCAAGCCAAAGCCCACACCACCAGCTCAAACACCTCCCACATCTTCCAAAGAAAATGCTGCTTCTGCCCCATCACTCAGTGAACATTCGCCATCGCCACCTGCTCCCTCTCAGCGGACACCAACTCCGCCAGAACTAAAGTCTGCCACTAAGCCTGCCCTTCTTGCCAGCCAGTTTTTCCAAGCGCCGGAAAGTACTTCATCGCACTTTCAGTACGTGTATATACCGTGCAAAAAGCGATAGCCACGTCCCCAAATCCGCCAATACCTACGCACGATCGGTATCCACAGTGCTCGTGTACTTGGCCTTGCTTTCCCCGCCCGCCATGTCATCGGTCTTCTCATTCACGAACGCTATCTCCCTGAACTCACAAGTAGACTACAAGAAGCCAACATCTCTCGCCTACCAAACTTTGATCCTATTGATCCTACGCACCTCAGAGATCCCGCCTACTCCTCGCTCCCTCCCAAAGATCGGCAGAAGATCGCCATCCATTGCCAGAGAAACCGTTGCCTCCGCGCCATTGCCACCCTACAAGACAACGTGAAACGCGTTGTGGCCCAGCTATTCGTGTCTCATGGCTGGTTAACTACCACAGACATGATACATATCCTCAAGCCTGACATTTGTCCATAACCTTCCTTCCCGTCTCCTCCCTACTCCCACCTAGTTAATATCCCCATTCCCAATGCCTCTACCTTTTTTCCGTCTTGCTCTCAAAGGGTTTTTTTCCGCTTCTTCCACGAGACCGAACCAGAGTGGACATGTTTAAAAACGCTGCACTCACGGTTATAAAATCAAACAATAAAAGCTTTAATCAATCTTTTACGCTACTCTAAATAAATTTTGCGTTCATACAAAGGATCAAGTTAGCGCTAAAAGGGATATAAATATGCGTCATTAGTAAATGGATTATGCGGGAAATATATTTTACTTACCTCAACTTGGTCTTTCCGTGGACACAAAATTCATTCGGGCAGCGTAAAAGAATGTTCATGGTTAGTAAATGGAAGGATAGCTTGACATATTTTTTTTTTACTTACCCCGGAAGGGTAATCCTAGTCAAAGGTAGGGGCCGGCCCCGCACCTGTATCGGTGGGGGGCGGCGAGAGAGAGACACGGCATCCATGAGCGGCCGGTATAAATGTAACGCACTGCAGAGGACTTGAAGCGATGCAACACCTGGCGAGGACTTGGAAGCAGAAGATAATGAATAACACTGTGCATAAACAGACAACGTTTCTTTTTCACTTACCGAGTGGAGTGCAGGGAGCTTACTCACACAACCAAGGTGGTTCGGGAAGAGGTCATGCAGGCTAAAGATTACAGAAGAGGGACATCAGTCATTCTGCACTATGATCAATGCGAAGTACATACCGGGGATGTTTTTGGATAACACAGCCAAAGAATTGAAAAGATGTTGTCCCTTCGCTTTTAAATAGTACGGAATTACTGAAACCAAAAATCACAGTCATGGATAAGAAAATCGATGGATGTCTTATGGATGACAACCAATTCAGAGATAAGACAAACAATTCTCCCAAGAGTAAAAATGGACTCCAGTCTGACAGAAAGTCTGGGACAGAATGGAACATCTGTAATGGAACATATGTAGAGGAAATATACCCTCTTCGTTTGTGTCTATACGTCATTGATGCTATCATATCCGTTTCTGTAAGTTATGGCATCAGAAGCTGTCAGGGCAATGTATCCAGTGCCAGTTCTGCTCAATTGCATCGCCTTACATTGCCTTACATTCCACTTTTATTTTCCCTGAATGTACTAATGTTTTCCTTTCTTCTATTTTATCTTAAACTTTGTCTATTAGACAATCACAAAAGATTGGATTGCCACGGAATGAACGCTTAGTATCTTGTCATAGATAATGCAATGACAAGACTGTACGCAAAGAAGGGTAGTCTGACCGCAAATATTTTCATCCAATCATGCAAAAGCATTTTTTGGATTCCGCAAAACTTGAATCCCAGCCGCAAATAAAAAATAGGAAACATGCAGACAAATAGGAAAAAAACAGTAAATTTACACACTAGTCCTTGTGCACTCGCTTCGCTCCTCCCGTTACAGCCGCGTGCGGCTGCAGGAAATGAATTTTTGGCGATTTTCTAGCGCATGTTTACGGTAACATAATATATTGCTAAAAATGAAGCCCTCACTATATGTAAGTGACTGATATGATGTTGTTGTGAAATAAAGATGCACCAAGTAAGATAAGTAGCCTAAAACGCGAAAAACGATCTGGAGACATAAGAACGGAAATAAGCAGTATCGCTTGTGGACAACGATTTCAGATAGGCAAAAAAAAGAGCAGAATGAGTGTTTGAAGCCTAGGTATCTGCCTCGTATAACATAGCTTCTGGACCTTGGTCTTACATTAAAAAATTACAGAGCGAAGGACAAAGTTAGCATAGAAATGGTTACTTCTGTTGGCAATAGAATATGTAACAAACAGAGATAAATTGACAGTGTTCACTAAAGGTTCATGTCTACAGGAACAAAGCAAAGTCCTCCATATAAGGATCCTATCATTGAGCAATTTCCTCATATATAAAACGGGTGGAGGTCAATCAGACAATATATTCAACTACTCACTGCACTTCAGAAAGCAGTTGACCCTTCTTACTGCGGCTGAAGTTTCTACACGAATGTCTATCTAATGATCTTCTTAATATTCTTCTACCCACTTATTGCAGCTCAACTTTCTTGACCCACATATCAACATTGCACCCACCTACCAAATTGCTACTGAGAGCAACTCGACTCTTTGAACCTTGTTGGAAAGCGTTAGATAACATCTAAGGCGAATCTATTCCTCTACTTCATTGTTGGACGTACTCTTTTCTCCTAACTAAAGACTTCTATATATCAACTGAAGAGTACTACGGTCGAATCAGCTTGCAAGAAACTGGTTGCAATACCGGCAAAACGTTTTTGCGCGCAAAATTACTCGAAAATACAGTATACTTATAGAGAGAAGAGAGATAGAGAGATAGAGAGATTTCCCCTACCCAAAAGACGCCACAAAAAAAAAGGAAAAAAAAATTGAGAAAATCTAGAGAATAGGTATATATCTTCAATTGTTTTTATTATTAGAAAAAATAAAGCCTGGCTTGGGAAGCTATTGCCCACATCCGAGGTCTTCGATCCCTCAACCTTTGGATTTTTGAAAATCAGTTTGCGGGATTCCAGACTATTGGGTTTTAGCAAGGTTATTTTTGTATGGACCTATAAATTGGATCATCAGTTCATTTCCAATTACTCATTCTAGGAAGTGGGGAGCTGCCATATGAAGTACTGGATCGGTGTTCTGGAGGGAAAACGGTAATGTTTCTACTTAGTTCCAGTACGACTAGCATGGTTTATTTTAAAACATGGCGTATCTTTGTGTCTATTAATGAAGGGAGCAAGCGCGAGGCGGCGGGCATAGCAGTAACTAAAATTGCAAAATCGAACATATATATTCAGATCCTTTATGTAGATCAAGTATAGAAAGCATAAAGTGTATGTACATGGAATGTATGAAATGATGATGAGGTCAGCTTTTACAATTTGGATGGGATGAGATGACTATGATAAAGGGAACACCTTTAACCAAGCGGTTGGTTATTCGTCGTCATAGATCTCATTAATGGTTCGTTTCTTCGATGGTCGAGGGGCGATGACTATTCTAGGTATTTCAACGTCGCTATTGCTGCTTATCGAACTCGGCATGAGTATCACCGTTCACAAGTTACTCTCAGCTTGCACAATTTTTTTGCTCACTTTTTCGATGGTTTTCAGCAATCAATACCGCCACACATCGTACAGGTAATTAGCAACAGTGGTATAAGTCTTGCTTGAGAGAACCCGTTAATCATTCCATTTACCAAATAGACCGAGATATTGGGAAGACAATCTTACGAGACACAGGTTTCCTCTCTATGAAGCTGAATAGCGAACTGATTTCGTCAAGAATATTGTTGTTATCGAGTGCCACATTATTAAAAATTAAAAGGTCGCTTCCTGATAAATCAATTGTTGCTCTTTTCAGTTGTACAATTTTTGACATCTTTCACGCACATGTCGAACGTGTTAGCGCTTTTGTCGATGACCTTATGAAGAATATACTGTAATATTTACTTTAAATAAAATCTCGGCGTTTGTATCAAAATGGAAATAGTATTGTCTCGTCGAGTTTGGCATATCTAAGTCCATGAATTAGATTCACACGCCTAGTAACCGCACTATTTCCAACGCCAAGAAATACAGCCTGAATGAACACAGAGATAGCTCTTTGCTCCATGCGTTTGGCTTAGATAAAATGAACAAAGCGACTCCCTGAGCTACCGGTATTATATAGCGCTCGATTTGACAAATGGTTCTAAAATGATAGTGCCTATAGGATATTATACGAATCAGAACCATGTTTTTCGCCGTGAAGGTTATGCATCAGCCAAGAAGGGGAGTATTGAGCAATACATGTCACAGTTTCAGCAGATTCCACGCTGGTTCAGCCTATTAATAAGGCATCAGGGAACAGTTATGGAAGACCAGGCTATATTGACAAGCGATCCTTTATGATGACAATGAAGTTTTCGTTGATGGGAGGTGACGGTTTCAGCCAGTCCTCGACTAGCGACGGACTTGCAGTAGTAACCTGTCCTTCGCGATGCCAAACAAGAGCTAGTCAAACTTAAACCACGGTTAAAGCACGCAGGTCTCAGCAATGTAGTTTCTCACGAAAAGAAGAAAAATCCAAATACCCCAAAGCTCCACTATGGCGATCTGCAAAAATACAGCCCGATATCAACGAAGGGTCTGCAGGTGAAGGGATAGGACTTGTACGCCGGCTGCTTCGTAAGTGCTATTGAATATTGTAAAAATGCTCTTGTTCTTTATGGTCAGCAATTCGGGATTGTTCGCGCGTTTTGCATGTGCTGGCGAGAAAGTAGGGTATGACCTTCGTTAAGATTTCTAGGCGGGTTCGTGCGACATGTCGATTCAAACTTGCACACCAAGACGACCAATATCATGTGTTAGCGTCAAGTTTATCATTTTATTTAGGCTAAGCAAATCTGCAAAAAATAGTACGGCTTTAATCCTTGTTAATACAATTCGAGCTAAAATCCTTTTTTGTCAATTGATTGGAGAAAATTAATTTATCTCTATTATGCTGTACCCCTTGGATGACTAGTAGTATATTCTTGATATAAAGTCGCTTTACAGTTATTAGGAGGGTAGACAAAACGAAAGCGCGTACCTGCTACATGCCCGCAGCATATATAGACAGACACCAAACCGGATACACATACTTGCATCTTGTGTACGGAGTCCATACATGCTATATATATTCATAAACTGTGGAGTACACATTTAGGCAGGTGCATGCGTGCACAAACAGCACTTATACAAGGGAAAGGAATAGTATGTGAGGAACAGCACAGCCTCAACCTTATTGCAACCAAGGTTTTTCAATGGTGCTTGGAGCTTTCTGAAGAACCCGTGGTTTGCTTGTCGCATCTCCCGTCCTCCTTAATGTTATGTACAATTTAGAATCTGAGAGCATCACACGTAAAGGAATCGGGTCTTGAGAAGGAGATGTCGCGTCCAGCCGGATCTACCCTATAAGACAACGCTTTTCTGCCTGGTTGGTTTTCTTCTTCTTGTCGCCTTTTTCTTTCTCTCTCTATCTTTCTTTCTCTATATATATATACACATATCTTCCTTATTCCGGTTATCGCAATTGTTCTTATTATCAATGGAATTCAACGACGAAAGAACAAAGGCTGCGTCATACGGCACTTCTTTTATCAGATATCAGTCTTACTTTGATTTTTGTAACGATTGTGGAGTGGATGTGTTCCGATTCTGCCACGAGTATTGGTGCAAATACTTCCGATAAGTTAACGAACTACGGCTTCAAACCAAACCCTACTGTTGTCTTTGTGGCCTGTTTCCTTCTTCCTTCCCTGCTCTCCTTACTACAGCGCAGTCAATCGTTTTCTCCCCTCTCCCTAAACCTCCGTCCTTTTCATACCTTCCGGGTATTTGTACATATTGACACCTATACACCAATAGCATGCGTCTTATTCCTGATTCAAATCATTAAATTCATACCTAGCATGGTTGACCACGGTCGCGTTCACATGCTTATCGCGTGTAACACATGGCTCTCCTTCACGGAGAACATTATTTTCTCTCTACTTTGAAAGATAAACAAAAGAGACCGAAATGCTTAAAGCAACCTTACCGATTCATTTGCTACGTGATTCTGGTTTAGATAAGTATCGTTATTGATGGCTTTATTCTTATCATGCCCAAAGTCAATGGAAAGCCGATGGTTACAATGTTTACAACCAAACAGTAGTTTACTATGCTCACTACCATTCTCCTGAAAGATGAGTTCTCATGAAATTCTGCAGAAGCTAACCGCCCGCATTTAACTAAAAATATGGGTTCTAGGTGCAGAGCCGTGAGCGCTTAGTTCAATCATGTTTGAAACAAACATGACAAGATGGTTACATGAGTCCCATGACTTCGGCTTATGTACGTAAGTTCCGGATATATAAGTTTCAAATACTGTTCGTTGTTACCATTGCTTGCGGAAAACGATGGGGTCAACTTGCTCGACAATTTCTTTTTGTTTCTTCCTAAGAAAAAACGTACCAGTGTTGGCTGTTCATCTGCATAACTCTTTGAATTTCTAGACAGTCTCGTGATACATGAGCAGTACAAAATCAGCACATGTTACGCATTGTTATTCAATCGAAAATACTTGCGATATCTGACAAGATGTACACTAATTCTTTAGAGCGAAAAAAGATTCTCTCCTAATGCATGTAGGTCAGAAGACTTATGCTAGGAATTTAGTAGTAAATTATGTCCTTCGACCGGCTTATATCGTTATGGTATTATGCGATGGCTATGGTTGTAGGATTTAATTCCTTATTTGTCATGTACGTGCGTTACTCTCTACGGCGACCATCAGTTGGCTGGGACTCGCCTTCACGTAAAGCTACAATATTTGGTGCCATGCTATGGATATTGAATAATTTTGTGAGAGTAAGTGAAACTAGGCAATAAATAAAAAGACGAAAATGAAGTGAGAGATAAGAAAAAATTTAACAGACCGGATAACACGCAATCTTGTTATAGTTGAGCAGGCGGAACTGTCATGCTATCCATCCCAATTATCTTCCTTGGTATCATCATTTCTGACAAAGCGGACGTTTTTCCAAAGGTCGAAGCGCTCTCCCCCTTCTCTTTTTCCGCAGGTTATAGCTGCTGTAGCAAACCTTTTATAGCGACATGTTTATGATTTACAATCGCATAGGGTCAATTTCAACAAGGAATGTACCATGGACACATACGGCTTGTTTTTCCATCAAAAACTCCAACTTCTCTGTTCTGAAACAGGATATGCGTGATATTGTATTCCTTTTTGTTTATAGTCTTTTTGCCTGGTATACGCTTTTGCTCTTCAAGCGTTTCATTCTATATGCATACATAGGTATCATCTTTTTGGCTTGAGATATTTTGCTTTCTTGAGGTCAAGACCCGCGTCGCAGGGATTCCATAAATTTTGTACGTTAACTTAAAGAGCCTAATATGATTGGCGGACGCTTATCCTTTCATAAATTGGCACGTTTTATTAACCTGAGCTGAAAGCGACAGTGATAGCAAGTGGCACCCTCCAGTATGAAGAAGTGGAATGCGTCTCTAGTTGCTCCATTCAAGGATCTAACCATTTGTGCCCCATTGGAACAATTACCATCCGAACTTCTTGAAAACATTGCCAATCGTTTGCCACGAAGAACGTTAAACATCTTAGTCCATGTCTGTCGCTCCTGGAACGTTGCTTTGACACCTGTACTTTATAGCTCAGCAGATACTCACTCGCCCCAACAACTCGACTCATTGATCAGGACACTTACTATCACAGCCACTCAGAAACAGCTTGGTCATTTGATCCGCAGACTGCGCGTATGGGATACGTTACCGAATAGTCAACTTCAATCTCTGACTAAGCTTTGTCCTTATCTTGTCGAGCTCTGCGGCACGGTTTGCGAAACAAGCAATATATCTCCATATTTACACGCATGGAAGTATCTCACAACGATATACCTTAATATCTCTCTGAATACCCCTCAGCATTTCCATACGGGATTTTCTAAACAGCGGCTAACCCATCTAACCCTTACGACGCGGGGCATTTCTACTTGGATTGATTTAATCCGTGAGTTTGTATCCTTAAGAAGTCTATGTATAGATGCTAAAGGGGGAGGCGACGCTAACGATCATGAGCTGGAAGTGATATCGTTCGACGACTTGGAAAACCTGCAAAACAGCCTTCCGAAGCTTGAGTCTTTAAGCATTTACCGCCTGTGGGTGGAAGGAGAAATACCTTTACACATCACACCATGCCATACATTACGGAGTTTAACCTGGGCGTCAGAAAATCCCGGTCAATGCATCCTGTATATCTCCTTGAAATACACAAACCTCGAGGAATTACACCTTGGTGAAACAAGTGATTTGATATATAGCAAGCTCACTTTTACACCGTTGATGAAATCATGCAGCAATTTGAAGCAGCTGGTTATCTACGACAATTCAAAGCTTTATTACCATCTTCTGGATATGCTTGCATCAACTGGCGCCCCAATTTCCCATATCACGTTTAATAAGTGCAAAGAAGATTTCGTTGCAAAATGTCTCTATCACTTCAAGAAAACCCTTTCGAACATCGCTCTGAGCGATATTGACAGTCTGTACACGCAGTCGTTCCTGTCAAATTTGGACCTTTATACCTCTTTGACAGACCTGACTGTTGATTGCTCCTTGGAGTTGGGGATTAATTCCATTTTGTCTTCAGTGAAAGCGCTTCGATATTTATTCATACGGGCCAGAAGAATCTGTCTTGTTGAAAACGATCGTTTCATGTTAAGTCGTCACTTAAAGGAGCTTGTACTTATTGTGGATGATATGGACGATCAAATTTACCCATATTTAGCTCACTATCATCCTTCCCTCACTAGATTGGAAATCACATACTCAGATACCTGCAATCGATCTTGTTTTATATATTACCCACACCCTGGACTAAAAGTGTTCGCCATCAACTACCAGAATGATTGCGTTTTCAGAGTATTGCAAAGTGATGTAGCGGAGAAGACCACTAAACTATGTTGGCGTTCAAGGTCAGAAGCAACTCAAAACGTTTGTTGGTATGACTGGAACCGTCTTTCAAAGAAGAGCCCACCATTCCAGCGATTAGAGATCTCCCAAGTCCAAGACGTAGCTGATTCTCGAGAGGATGATGACAAATATTCTCTCTCGACAAAGTCCGACAAGGTTAATATCCAGCAGAAAACGGTTTCCACTGCGTTTGGAAAACCTATCGTCTTTGTGCAATGCCATTTCGTAGATGAAATGTACCTGAATGGAAGCGATTGCTGTCATGCATGATCTCTTGCCATAGCTGCACTTTAGGATACTAATAGCAAGTGCACAACAATTGCTATAGATATTAAAGCTCGGTTTATAACTGCGCCCATCTCGATTATGAACAGGCGAGCTTGGACTATCTATCTACAATAATGAATATATAATTGCCGTACTTCATAATATATAGCTAAGAACACTTTTATAGGTGACTTTTTTCCTGTATTTGAAAGTTACCTCTCATATCTATTACGCATTAAGAAATTGCATTATCTATCCGGTTATTGTCTATATCGAGTGTTGAAGCTATTACGCAGAATAGCATAGATCACGCCCGGAACGGTACAGATTTTAACTTTCTTTGTCTCCGATCGTTTTATAATCCAGTTATCTCAGATGGGTGTCACAGATCGACGAGGGAAGTAGGCATCATCAATGTGATTATAGAAATCGGTGCTGGTTATCTCGTAGACAACTAATCAATTTAATATGCTTACTGTCGGATTTCTGCATCCAATATGGTAGCTCACTGCTGTCTCTATAGATTATTGATGTGACCACCATAATTGGGTTCGACAATCCATGGGTAAGCAGAAAGAATAAAACGTAAGATGGCTACGATATCTCCTTCCGCTTCACTAAAAGAACCACTGCAGATCGGGATATTGGCGCCGTATGCAACACAAACGTGTCATTCATTCTCAGTACGGCGCTCACACGTTGCCTTTCTTCAGATCAATGTCAGACACTTATAAACGCCTTGACAGGCAATGCAAGCTTTCTATTAGAAAGAACAGCCTTGAGAACACCGGGTAAAAGAGGAGCTTTTACACCACTTGGTATTCGATCGATCTTGATATGGGTAACTTGATCGCTGCTTGCTTATCACCGACACGGTTAAAATTCGTGGTTTAAGAAGGAACTACAATTCTTGAAATTTACCGATCACAACGACAGGGCAAAATAGCCAACCATAGCTGATTCGTTGCGTGTGTGGTCGCTCAACTGGTCAAGCGAGCTTGTTTCCATCATTGAGCCAATTTTGCTATATAGCGGCTTATGATTGGCGAGTTAGTTTCCAAGAAGTTGGTAACTCCGGTGAACTCAAGATGTTTTTCATCCCACTGCAAATTTTTCTTCTGTATTACAAAAAAACTTCCATTTTTGCAGGTTTTGCAGTTTCCCGGATTTCTTTTACCCAACCTTAGTAAGGTCGGTGCCTGCTATTGGTTCGATCACTAAATGCGCAAATTTTGCTGTCCGTATCATGAAGCGGCCCACAAGCTTATAAAAGGATAGCATTGTTCCTTGCTATGCGCATCGTATAGTTTCCCGTATGGCTCGTTCCGCTATTCTTGCTTGTGCTATTGCTTTTTTGGCTGCAACCACCCAGGCGCATGTTGGTATAGTACCTGCTACTGGCAAGGTAAGCCGAGAAATGCATGACTTAGTCCTCAACTTACATTTGTCTGCCTTTGTAACTAGCCTGGCCAAAGCCTGAACGCGTCTTTCCACGTACCGCATGGCTGTAGCGGTTCCCCAACCATCAGTGTTAGCGTGAGCGTCCCTGACACGGTGCTGTCGATAACTCCTGCACAATTGCAGAACTGGGTAAGCATTGTTGATTTTTCTAATAGACTACTATACTAAAAAGTCAAGATGCTAGACCTTGGCTGTCGGTTATCGATCGTTAGATAGACCTATACAGGTTGATGGAAAGAGTATCAACCAGACCGTGAGCAACTTCACTTGGTCTGGAGGCAATCTTCCAAGCGACCAATACCAAGACTTCCCTGTGCAGATTACTTTGCCTCAGATTGATCTTACCAACCAGCCTAATGTTACATTATATTTCCCTACGGTTCAAACTTGGTAAGAGTGTACCATGTACCGGAAAAATCAGAAGTACTAATGCTGCGGTACTTTAATTAGCGTTAACGGCACTGCTGCATGGACTGGTATTCCAAACACTCCAGGTTACAACGCTACCGCAAGCAAGCCATCACCTCAGATCGTCGTAACCAATGCCGAGCCGTCCACAACAGGTGATGGTCATGGTCACGACCATGGCAATCAAGGAAACAATCCTACCAACGGAGCCATCAGTATCTCTCTTGACAAATTCCCCATGATTGCCACTATTGCTGTATCTGCAATTGGCGTGCTCTCCATGTTATAGAAATGTAACAGTGCCAAAGATACCGTCAAAACGATCTGCTCCACGCAAAGTTTATTACTATGTGCGAGACATTTTACTATTGCTTGTAAAAAGGAATGAAAGTACTCTTTAAATATACATAAATATCACTGCGGTTGAAGGGTGATTTTACCACCTTTACACCACATGGTAGAATCTCTGGTTCCACCCACTTTCCACCCAGGTGGTAGAATTTCTTATATTACCACATTTTTCTCTCCCCCCAAACGCTGTTACTGTAGCAGACATGCATACAAAATTAAGTTACCACAGCAAAACTAGTGCATTCACATTTCCCAGGAACTGCATAATTATTTATGTCACGCGCTTCTAACATGGTTTCTTTTTTTTTACAGAGTTATCCGCGTTTTCCTTTTATTCATCCTTTTCTTTTGCAAACTTTTTCCTCTATACCATTTTTTGTTTCATAGTGTTTTACCACTTCTTCATCAGAAAACTCACTTTGAAAACGTTGCTA
>MZZL01000408.1:1763049-1786106 GCA_002749535.1 Apophysomyces variabilis | reverse complement strand
GAAAAGAACATCCAATCGGATAGACTAGATAAAAATCAGTAGCTCCAATAGAATGTATCGTTGTAGGCAAGTTAATCCAATAAAAAGTGCTTGAATAAAGGAATATGGTCGAATGAAACTAAAACGTTAGCCTCTAATGCATACTACTTGATCCAATAACATCAACGTAATGGTCTCTGTCATATAGCAGTTCATCCAATTGTTGAACTTGGGGGGGGTGGTAGAAAGGTGGTGGAAAAGGTGGTGGAAGGTACATTCCACAAACCTTTGAAGAGATTCCACCGCATGGTGGAAAAGCGGTGGAAAGGTGGTGGAAAGGTGGTGGAATCTCAGATTCCACCAAGTTTCTACCGATGGTAGAATCTTTTTTTGACCGCAGTGTATCACTATTGCTTTTCTTGAACCTCACAGTATTCGCAATTCTGCTGTTGTCCCTATCAAAAATTGCACCCTTGTTTCCGTAACTTGTAGATCATAGCCTACGACTTAATGGGAGTCTCCTTTTGTCTGACAAAGTATATATATTATCTCTAGGTTTCCTCTAAGTAATGTCTATCTTATGGTCATATTGCTTCGAACCAAAATGTCACAAGCACCTTTCAATAACGAGTAAACGAAAGAAGGGTGTACTTCTGGTGTACTTGATGTGTTACAATACCATTTAGTTTTTCTTTGCTCTAGCAATCTTTTGCCCACCATAGCAAAGATTATATTATTACAATACCTGATATTATTCATAGTGGATGGAACAACTCATCCTCGCCTCATCACCCGACTGTTTCCGGTGAATCCAGCGAATGATGTCCCAAAACCAGAGACGTGCATTTTACTAAGTGCCTGTCGTTTAGATTACTTTTTCTTAAGGCGAAAGTGCCAAAAAGAATGATAATGTTCATTCTCATATGGAACCTAAGGATGTTTCTACTCATCTGATATACTCTCTTCTGTTTTGTATGTACTTTAAATGCGTCTGGAAGGTTCCCCTTCTTCCACCTTTATATGCATGAACATGACATTAGTGACCATAGACATACCTTGCCATTATGCGGCCATGGTAAAGTTTTATAGATCTACACCTAATAATATTGTCTTCGCCTTTCGTTGTCTGCAGAATTAAATAAAATTACTTCTATAACCACACCGCAACCTTTAAGGTAATTGCTCATTTCCGTTGCTGAAGCTGGAAAGCATTCAGTACCAACATCCACACGTAGAATGATGTTTTTGCCTTCCCGTCTCTGAGTGTTCAATTTGATTATCTACCAATAGCTTCTGTTGAGGTAGTTTACCCTTTTTCGCATTCATAGTAAATTACACTGCCAAATAGAAGCTATTACTTTTTGGATTTATTTACAGGTTAAGTAAGGGCTGTTGAAGCACAAGACATGTATGAGTTCCGTAAATCCGTGGCGGTAATGCGAATTCAGCCATGAAACAATAATGTCCACTGTAGTTACTATTACTGTTCTCCCATCTATATCGTCGTTGAAAAAAAGAAGTCATGGTCATGTTGTTGCTTATAAGGAGCATGCGGATTTTTTCTTCTCAATTACTCGTCTTCTCCTCAGGTCAAGTAATCCCATCTACTTTTGAACATAGATTAACTTTGTACCACATATTTGTGCTGCCGGTAATGTTCGGAGGAAGTCCTCTTACTTCTTTGGACTTCCTTTTTTGGTTTTCCGTGTTTCCCTCAACGGCTCATCCCGTTGAGCATCAGCGTCTCCGAAAGGAGTGAGTTCATCCTGGATGGGGTATGATGTCTGTAAGTGTTAGATTGATAATTTTATTTCACCCTTCCGTACTGACGATGCGGTTGGTTTACAGCACGCGACTACTGTTGGCTTTCTGATTTTTCATGTATTTGTTTTTTCATTGATGGAATCGCGTTTATGCGTATTCCTTTCCTTGCTGAGTGTACATGATATCAATGGCATAAGGGACTCATTGATTGTCTCCACTCTTCCCTACTGCAATATCCATAATTAAACCGATAAGTATCAAAATTCTCTCAATGCAGTCATCAGTGACTCATTTAGAATAGAAATGATGCCAAGGCGGGAGGTCATTATCTTTTTTTGACCACCCAGCATTTCTTTGCCAGATCTTAAAGTGAGCCCATCATAATTCCCCAGTCAAGATGCCAACAATATCATAGGCGGGTTTATGATGCCTGTAAGTGACAAATATTGTATAGTTGAAGCAAGCAGCTTATTGATAGGAAATAATTTGTTATCGTTCAGCTCTTTGGCTAGCATTGCCGCTCATTTGTTATACACAACTCCGTGCTGCACCGGATAGGACACGCACGCGGGTGCCAGCCGATGTGCGCTGAAATTGAAAGTTCGCTTGTAAATTAAAGAAAAAGTAATTCTATAAACCATATACTTCCTCCGAGTTAATTGAAAACGCTGCAAACGAACATTCTCTTTCTTTCTAGACTGTAGAAGTTACAATACTTCATTTTTTTTAGACAGCCTCTCACCCCCTTTTACATCTCTTGACAGTTGCACGTTCATTCTTTTTGCTTGATAATCCATGTAGTATACCTGTAAGAGAAAGGGGGGTGGCGCTTTTTTCCGAGTTGTCAATTTTCAGTTAGAGCGGAGCATACACGATCGGACGGTAACTGAATTCTTAAACGTGGACTGCTTTTGGTTCGCGGATGGGTTTGCGGTGCTGCGACTTTCTTTCTTTACTTCTCTGATGGAGAATCCTCATGAACAACAACAGAATGCTCTTTTAAGCAGAATCGTTGCTAATGTAGTAAGTTCGCGTTTATTTGGAATATTGCCATAGAATAGTAATGTTTCTATTATAGAGTAAGTTGAATAGGAGTGTTACAGAGCTCAATGAGCGTCTTGAGGTACGTAAAGAGTGTTAGATGGCACTGTAACTCATGTGTTCAAAGGCGTTGAACAAAGAAAATAGCGACATAGTAACGATGGCACAAATGTGGTCTTCTTATAGCGCATCCGTGCAGATTCATCTTGAAAGTACGGAGACACTATCTGATCCATTGTAAATACTCTTGTAAAAGGACGTTATCAGACAACAATATCATCAAACGAATTATATCAATGACTTGCATTAAATTATACATGTGTTAGCAGTTTGAAGAGAGCGGATTATTTGTTGGCAGTGAAACACCTACAGCATCATCTTTTGATTCCCTGCTACGCGCGTACTTTGCTTAGAAAATACGAAATGAGCAGACAACCATAAGCTGTGTTGCATTGGTCGTCTGGTCTCGTATCTAGAATTTACCCCAGTGCAAAATAGGTGCAGAGGCCTTATATGTCCGACAGCCTTTCCTTTACAACAACGAAATTTCATTCGATAGTCTAACTAACGATTGGCCATAGTTTCCCATAATCCCCAGCACTCTTGTCGTCGTAGAGGAGCTGAATAACGAGGCTTCGCTCGGCATAAAATAAGTGTGCTGTGTTTGATTGGTGATTCTGGAGAGCGCAAGCCACACCAAACCCTAAGTCTGGTCCACTTTGCGAAAAGAATTAACGACTATCTATCTTGATACAACTCCCGATCGTCGCATTGACTTTAACAAGGACACTTTGCTGAGCCCACTGCTGCTATTTTTGTCATGACCACCCGTTCTGATCGGCGCAGAAAACGTAGCCTTTCTCTGGAGGAGTGTGAGCCATCTCCAAGCAAGCGCTCATGTACTGAAACCAGTGATTTACTCACGGAATTAACACAAGTCCTTGCCGAAATCAAATCTACACCCTCCACTGGGGAGATATCTGCTGAATTGCTGGGTACACTCAGATTACTGATGCTTCAAATTGAACGTCTATCTTCTGACGAAAATAATACTGAAGCAAGGCATATGAAGGACGAGAGTGAGCGATGCTTAGGGACATGGTTTGACGATCTAGTCGCCCGTTGTGAGGCCGACGGAGAATTGGATCTAGAAGCATTGGATTTCCAATTAGATCAAAGTGATGAAGAGTATGATGATGATGATGAGCTGGCTATCGCCTTGGCGTTACAGGATGAAGAAGATCACTATACACAATCTCACGTTGCAGCGGGTGATGAAGCAAAGGAAGAAAAGCAGGAACAGGTAGAAGACAGCACAGTGCAAGTGGCAACCTAATATCAACGGAGTAAGGAAAGAACAATGAGAAAGCGTCTCTGATTTTGTACATACTGTAATCCCTTTTTCTTCACCTGATACCAAGCACATTCTGTACGCCGTTTTGTCTTTGTGTTCTTGCCTTGTCTTTATGCCATTCGATCGGCTTTCCTTTTAGTCTTGCCCAGAATAAATATAGTTTGTTGTTTTTCGGTCATGCATTGTTACCTCTAAACATGATATCTTTTTAGGATTAGTTAATAACTATCTAAGCCGGGTACACAAACTCTTGTTTTGTAGTGAAAGTCAAAGGCTAGTGTCGCCCCCAGGAACAATGACTATCCCCGTTATATTAAACATTCATCAGCTTTTCACGTCGAACAATTACTGTCACGTGTAGATAAACATGTGATGAATTTGGTGTGACAACACTAGAGCTTCAACCATAAAATCACTTTTTCTCCTCTTTTTTTCTGCCCTGGATCGGCACAGGGTTTTTGTTCCAAAGAATCTGAGCGTGTTATGCCAGTATCGACGCAAGTTGCGAAATACAACGCGGCTGTCTATGAAAACGCGCCAACACTTCTCCCAGGCAACATAGCTAGTTTCATAACAGCAATTTCCCTGGCAACACGATTGTCTCTACGATGCTCGTCCCTTTTGATCGAAGCTCTTATGGAAACAGCAAAGTACAGTACATCGTTCTCCTTTGGATTGTCTCGCCAAGCATTGATCAATGCGCTTTCTACAGCAAAAAAGATACATCTGCTCAAATACCCGCAGCAGTCAGATGAAGCTCCTGAAACGTAAGTGGGCGGAAAAATTAAAATGAAAACACGTAGAAAACTTGTCTCATCGGGACTTTAGCGATCACGGCTTCCTTCAAGTTCTTGATAGATATACTAACCTCGGAATCTATGTGGTTTACCACTCTTTCACGTTTGCCGAACTACTCACACTATCTGGATTATCTTTTGCATCACAAACCATGAGATCCGGTTTGATGGTAATAATCGAAATTTTTGTGCAACGAAGTAACCAACAGCTGGGATGTTTTTAGGCAGCCGAGGAATCGGTTCGTCTAATTGATGACATTTTTGGATCCAATCAGACATCGAGGGCTATCGCATCGATCATTACGCTTATACATCGTGAAGTCATGCATGACCCTGACTTTCACCTCGCCAAAGCAGGCAAATTTGTCATCCTTTCTGCTCTGACTAAAGCCATGACTGCCTTTGCTGTGCTGCAAAATGTGACACATAGACGGACCATGCAATCTGTTGCCATTACAACCGTTTGGAAAGGTCTAGTGATTGTTGAAGAAACAAATGAAAACAAGATCGAGTTTGATAACCAAGAAAACGAACATACGGACATTATCCAAGAACTAGAAGAGATTTTGGTAAATGAAAACTCTCGAGAAGAATTCAAGGAAAATGAAGGCGAGAACAAAGAATCGTCATTGTCACATCCGGAGCGTTATAACATGTATGAGATTATCAAGACTACTAAACGCACAAAGACGGAGACAACCAGAATTCGACCAATTGCTCCTATGCAAGAGGGACCAATACAACAGCAAGCAAAGTACATTATAGTAAAATCGGAGGAAGAAGATAGTGAATCATTTATAGCTATGGTCGATCAGGGCAAAGAAGAGGAAAAGAAGTTATCTGTATCAGGAGCATGGATTGAATATCAGGTTGATGACAGCGAAGTGAAGCAATCCTTCACAGAAGAAGCTTGTAGCCAACCATATGAAAGACCATTGATGAAGCGACAAAGACACCAACGACTGAAAATCATGCTCTCAGCAGTATCGAAAAAACTGTCACGAAAGAAAATAACTCGGCAGGAGCGATACTGTGATATAGCAGAGGACAATGCACCTATAGCTAATACTGAAAACGAATGTGCAGCAATAGATGGTCCGATTAGCACTATGTCTAGCACATCAGAAACGCTCCGTTCCACAGTGAGATGCGAAGAAGCCAGCAATGAACACCAAATAGAACCAGATATTACCACAGACACACCAACAGGAACTAAACTAACAGAATCAGCACAAAAATCAATGGATACACAGTCCTCTTGGGGTCGTTTAAAGCTAAAGGGTGTCGTGAAAAGAAAAAGCGTAACCAACTTGTTTCAAAAAGGTGCAGAAGCTTTAAATCGAAAGAAGAAAGAGATACACCTGCCTCCGCTTCCATCTATTAACTACCTTACCAAACCAAACGACAATAGAATCAGAACGTCACTCTCCGGATGCTCATATAAAAGTCACTCTAACTCTGTTACGAGTCTTACATCAATTCGAACACTGACTACCAGGACTTACACGACGACGCCAACGCCAACTCCATCACAGTCGCAACAGCTTCTTGTTCGCTCACCTTCAATGCCTGCCCGCCAAAAACAGCATCCTTTGTCGCTTCTCGAAAGGGAACCAGATCCTCGCAATTTCCCTCGGAACCATATTGTTAAGAACCTCTCATGCTTTATGCGCTATGCCAGTGCAGCATACGGAGAGTCCTTCATGCGAATACTTGGAATTGGTGATATTCCAAGCGTGTTACCGTCATCTCGCCATCCAAATCACCATGCATTTGCACACCATACGGGCGTTTCCATCCAAGATATCATATTATCGAGTTATACGGATGAGTCTATCCTTTCCACACCACAGCTGCATGCCTTAGTACATTATGTAACTATTGATCATTCGGCCAAGGCAGTCGTGCTCACATGTCGCGGAACACTTGGTCTGAATGACGTACTGACAGACTTGACATGCAATTACACCGAATTTACCTTGCCCGCCAATCAACAAACATATAGAGCACATGGTGGCATGTTAGAGGCAGCACAACTACTGGCTAAGCAAAGAGGGAAGGTGTTCCAGGCAGTGCGAGAAGGCCTCGATAATCATCCAAGCTACGGTCTTGTTTTATGCGGCCACTCACTAGGTGCCGGCGTTGTCAGTCTTCTTAGTGTTTTATGGAGTGAAGAACGACACTCCTTTTTAGATGGCTCTTCCTCCAATCTCTGGGTGGATGGTTCAGTAGCGCGGGATCCCGTTCCATTTGTGGTTTCCAGACAGTCAGGCTTGCCAGCTGGTCGTCCCATCCATTGCTATACCTATGGTCCTCCATGCGTGATGTCATTAGAGTTAAGCGAGTACTGTCGAGGATTGATCACCAGCCTAGTACATGGTTACGATATTGTTAGTAGTCTCAGCTTGGGATTACTAAAGGATTTTAAGAATATTGCCGTAAGCTTGCATGAAGACAGTCAGGTAGCGGACGATATCTTAGCTCGTATTATTGGAAGACGCTATCGCTCTGATGCCAAAGGCAATGGAGAGAGTGACAGTGAAGACGAGCAGTGGTTCTGGGCGCTGATTAAGACCATGCGTGCTGACATGCGTACCGACAAACTGTACCCCCCTGGCACCATATACCTAATTGAATCTATACCACAATTGGTTCAACATGACAACTCTTCCATACAAACAACCCAGAGTACAGCACAGAAAACGAGACATAGAAATGCACATATGGTTGTCTTGAACCGATGTGATGATGTTCAAGCAAGATTTTCGGAAATTATATTCTCGAGAACCATGTTTATAGACCATGCTCCCAACATGTATGAAAAGGCAATACAGCTGCTTTGCCGAGGTGTTTTTGGCCAACGGACCATGTCAATGTCTTAATATATATTTATTATAATCCTATTACTAGCTGTCTTTTTACGCAAAATTTACCAGAATGTAACATATCAATTGCCATTATAAGCTGTTAAAGAACAAACGATGATTGATGTTTATCCTCTGCTTCATAAACAACTGCTTCGTTTTCGAAAACTGCTTGAGGTTGTTAATGCTGTGTAACAACATTTCCCAATCAGCTATGATCAGTAATCAGATGCGATCGAGAAGTGTGCAAGGCAGGCTGTTTTCAGATGACAATGTTAATACACTCTTTCCAGAAAATAAATTCGTCCTGATGGAAAGCCGAATTCATCCAATTGGCAAGAACAAAATTCATGTCGTACGAAATGTAAATTCGTCTTCGCTGAAAAATCGGATGTCCTGTTGTCAAGAATATTTTGTAGAACAAGTCTTGGGCATCTTTAGGTGTATAAGAAGAGCACACCAAATGCTCATCTTC
The DNA here is from genome assembly GCA_002749535.1 of Apophysomyces variabilis. Classification (NCBI taxonomy): domain Eukaryota; kingdom Fungi; phylum Mucoromycota; class Mucoromycetes; order Mucorales; family Mucoraceae; genus Apophysomyces; species Apophysomyces variabilis. The sequence continues at coordinate 1,777,832 of MZZL01000408.1, read as the reverse complement.
CTTCTATTTCTTTTCCACAATTACACCAGAAACCAAGCACACGATAATGAACATTCAATTCTTGTATGAAAACAGAAAAGGTTCTGTCGTCGACGAGTATGGCAGGTCTGAACCAATGGATTACATTGTTGATGAGGAGCAGTTTCCTCTTCAAACATTGAGCTCTCATACGCAATATTTAGCCCAACTGCCTCCGGAGAGCGAGAAAGGGATAGAGGAAATGCAGGTGGAAAAGGAAGTGGTAAAACCTCGTAGGGATATTGTTATGGAGAGAAGCATCAATGAAATGGAATTATACACGCTATTCCGATCAGGATAAAGTGAGATTCTTCAAGCTGTTGTTTGAGAAATTTCTTAGTGCGACTGCGGCAGCAAAACGACTTGCGATTCACGTTCATACAGCAAAAAATGGGCTGAACAGTACGAGAGTGCTCCTGATAGTATCTTCAAGAAACAGAGAAAGACTGGTCATCCTCGCATTCTAAATGAGGAGCTCAGAAAAGTTATTCTTGAGTGCATTGATGCAAACCCATCAATGGTCTTGGAGGACCTGATGAAGCACCTAAGACAACTATTCCCAGAATTAGAATTATCCAAAAGTACTTTGTTTGACTTTATAAAAAAACATTGCAACTTATCCCTCAATAAAGCTAGGTTTCAATCCATAGACCAGAACAGCGAAGAAAAGACTCAAGAGCGCCTGGATTGGATTCATAAATTAGAAGAAACGGACATGGATTTTACGACTAACTGTGTCTTTCTTGATGAATCTGCGTTCATATTAGTTTGAAACGTAGTATGGCCTGGTCAAAGAAAGGTTTTCCTGCAGTGGTCACCGTTTTGGGTGCGATTTCTGCCCAAGGTCTGATTAAATGCAGCCTCAGGTTTCCTCAGCCTCCACTCAATAAAAAGAGAAAGCGAGGCGAAGGCATTGGACATGTGAACAAAGGGACAGTTACGGGACACTATATTAGTTTTCTAAAAGCCATGATGGATGAAAATGGACCAGTATCCGCATATGAAAGGACACTATCTCGTGATGGATAATGCTCCAATCCATACATCGGTTGATATAGCCAAATACGTAGAATCTCCGGTCCTATTCTCCTGAGCTTAATCCAATTGAACAGTTTTGGTCAGTGGTTAAGAGTAAAGTCAGACGAAGCAAATTACTGGAAACTGAGACACTTATGACGCGAATTAGTGAGGCTTCTAATAGCTTGAATCTTAGCGATTTTCAAGGATTTATTGGACATTCTCACAAATGCTTGGATAGGTGTCGTAATAGACAAGCGCTCTGAGGAAGCTTGCATTCGACGGTCCATGACAGTAAAATGTTATTTGCTGCCTCATCCTCGTAAAAAGAAGGCGCTGATAGGTCGCCTGCATTCTCGAAGACAGGCTGCATTGCTGTATTCCATCAAGCTGGAACAATTGCACAAACAGATCGCGAACGTTGACAAACAACGCGTCTCGCATGATGACACCGAACACCAACACAACCGTTGCTGCTGTAAATATATCCTCACACCGACACCCCACAATCTCATCACCATATTGCTCGCCAGGTATGTCATCAACCTCACCATCACCACCACCAACGTCATCCTCCAACCGCTGCTCAAAATCATCCACTCCTTCACCCAACCCTCTCCCACATATACCGATTGGCATATCTCCATCCATCGTCACCACGCTACAACCGTCCTTACGTCGCTCGTTGCCAATGCCATCTCGAAGGTACTCCAGCAAGCCCTCGCTAACCAAACGTTGGATCCCGTTCTACCCCCCTTTTCGTCATCCATACCACTCGCCCTGTCCCCCACATACATTACTCCTCCCCAGTAGTTTGACAACACCTCTGCACATCCCACCTCCCACCTAAAGCCAGAGAATTTGGTGCAAATTGCTCACGCCCAAGATCCCCACCGACTTCAGGTTGTTTCGCCTGAAGACGCTCGCCTCGCCGAACTGCTGCTGGTGCCCTTCAAGTGTCGATGACCTGCAACATTTGTCCTGCCTTTGCCCAAGCCGGCACCAGTTCTGTATGTCGCTCTTCTGGGACGCCCACCCCTCCTTGGCCTGTCTCGCGCCAAGTCAACTATGGCAGTCGATCTCGCATCCTCACACCCTCGCTAAGTCAGACGGAACCATCCTCGGTGTTGGCCTGTGGACTCTTTGGAAGACCTACTAGGCTCATGTATGCCAAGGTCTTTCATTTCACGCATTCATCTGACAACACCGTTTCCAACATTGACTACACGTCTGTCAGCCCGCCCCTACCATCGCGACATGACACCGCTCTTCCCAGCCTCGATGTCCCAGATTTTCGACCAAAAAAAAAAAAAAAAAAAAAAAAAGGTTGCCATGCAGATCCAGGACAGAGGAAACATTTGTTTGTTTAGTTGTTCCGGAGACCAGTGTTGCACTGATGATATCTCAGTGTACCACAAAAAAAGTCTGCGGCGTGGTGAATTTGGGGTTGCAAGTGCAAGCTGACTGTCGCATTCTTTTGCAATTGATCATTGAGCAAGCTACAGCAATTTTCCTTTCGTTACGTGCAAGATGGCAAAGCATACAATGAGAAGAGAGACGTTGCAGATAATTTATCAAAACTATGAACATTAAATCCATGTTCCGTTGCGGCTTCATGGTATATTATGAAAGCCGCTGCTACAAGGCTCGAGCAGTTCTTCACCACAAATCATGAACGCGTAANCAAAAAAAAAAAAAAAAAAAAAAAAAAAGGTTGCCATGCAGATCCAGGACAGAGGAAACATTTGTTTGTTTAGTTGTTCCGGAGACCAGTGTTGCACTGATGATATCTCAGTGTACCACAAAAAAAGTCTGCGGCGTGGTGAATTTGGGGTTGCAAGTGCAAGCTGACTGTCGCATTCTTTTGCAATTGATCATTGAGCAAGCTACAGCAATTTTCCTTTCGTTACGTGCAAGATGGCAAAGCATACAATGAGAAGAGAGACGTTGCAGATAATTTATCAAAACTATGAACATTAAATCCATGTTCCGTTGCGGCTTCATGGTATATTATGAAAGCCGCTGCTACAAGGCTCGAGCAGTTCTTCACCACAAATCATGAACGCGTAATAAAAACAAAGAGAGAATGGATTATGTTGGTAATGGCAGTTTTCAATGTTGTGGCCTTTTTGGGATATTTATGCACCATCACTGGATCAAGCTTTGATCTACCATTTTGAAAAAATCAATACGATCTTCTGTTCATCTTTTCCGCACAGCACACAATCACTTAAAAGAGCCTAGCATGCAACACGTTTTTGGCGGTGTTCGGTCGTATCGATATGTCGCGGTATGGATGATATGAAAGATCTGGTGAACTAAATAAAAAAAGATTTATCACTATCCTTCTAAATATCAGATTTTTCTCTGTCCATTACCATATAATGCATGCCGGTAGATGTCTGAACAATGAAATAGGTAGACAATGACTATGTGGGACAATCAACTGCTCCACCAAGCTAGAGGACCCTCGGCTGGGCGGAAACTGGCAAGCAGCCAGCCTGAAGCAATCAGCTCCGATCCACCAACCACCTTCTGAGCCCAACACAATCCTTGACACACCAAATGGCAAGCAGCCAAATGGCACAGAGCAAGCAGCTAAATGGCAGAAGACAAGCAGTCTCAAGACGCATCTTCAAGGCGCACCAAGCTTGCTAAAGCAGGTTGATTGAGCGCATCATCATCATCAAGGCCATTCCAAAGTATCAGACACCTAGCCGACATCGACATCGAAGCTGAGACTTGTCTATGTTAAAGAATATATCGTCACTTAAGTATTTGATGAATGAAAGGAAAGGAGAAAAGGAAAAAAAAAACAAAATTGGACGGAAGGAGAATGCCGGACAAAGTCCGGTCAGAAATTGGATAACACGAGGCATTTCCGTATTTTACGCTATTGTCGCAAAGCGTTACGTCATAACCCGTGTGCCGGACTCCTCCTATATATATATAACAAAGCATTGAATAAAACGTCAGATCTTATTCTAATATCCTGATCTTTGGTATTATCCACATCTTTATTGATTTCTGTATTTGTTACCCATAGTTCTTATTGCTCTCTACTAAGACACTTGTTCGATTATCTGCAAAACGATCCGGAGCAGGAATATAGCCGATTGACGTCAACAAAAGCCACCCCTGCATTATGACGTCAGCATCTCGGAATCCGAAAAATTGGGAAATTTACAGTACAAACCGTGACTTACTTTCTTCGACTTCCAAATATGGTCAAATAGGAACAACTATGGACTAACACATGCATTCCACTGGTTTGTTCTTCTTCTTCACTTCCTCAACTGAACTCTTGCTCTTTTTAAACGCGATAATATGTCTACTACATCTATTTCTACTTCAATATCTGCCATTGAAGCTTTTATTAACAGAATAATGGTACCTGTTCGCGATTTTGCTGAGACTCCCGAGGTTATCCTGTACCAGCCGCGCGAAAGCTATAAGCAGTGGATCCGCAGCGAAGAAGATCGCTTATGCTGTAAGTTTTATGACCGATCACCTTCCAGAGGCAGACAAGGATCGTCTGGCACTGCATCTTCATCTGCTGAAGCTTCTATGGCTGTTACCACTTCGCTGAACAAGGGTGGACGCCCTAAAAAAATGTTTTTTATGAGGTATATAAGATATACATAGTAGTAGTATGATTCTATTCGTATGAAATTACGAAGCCTTCGATAAATAAAAACAAGAATTGTAGTTTAAAGATAATGATTATATAATCATTAGGTATATATATGTGTCATAGATCTGGATCTCCACGCTCTTCTGGAAATAACAGTGTTCCAAGAGACGTAGAAAAGCAGCTCCATTTCCGTGTAACTGTACTGCTGCTTGTTGTATTCATAACCGATGGATTAATGATTAACCATGTATGAATCAACAACTGTCAATATTCGATTTCAGCTTGTCACTTTGAGGCAACTGAACGGATTATGAATTAAGCTATTTAAACTCAGGTTAACTGATGTACTGATTACTGTCATGCAACTGGGTTTTAGGTGCATACAATCAATGGATCTGATCTTGTATTGTTCCATGGAAACTATTGTTGTATCAAGAACATCTGATTCGTACTATTATTTGATCTTGCATTATCAAAATAAGCCTCATGAAAAGTTTTACGATCTCAGTTGAAAGGTGTTTACATTTAATATAAATAATCATTAAGAGAAATAAAATTGATCGATACCTTTTAGTCTGGTTAATCACTGGTCTTTTATCTTATTGTCTACTTTTGTATTCAACACTGCTATCTATGTTACTTGTGAGCTAGCTGATCCCAGCCGTGTAAAAATTCGATACAGCTGGAAGCACGTTGGACATCAGCCTGGGTCAATCAGTGATCTGAATTCAGCACCAATTAGTACTGAAATACGTGAATGGATTCAGCAAAAAGTTGAAGGGAACTTTACATGGATTCAATTTAAGCATATGTTACGAGTTGATAGACAGATATTACAAAATATCTTGGATGAAAATGCTGCCTTGCCATTGACACTGCGTATTGGATATCAGGAGGTGTACTATGCCATTCGTAGTTCATTACAAAAGAAGGCACATCTTGCATCTGCTCTTGAAGAAAGCCTTCGTCTTTGGGGAAACAAGATTGTTCTACAACAAGGATTCTTCAAATACGAAAGAATGGATCAGTATGCCGATGGCACATTTATATTTGCCTTTCATTCATCATCGCAGTTGCAGGTATATCCACATACTAATAGCCACACTCACTATATACATATATTCATATGCTATTAGACGCTTCGCAAACATGGAGATATCGTATGTTTAGATTCGACGCATTATACTTGCAATGATGGATCTCCAAGGCGGTGCCTCCTCTACACTCTTGTTGCATTTTGCCGAGATACAGGAAAAGGAGCTCCACTTGCTTGGCTCATCACCAACAGTGACTCCCAATATCATCTACAAACATGGCTGAGCTGGCTAAAAGTTACATGGCAATATACTCCCACGGCAGTTACGATTGATAACTCGGATACAGAAATAGCTGCGATTAGAGAATCCTTTGGTTCTAACTGCCGAATTGCTATTTGCTTCTGGCATCTTACCAGAGCATGGAAAAGGAATATCCAGACAAGAGTCAAAGCGTCATCCAGTGACAGGACTGTGGAGCAAGTACGACGCGATAGAAACATTGCATTTGAAATGATGCAGAAAATGATATATGCTGATACCGAAACTGAATTCAGTTATCGCCGTGAGCAATTTTCTTCGTGATGTGAGGATTATCGCTATGAAGACTTGTATGACTTTGGTATATCCTTTATTTAGAGTATAAGTTGCTCCCTTTTATATGTCTCGACTAGTAAGATTGGATTTAGAGCACCGAATGTGACTGAGCTTCATTTAATATCTTTGTTGATCACTTGCGGATACAACAAAGACAAACTGGTGCGTTGCGTGGCGTGAGGTACTTATCACATCTTATCTATATCTATAGCTAACTGCTTTGATTGCAATAGTACCAGAATTACCACATTAACACAAATGACTACGTCGAAAGTTGGCACCGTACTCTGAAGCAAGTATACATTTCGAACTTACGAAGTCAACGAGTAGACGTACTGGTGCATATTCTGTGGGACATGGTAGTTCCTGATATCATGCAGGACTATATCCGAATGGCAGCAAGGTTTCAGCGACGCCAACGAAACAAAGCTGAGAGGCAACGTTGGCATGAGGCAAACAGTCTTTCAGGTACCATAACACATTTTATAGAAACCGTGATTGCTCATATAGATTACTTTCAAAAAGAGGAGGAAGCATCCTCAATGATACTAGACAATTACTAGATAGTGTTGTTGTGGCATCCTTTTCACAGAATAGCCCAGCAAGCTATACTGTGCAACTCAACCTCGCATCAAATATGATGATATCATGTACATGTCCAGACTGGCTCCGTCATGGAACTGTGTGTAAACACATATTCCTGGTCAACCGTGTCCAGCAAATTGGATTTGATCGAGAAACACGTATCCACGAACAAAGTGATATGGGAGCTAGCACTTCTCAACAAGCAAGTATTACTGATGCTGTTATGGCGTAAGTGAAATATTTATTACGTCGTAAAAGTAATTAATGTTGATTAATCACAGTTGTGAACAAGAACTGCAGGAATTGAGAGAGCTAACGATAACTGCCAATGACTATGACACGTCAGCAATTCCCCAACTGAACACAGGTTCAGAGTTATTTAAGAGAGGCAAGGTACACGATCAGACGGTGTCGACGAGCGAATGAAAGTCGAGGAAACCGTCAGCTACGGTTTTAAAAAAGATTTATGACTTAATTTGAGACGTCAATAAAAATAACCAATCATTGAGTTTGTACTGTAAAATTAAAAGTCTTGCGATCAGAATCAGAATATGTTCCAGACAGCTTTATGGTCACGTGACTAAGTATTGTAAATAAGTTTGGAAGTTTACTTCTGCTGCTAAATATATAGTAATTGGTACGTTTGATGAACCTGAGTTTGAATAGCTTATTGTATTCCAATCAGTTGTCTCAAAGTGACAAGCTGTAGTCGAATAACTGACAGTTGTTGTTTCATACTTGGGTTAATAGTTAATCCTTCAGGTATGAATACAACTGTTGTATCCAAAAGGACAACAACCCTAAATATGGCTAAACTATAATAAGATCATCTATATCGGAGATTCTATGTCAAATACTTCCCCGAAAACTGGGTAGAAGCTACATATCGATAAGACTAGTGATCGACACTATTAAAAGTCACATCATGATAGCTGAGATAACGTAGAAAAAGTATAAATAAGAGAGTGGTATCGAGAATAAAGCTATATTCCAGTCTCACAGTATTTTACTGTTTGCATCTTTTCTTATTTCTTTTCTCTCGCTACCACAACAACACTGAGCTATTGCTTGGGTCGGATATATCTTGGTTAGACTGGTTGTCAAGTAGTTAAAAAAAACGGTAGGTCACGGTCTTAGAAGTTTGTTTGAAAGCATGAGAAGTTAATGCTTCTTTCCTTTTCGTTTATTATATTATATCAGAATAATAGTAAGGAATGTACACTTATGTATATGTAGATAAATGAGCTTTAATGTTAGCTTTTTAGGATCTTTCTGTCTTTAGCATCTGCCCTTTTAGACTTTCCTTTTTTTTTTTTTTTTTTTTTTTTTACCTAGAAACTTCACCAGCTCCAAAAAAGCTCCGCGCTCTTCTTTAACCGAGGTAGGATATCTGCATATCTCCAACTTTATGTCTTGGTTTTGCGTACTCCTTGTGGGCGCAAATACTTACGTCCATAAAAGTATGTGATGCGCGTCAAATATGCATTGTATGTCGTAGCTTGGTTGACCAAACTGCTGCATGTTCGACCAAGTCGGTCGGATCTCTTGACTCTCACATCTCTTCTTTCCTGTTTGATTTTTACACAAAGACTGAATCATCATCCTTAGGCTCTATCTCAATAGAAAATGAAACCAATTTTGGTAGCATGGTCTTGAACTGCTCCAGTTTGCTTTCTTAGTAAATTCAAGATGAGAGACCACTATCCAAAGTATGCAGGAATGTAGAAGGCTTGGTGAATCCTCATGCTCACAACTCACAATTTGTTATCCTCAAACGGCAATTCTTGAATATCCCCAGCTGTGCTGTATCATTTAGCTAGTAATTGCCGCAAATTATTTAATTTGCGTACTATTTGATACTGCCTTTAATGTACTGTCGATGTGTTCCTAGTAATCAGAAGTTCGGTTGCGATTTCGATGTCCATTCTGGAAGATAAAAGCATGTAGTCGACTAAAGGCCAATAATGGCAAGGGACGGTATGTACGCTTAATTTACGCCTATCATCTGTGCAGAAAAGTAGTTGTCACTTTACCAATGATATCCTGTTGAAACACAAAGTTCAGCAGGAAACTGCCCCCTTCCACACTTCCAGGAGCACAACTGTTGCTCATCCTTCTCCTTGGATTGTGACTTATCTTGGCTGTCATTGTTTGCTTAACCCCGACCACACTTTTTCCTTTCATCCTATTCTTCAATGAACTTCAACATTTTCAAACCAAAACATAAGACGCCTCATGACATTGTGAAACATGTGAAGGAATCCATCCAACGATTGGACAGCTCCGACAAACGAAAGGTAAGTAAAGATGACCGTACAGTCCTCTCCTTTGTCTAACGTGAAAGGGCGAACGTTTATACGTTGCTTTTCAATAGGCTACGGAGGATGTGTCAAAATATCTCGTATATATGAAGAATATTTTATACGGCGAAGATGGTAAAAATAAAATGGCTAAAGCCTCTTATAACTTTCTGATATTATGTCTTTGTAGATGCCGAGCCTAGCCCAGACCAAGTTGCTCAACTTGCACAAGAGGTGTATAGCAATGATATCCTCCAAATACTCGTAGACAATATCCAAAAATTTGAGTTTGAGGCAAAGTCTAGTTAGACATTTCCCTAGACTCATCAAACCAAACAGGCCAAGAAAGACGTTGCTCAAATCTTCAACAACTTGCTTCGACGCCAGATCGGATCAAGGTGGCCCACTGTCGAATATCTGTGCACACGCGAAGAGATTTTGTTTGCACTGCTCAAAGGGTAAATTTACAGATATGAGAAGTATGATACGATAAGAAGGACAATTATCACAGATACGAACAACCGGAAGTCGCCCTGCATTGCGGATTGATCTTACGTGAATGTTTCCGGCATGAACCCTTGGCTAAAGTAGTCCTCTATTCACCCAAGTTTTATTTATTCTTTGACTACGTTGAGATGAGCACCTTCGATATTGCTTCTGACGCATTTGCCTCATTCAAAGAAATCATGACCAAGCACAAGCAAATGGTATCTGAATTTCTTGATATACGCTATGACGAGGTAAGGTCCTCCATTTCTCGTAATTTTATTGGTTCATCCTGTTTACGTGCGAGGCTGTAGTTTTTTGAATACTACAAGCAATTGTTGACTTCAGCAAACTATGTGACAAAACGGCAGTCGTTGAAGGTACGTAATCTGGAATATAATAGGACTCTAACGGAGTTGTATATGGTCCACAGTTGCTTGGCGAGATATTGCTTGACCGATCGAATTTTAACGTTATGACACGATATATCAGTAATGCTGATAACCTTAAATTGATGATGAACCTGCTACGTGATCGAAGCCGTAACATCCAGTTTGAAGCATTTCACGTCTTCAAAGTAAAGATTGGGAAATCAGGCGCCAGAAGAGATTTCTGATATCGCTCTTTTAGGTCTTTGTAGCCAACCCGAAGAAAACGAAGCCTGTTCTGGATATCCTTCTGAAAAACCAAGATAAATTAGTATCGTTTTTGACTAACTTTCATAACGATAGACAAGGTAAGTTGATCTTGCAGGAAAGGGGGTATTCTTATGCTCTTGAGAATAGATGATGAACAGTTTAGCGATGAAAAGGCCTTTCTGCTGAAACAGATTCAAGAGTTGAGGGAGCAATAAAAATCACGGACCTGTTTGGGTATAATTAGGAGAGCTCTTTTGTGAACTTGTGCCTTAATATCGCTTGTCATTGGAATGATTGAAGTTGCAATTGTGCGGAAAAAAAAAGCTGCAAGACCTATTGTGACAACGTCTCGAGAAACCTATACGGCCTTATACCCTTTTCGCTTTTTTCCCTTTCTCTAATTTCCCGTTTGCTGAAAGCTTTCGCACACCTTTTCCAACCATTATGAGTAGGGATCAACCACCATTGCTAACACCACCCGAGCATTTTGGAATCGTGGAGCCTGGGATCTATCGGTCTGATATGTTACAACCTCTTCATTTCACTTTCATAAAGCAATTCGGTTTCAAGACGGTTATCATGCTCAGTCCGGAAAAACCCAATCGCGTTACCTCCAACTTCTTCGAAGAAGGCGGCATTGATCTTGTAATGTGAGAGTGATATTGTCAACTTACTGAACTGTTAAAGTAAAGGTCCATCTTGGTATGGCGACGTGGAAGCCTACTCAGCCGTCCACGTGGAGACCTGTCTCTGAAGAACTTGTTAAAGAAGGTTTGGAACTCATCCTGAATGTTGAAACTCATCCTGTTTTAATCGTATGCACGTAAGGGTCCGGTTCTTTTCACCCTGTGAATTTCTAAGTTATATATATTCCATGTTTAGTTCAGGAATTCATGAAACGGGAACATTGGTCGGTTGTCTGCGGAAACTTGAGGGTTGGAATTTCAGTTCTATTATTACAGAGGTAAAACTTTAAGAGAGCGGACTGGGATGGTAATACAACTACAAATACGATTAGTATCGTGCATATGCAGGAAGCAAAGCAAGATACGTAAACGAGCAGTTCATCGAACTTTTTGATTTGGACCTTGTAACCCTGCCATTAAATATCCCGTCCTGGCTTGTGGATCAACATAAAATGCTGGTAAGAATGCCCTATGTATATACATATACATATAAAGCGTTTATTCGGTGATTGCAGGCAGAAGAAGAAGAGGAGAGGAGAAAACAATGCGAAAGTGGATGAAAACATCACTTCTTCCATTTCCTTGTGTTGAGACGTTTCATGTATATATACACACACATACAACATTATATCCAAGCAGAATATTTGATGAACTAGGACCAAAACTTTTCTATTGTGTTCGTACGCTATCTGTAAATTGTATCTGTAGCGTAGCTAAGCGTTGTAACTTGTTACATAAATAAATGGCATGGTGTGTAAGAGTTCAGCATGTCTTCATAGGAAGTGTTGGTGTACAAGGTGCTAGGATTTTTGAAGCCATTGAACTCTGAGCTCTTAGCGGTTGAGTAAGCGCCCATGCTTTTCCACACCAGCCAATCCCCAATATCCAAGAGAGGTAGAGGAACATCCACAGCAAGGCGATCGTCTGCATCGCACGTAGGGCCCCATATGGTTGCTGGATACACAGGGTATACATCTTTGTTGTATAAGAATTCGCCTTTCTTCATGAGCACTAAATATTAAAATATCAGATATCCCGTAAATCAGTTCAACCAAGCTACCTTCAGGATTCAAGACAGGAAGTCCGCATACGATACTCATAAATGATCCATGGGTCCCGTCGTTGACAAAATCTATTGCATATTTAGGAGGAAAAAGAAAACAATATGCTATTTTTTATACTTACAGGAATACTTGTTTTGCTTGGCATCAATGGCCTTTCGGCCAATGACGTTCAGACAGAGGGTAAATGCAGAAGCAACATAGTATCGGCCTGGTTCAGCCATGATTTCAACGTTGGACGGGAATAGTCTGTCTAAGGCCGGGTTAAGGACAGCAGCGATTTGTTCAAAGCTGGTGTTCACTTTCAAATCATCCGTGGGGAAGCCGCCACCAACATTCAACAGAGAGAAGTTAAACCCCAAGGATTTCGCGATATCAAATACTTGTCTTGCTCGCTCTGCAGCATCTACAAATGCCATTTCATCCTTGCATCCAGTTCCCACGTGGAAACTGCATAGTGAAAGTGTCGATAAACTACTCGCTATTTTTTCTTTTGTTCACCTTACCTAACGCCAACGACGTTTAATTCCAGGTCCTTTGCCGTCTGCAGTAGCTCCTCACATTGAGATACGGGAGCACCAAATTTATGACCGAGGGCAAGTATGGATCTAGAGTCATCTGGCAAGATACGCAACAGGAGTTCTGCGTTGGGGGAATATTGCTTGATTTTGTACAATTCATCAGTGCTATCAAAAGTCATTTTGTGCACTTTGTTTTGCCCTGCAAAACGTAGATGAGACGCCTCCTTGCAGGTGTTGGCGTAAATGATTCTGCAAGGTTCAACGCCACAATCCAAAACGGTCTTAATCTCTTCTTTGCTGGCACAATCAAATCCTACGCCAAGCGAGCCCAGCAGAGTAACGATACGCAGATCAGGGTTGGCTTTGATGGCTAACAAAGCGATCAATAACGGCAACTACTTATTTTCTGGCCAATATATCTATGCGATGTTTACCAAAATACGGCTTAATGCGTGGCAATAACGATTGCCAGCGACAATGTTGTCGATACACTTCACCCAGGTCCAGCACATAAAATCCGTCGGTGGTATCGGTCAAGGAATCCAGCTTCTGTTTAATAAGCTCTTCTACAGAACACGTGTACACCTTGCTACTATCGATCACGCTCTGCTTGTTCTCTGTAATGCCAAGCTGAACAGGATCAACAATTGGACACTCAGGCTGATGGAGAGGAAAATGGCCGACTTTTGCCAACATGGTATAAAAGATCTGAGTAATTAAGCAAAAAACTGTAAGATGATCGAATGCCACTCCAAAGCAAACGGGATATTTATAACAGAATACAAAACTAAACTAAAGGTATTCGGTGTTAAGCAAGATGGAAACTAACAAAGTCAAAACGCCTTATGTCACAGCCGAATGTCAAATCATCTCTCGCTATGAGCCAATATCTTCCAGTTCTTAATGCCAAAATGACTTTTGTTTATCCTGATTTAGTAGCCAGATGGAAAGTTAAGAAGGTAAGATTGGCGTTATCTGGAATATCCGTACTACTTTAAAAGATACCGGCATAGAAAGGTCGACCGCCATAAGAAAGCCGAGGAATGCCGAGTATTGTAATTCTCTGTACGTGAGAGGAAGACTACAAATCGTTTGTTCAAACAACAAGTGAACTGTTGAATACAAAAGTAGACAATAAGATAAAAGACCAGTGATTAACCAGACTAAAAGGTATCGATCAATTTTATTTCTCTTAATGATTATTTATATTAAATGTAAACACCTTTCAACTGAGATCGTAAAACTTTTCATGAGGCTTATTTTGATAATGCAAGATCAAATAATAGAACGAATCAGATGTTCTTGATACAACAATAGTTTCCAAGGAACAATACAAGATCAGATCCATTGATTGTATGCACCTAAAACCCAGTTGCATGACAGTAATCAGTACATCAGTTAACCTGAGTTTAAATAGCTTAATTCATAATCCGTTCAGTTGCCTCAAAGTGACAAGCTGAAATCGAATATTGACAGTTGTTGATTCATACATGGTTAATCATTAATCCATCGGTTATGAATACAACATGAACGAATCAAATCTGCGGTAGTGACAAAGATGGAATTTATCGCATCTGAGCGAACAGTTCTTCTTCTTTATAGTTAAGGCACGTTCTCCAGATATTGAGCTTGATCTACTGCTCAGATTCAAGTTAATATCTTATCTTCTTAGATTATCTTCTTCCTTATATCACTGGAAGATGCACACTCGATTTAAATGGCTTACTTTGTTTATGTTTATCATACTATTTGCTATGCAACGCCCATGCAAGGAAGGTCACACAAAGGAAACTAAGCTTAATCTAATATTAAAGTCCTTTTGTTTTTGTGGCGTAAACGGCGGCTAAGCTGTGCATGGATGTGTTAGTACTACCCATCTCCAGTTGCCATTGTATAGCCTGAAACTAATATATTGGAACTGAATAAGGTGATCTAGCGGATAAAGTGCCACTACGGATGAAACTTTGAATTTATTTAACGACGAAAATTGAGCGCTGTCTCTTGCAATATGTCCGCTCTCGTCCGATCCATCAAGAAGAGAGATATGAAAAAAACCTGTCACGGCACCAGGAAAAAAAGGTAGAAGGGGAAACGTTTAAGGGAACAAAAGAGGAGGGAGTTCAGGGAGATCCATGGGAAATATGGTAGAATTATTGTAGAAAGAAACGCAGTGCTGGGACCGACGAAGAAAGAAAGAAGCAAAAAA
>MZZL01000408.1:1731845-1758703 GCA_002749535.1 Apophysomyces variabilis | reverse complement strand
AATAGGAGCATATCCAGTTTGGGCCAAAGTTGTGTCCAATATCGTTGTTGGGAGGCTTTGCGAGGCGGGGACTTGGGAAGTCTGTTTAATGTTTCCGAGATAGGATCGGCAATAGTGGGTCGAATTCCCAGACGTTGATGGGCATTGAGGCATAGGATTGCATGGTTACGACTAGTGTATCCTATGTGGCATCGGGGACAAGGAAGTAGTTGGCCACCAGGCATCCAACCCAGACGCCAGCGAATACAGCGGCTACGCTGGGTGCGTGTCATGGGTATCCACATGATTGGATCCACTCCCAGTGAATCGCGGCATGCTGATAGAAGCTTGAAATTTGGACCTTCACGGCGTGACAAAAGAATATCTTTGCGGTACTGGCGGATAGTCGATTGGAGAGTTGCGCGCTGCGTTTGGCCAGGAGGGTGAGGTAGTTGGAGCCAAAAAAAGTGGCACTACGGGAAAAAGAATCCTTGAAATACTTTAATTACAGGATAATTAAAGGATATGCTTGCTTATTCAAGGATTATTGTCTTAATAAAGGATAATTACAGAACAATTACAGGATAAATCCTGTAATTCAAGTCTTTTATTGTAGGAGTTTGGGTCTATTAATAAACCTTGAATTACAGAACAAGATTAAAGGACAGTTCAAGGATTGGTCCTATAATTACACTCTCATCGTTATGAAGCCTAAAACACAGGAATTATCCTTGACTTATAAAGGAGCTTCAATTTTGCATCTAATGTCCACAGCTATTAGTGCAGGTTAGTCGTGAAAAACAATATGGACCACTAATTGAACAAACAGTATATTAAAAGTCTGATACTGTTTATCTGTGTAATTGTTTTATTGTGTCAGCTTAAATACACTTTTGTAGACATTTAATATGTCTTGAATAGTTAAGCTAATGGAATTTACTCGTTATTTTACGTTCTCTATACAGTACAGTTAATAGCGGTTTCTGCGTTGTGATCGTCGATGCTCTTCTCCTTGTCCATTATTGTCGTTCTGGAAGGCCGATGAACTAACAAATACATTTAGCTAAAAACTGATAAGGGCTATAATAGTAATTACTCAATGCTGCTTTCAATTGCATGAACTTCCTATATTATCGGTTAAAGGCAAAATGTATTTATCAGGTACTTACCTTGGCACAACGCTTGTAATACTGATGATAGTTACCCCACTTGTACTGCAAGAGCCACAACGCCGCCCAGGAGTTGGTACATTTATTAAAAGGTACGCCCTTTATAGCTGCTTCTGTTTCAAAGGCAACTGCGGCATCCAACTGACTCGAGGATGGGATGGAGCTCCAAGCAATAGAGAAGTCTTGCAGCTCCAGCTTGGCTTTGAGATACACTGCTGCCCCATGTAGCAGAGGTTGCAACACACTTATGGCATTGTTGGCCTTCTCAATATCGTTTGGGAAGAATACGCTACGAATGCAACCCTCTATAACTCTCATCGAAAGTCGTATAGGTCTAGCCTTGTTGTTCACTACACGCGATGGCCTTTCATATGTCCTCTCTACAACTAAAAGGCCATTTGATTGATCATCACGTGGTTCATCTCTAACAATGAGATGGCTGCTGATAGCTTCTACAGCACGAAGGATTTGCTGCTGGTTCTCAAGGATCGTCTTGAGGATATCTTCTTGGCGATCTTGTCCCCTTAGAAGCTCAATGTGGTTATTCTCTAACGCCTCAGTGGTGGTTCTCTCCAAAGCCTCAAAACGCATCGAGATGGTGTTTAGAGCAGTTTGGATAGCGTTGATAGTGTTAGGACGTTGAGACATTGTTGACGGAAAGAAGATGGACAATAAAGTTGCCCTCAAGTTAGCTAAGTTTTGTCATAAACAGACCAAATTAGGAGTATCTTAGGTATTACAAATTAACTGATTGTCAATATCTCCGCCATGTGTAGCACAAGATCCTGAAAAACTGATGAAATTTTGTGATTACAAAGTCCTCATTCCCTTTGTTCTTTTCTGTTTCTTTGATTGAAAATTTTTAAAAGCCCATATGGATACTAACCATTCCTCCAAACGTCGCCGATATGCCTCAGCAAAGGCACAGAAGTGTCCTTGGTGTCATGAATTCTTTAATACGAGAGTCTTTGGCAAGCATGCTAAGGACTGCATAACGCAAAGCCATGTCTATCACCGTAGGGATGCGCAAACTGGAGGAAGCATTCAAAACTTGCAGTATGTTGCAGACTATTCTTAATCTTTTTGTAAACAGCATCTGTGTATTAGACAGAACCCACGTCAGATACAAGATCAACAACAGCCATCAACTAGCGCTATGGATGTGGACAGTATCACTCCTCTTGATGACATCTTAGATGCAGCAGAGAATATTGTTCGTGAAGAGGTTTCCCTCTCAGACATTGTTTCCGAAGACTTCTGTACTCCATTATGGGAAAATTATGAGGATTTGGATCTTGGGACCGCTCTAGGTATTTTAGTTTCTGCAGACAGTAACATTCTCAATCGTATTTACGTCGTCATAAAGGTACAGAAGCCACTGATGACCTGCCCGGCAATGAAGAGCCTCCCTTGTTGGAGTATAAATTCGAGCATAGCACCCCCAGGAATGAGATCGCCCGCTTGAGTGTAAAACTGTTACAGACTATGACCAAGTATGGTGTGTCGAGGGCCGCCTATGAAGAAATCCTCAGTATAGCAAACGAAGCTATTTCACTGGGAGGACCTGGTTTGTACCGCTAGTTTGACTCGAATTTTTATTAACGTCTCTCTAGACCGTGAGCATCTTCTATCTCCTTACATGTCTGCTAGGGCTGCGGCAGGAGCCTTCCCCGTAAAGACTAAGCAATATGACATTTGTGCAAATGGATGCAAACTGTTCGACACAGATGATAAATGCACCGTTTGCGAACATTGTGGCCAGGCTAGATATGTGCAGTCTGGAAGTGGTGAAGACACGTCTCGGCCAGTTTCAACCATGCAAATACTTCCGCTTGGGGAGCAAATTGCTTTTATGCTCCATGATCCGGAGACGAGACAGCTTATGTCATACCGTTGCAACCGCCGACAAGACCCAAACTTGTATGCAGATGTTTTCGATGGATCGACATACAGCGAGTTGCGAGGGGAGTTATTCACCAGCGATTATGATGTAGCTATTGGCCTGTATCTAGATGGGTTCCAGCCTTTCAAAGGCAGCAAATATACCATGACAATGGTTCATGCCATTGTCTTGAACCTGGACCCGTCCATAAGGTATTGTTATTTAACGTCATAATATTCGTAACGTTTTTAAACTTGTTACAGATATGAGAACAATAGAATGATACAACTTTGTGTCATTCCAGGTCCTAACCAGCCTGAAGATCTTGCCTCTTTTTTAAGTCCCATACTCGCTGAGCTGGAAGTGCTCCAGAGAGCAGGAATGGTGGTGAAAAGCAACGGTGTAGATATTCACAGCAAGGTGCATCTTCTTTTTGCCACTGGTGATATTCCTGCAGTGAGGTATCTTGCCAACCACAGTGGGCATCAATCGTATGATGGATGTCGCATATGTCAAATAAAAGGAAGAAGAAGAGAGGACGGCACTGGCGGCATCTATTTCCCTCCCTGTCTGGTTCCCTGTATGTGGCGCACTGTTGATGGCTTCAGGACCGGAAATGAGGTTTGTCCTTAAATGCAGAAGTCTCTCACAATAGCTAAATTTATCAAGGACGGTTTAACCAAACCAACTCGGTTTGCTTACCTTAACTCATTTCGGGGCCCAGAGTTTTGGGGACTTGATGAAATGCACCTTTTAGGGCATGGAATCAGCCACCAATTCTTCCTGCTTTTGCAAGGTAAGTATACTCTGGATGGCAAAGCTTCGCCATTTGACTTGGATGCCAATGTCCTTATGGACATAATGCAGGAGATGGAAGGCTCTCGCAAAGACATCCCAACTGCATTCCAGGGCAAATGGAGGAGACTTGTAGGAGCAGCAAGACCTAGAGCAGTCGACTGGATCGATTTCTTGCTCTATGTTGTTCCTACTCTTGTCATCACGAGGATAGGCAGTGTCGAAGCCAAAAATGCCACGATTGCTTTGGTCCGTGCCTGTCAGCTGGCACTAAGTTACGAGCTTAGTCAGGATGACCTGCAAGATATTGAAAGGTAAACTTATTTAATGCTAATCTGTACTGACATAGATGTACTTCTGTAGCAATATCAATATATGGCATCATTTCCTTGATCGCCTCACCAAAGGTGCTGATAAAGTGCTCGATATCTCTGTTTTTACGCCAGTACAGCACTATCTGTCCCACATGGCAGATATTATTCGCAGGCTAGGACCTCTTCGGTACTTCAGTGCTCGATCCTTAGAACGAACCATTGGTTTGTATAGCCGCCTGATTAGCTCGGGTAGTGCTCCTGGTCAGAATGCTGCTGCGATTATGAATAAGCTTGCTATGACCAGGCATCTGAGGATAGAGCCTGAAGGGGATAATAGCGAAGAATCCTTGCCAGGCGTAAATCAGGCATTAGACGAGGAACTGCTGATGGAGCCAGAGCTGCGAGGGAAGCTGCAAATTGCTTCTCTGGAAACAATGAGAGAAATTGCAGCCGTGAAGTCACAAACTCTCCGACGTGCCCTTCAATGCTTTTATTCTCGCATTGGGGTTTCCGGTGCAATAGAAGAGACATTTGAATATGCCGGCAGCCTTTGGCATGATCACAAGGTTTTCGGAAGTCTGCTCCAGCACAAGCAAGGCAATCGTGCAGCATATTTTGTCAGGCTTGCTACTACAGTTGACGTGTAAGATATAAACGAGTTCTTCTACCAACACTGTTCACTGTTTTAGATATGCCAACTCTCGGCGTCCCGCAAGATTAGAGACAAAGTGCTTCTTTGGTCAAGTCCTTTTTTATATGCGGCATAGTCAGAATAACGAGGCGCGCATGCTGGCTGCAGTGGATGTTTACGATGCAAAAGCGGACAGAAACTTCGACTGTATTTATATGAGTCCGTCAGCCAGATCCAAGCTGGTGATTGTTGAATGCTATGACATTGTGAGCTTCGTTGGTCGTTTGACAAAGAAAACTGGGAATCGGCCATCTGCGTATTATTTCTTTTGGCCTGAGATGGTGTTGCAACACAACAGCAGCAGTTTGGGTCTTCTCACTACTATCTAGCCGATGAATGACAGTAAGGTACTGATTTCGAACCTGTTATTAGACATGTGACATTAACAAGCGATTTGTTAGTGATTTTCTGCTTTTTTTCCCCCAGTATAGCAAAGAAAAAAAAGGAAAAATAAACAATCAATGCTGTCCTTTAATATGGATTGAATTCAATGATTAGTATCAATGTATCCTTTAAAGTAATCCTTCAATAAGAAAGGAATTCAGCGATAATCGCTAAATAATCCTTGAAAATAATCCTTGAATAATCACGGTAAATGTAAAATTTCCGTCTTATTCAAGGATTACTTTAAAGTATAATTAAAGACTTTATCCTTGAATCTAAGGATAAATTTTCCCGTAGTGTGCGATAATATGCAATGAGCAATGCATAGGCTTGAAGCTGACTACTACAGACGTTCAAGATCGCCACGTAAGTTTGATTGGACCTGAAAAAAATACGCCATCGGAAAGTGCTAAAAGTTTCGGCAAATCCTTGTTTATAGAATGCTACACTAACTGAAACGATCTGGAACCGACGCCAATCGTTTAAAGCCGTTACTATTTCGGATTTTCGTTCCGAATTCTTGGTCACGACATTCCCATTCATGCACAGTGAATTTCGGCTAAACACGAACTGGTAGTTGTGATCTGGAACAGAGATTAGCAATACCAAGCAGACGTCAACTTTCGTCTTTAATCTATGACGATATCAACTGAACCGTGTCCGCTGCAATTCCTCATTCAGTAATTGCCTGCTTGCAGAATGCAAGGAGCGATACCGAAAGAAGCAAAGATTGACTAGGTATGCTATCACGCTAAGATTACTAAAAGTTTGATGCTTATTTTGCACACTCGTCAAAGCATAGACTAGAAATACACCAGCCGTTGTGCAAGTCTAAACGAAGACCTGGACCAGAAGTTAGTGGCAATTATGCTGACTATATTAGTAATAGAGCTGGCTGCTGCTGGTGCACCTGCAGCAAATGTATCGTTTACTTTTCATTTCACAGTAAAGTTTCATTTTGGACTTAGAGAATTTCTGCTTAGGCCATCTGCTGAGATCGACACTGATTATGGTCCAACATCCTCTTTCTTCTTTCCTTTAGCTATTTCCATTTCTGGCTTGTTCTAACATGGTCTTCCTCGAGAAAGGTCAAGTAGAGGAATCCAATGGGTAAATATTCCGCTGATGTGAAAGCGACAGCTGATACACATCAGATGGCTTATGGGATTGCGATAGATAAACTGACGTGGAAGAAAAGTCCGATTGGAACGGAATTCACTACGTTCCAACACCGAGCACGTTTGATCAGAGAACCGTAGGTACAACAAGCGACAGGCTTCGATAAATTCTATATGATCTCCTTTTATGCTAGTCTGATAAACCTATAAACGCTGTATAAAATAGTCTATATCTGTCAGAATCTTCAGAGTTGCTCTGGATGTAATACTAAACTGCCAAAATTTAGGTCGTGCCAGTTGTAAAACAAAATGGACCTGAAGTTGTAATAGGGCAAAATTTTCCTTTCTTCAGACCGTGTGACTTTTCCCTATGATACACGCTGTGAGCTTAGGTGTACGTGTTTTCCTAATCAAACTATTGCAACTTTCGTTAAGATCTAACCCCTTCGTATAAAGAACGGCTACCCATCAAAATACAGCATGTTATGCTGCTACGGTGGTATAACGCTTGGCTCGAGCTCTTTATGAAGGATTAGGCAGAAGGTGTATCCAAGCTCTAAGCATTGCCAAATGTCTGATCGCATAAAATGGGGTGTTATTATTCGGCGACTGCTCTCAGAACATAACAATTCAGATGGCACATAAGATCGAGTTATACAATCATTGCCAACCAATTGGTACATGGGAAGGAACGAAAACTGAAGTTCTGTTTGGTTGTGCGCTGCAACGGGCATACAACGTATACATGCGAATACAATGTGAGGTACGAAAAAAAAAATAGGCAAACCACAAGTACTGTTATCTTAAAGCTACTCAAGACTGAAATTGACGCCGTGCAGCAGTTCCGATTTGTCATACATGTATTTCAGTCAATTTTTCTCTTGATCGATCTTTTTGTCCTTTGCCTCGATTTCAACTATGACTACCCTGTTCGAACGCGTTTATCAAGAGATTTCGTTAGCTCCTCCGTCAGGATACCTTGAGTGAGCCTGGTGTAGAAGTTTCAGCAATGACCGCGTGTTTCGAAAGCATAACACGCGCAAGCGATCATATCTCGCAAGAAGAATTAGTTCATCCCTTGTGTCATTTGAAATCGGAACGCAACAGTATCTACAGAAAGTTTACGTGGGATTATAGTCTGCACTTGGCAGAGTGAGCATGCAATAGGATATCCGTGACAGAACGTAGACAGATATCTCTCTCTATTGAAAGCTCCAGTAAAGAAGAAGGTTTTGGTGATGATAAGGACGTCTTGCCTATTACACCTCAGGTTGGCTTGGAAATGGATTTAGACCTGCCAGATGAGGATCATAAGCACATAAATCCGTCTCGTATTCCAAACGGTCAGAGATCGCTTAACTTGGAGGATGACCTGGATGACTTTGATAATACATGCATTGATATGGACCAGCGTGAGCATCACAGTGATGATCCTGTTGAGGAGAGAAATGTCACGAAGAATGAACTTACTAATAAGGATAAAAGAGTTGCTAACAACGATAGAATTAGTAACACAGGTATATCTTATAGCTATTCAATCACATACTTCTAATTCATTGTAATGGTGTCGATAGAGATGTCATCAACCGGTACTCCTGTTGAATTCAAGTTTACCAGATCCAATGTTCTAGAGGACCCAATGAACAAGCAGAGTATCCTGCTCCAGCGCATAGTGGAGCAATATGGCATACCTCGAGCTGCGCATGAAGAATTAGTGAAGTTTAGCAACAGTGCATTGACTGGTGCTAACCAAGGTACACTGTGATGTCTCGGCCAATATCTACGTGACTAAATCAAACATAAAAATAGAATCTCTTCACCTGTTCTTTCCGTACTTATCACGCAAGCTTCTGGATACTGTGTATCCCATAAAGTCAGTGCATATACCTGTCTGCAGGAAAGGATGCATGCTCTTTTACGGCGAGTATGATAAGCCATTGTCGTTTCCGCCGCTGCTCAAAAATGAAGAAGGGACCAATCAATCGGCAGGCCCGAAGCCGTATAGCACAACACAGATACTCTCGGTCGACAAACAGCTAGCATTTACCTTAAGCCATGAAAGAGCGTGAGACATGCTGAGATACCGCCACAAACGCTGTCATCAGCCGGGTGCGTACGAAGATGTGTTTGATGGCTCAACATATAGAAGCCACACATCTAGTTTATTTACCTCTGAATATGACATAGCGCTTGCCTTGTATGCTGATGGCTTTCGGCCTTTCAAGCACAACCACAAATATTCTATAACCATTATCCATGCAGTCATATTAAACATGGATCCTTCTGTGAGGTAAGGTGTATGAAATGCTATATCTATTTTAAGACGTTCCTGTAGATATGAAGTCAAAAACATGATCCAGATGTGTATCATTCCTGGCCCAAACCGCCCGAGAAACTTGTGGTCTTTCCCTTTACCCGACATTGTCTGAGCTGGAAACTCTACAGAACGATGCAAAAGATTGTCAATGTTGGCAACAGTCGTATTCATGCGAAAGTTCACGTCCTGCTTGCATCAGGCGATATTCCTGCAGTAGCTGACTTATCGAACCATAGCAGTTATCAATCTAAGGAAGGCTGCTGGATCTGTCTGCTCAAGGGGTAGTCTCCAATGGATGCTGGAGGTATATATTTTCCGGAGCCCAATGGCCCTGTTAGATGGCGCTCAGCGGAAGGCTACCAGACAGCAAATGTAGTAAGGGTTATCAACATTGCTGAAATAGTATCCTTACTCCTCACTCATCTGTAGGTTGGTGTTGATCTCCCACCACGGTTTGCGTTCCTTAAATCCTTCTATGGACCAGAGTTTTTCGGTCCTGATGAAATACATTTAATCGGCCATGGCATCAGTCGTCTCTCTTTTGCATCGATTCAAGGGAAATACAGCGTGTCTCTTGCTGTTAATCCCTGGAGATAAATGGGGCTTTTCCACCTGTATCATGAATGATATAGAACATCAAGAAAATCTGTACCAGTTCCTTTCCAACGAAATTGTATTAATTCGATGAAAAGGGCCATTGACTGGTTGACTTTTTATTATATATCGCGCCAACTCTCATTGTCAGATTATTTCCGGATCGAAAAGGCCAAGAAGCTGCAATGGCGTTAATTACAGCATGTCAACGCAGTCTTCAATACCAGATCACAGAGGCTGATCTTGTTGCTATGAAAGCGTAAGCATTCTCACCTATAAAAGTACTTAATCTGATATGATTGTGTTAATGATATACAGCTGGGGTATGGATACTTATTAGAACTGGTGGAAAAGAAGGTGTTACATTTTCCAATATTTATGCCTAACCAGCATTATCTCTCATATATGCCGGACATAATCCGGAAAGTCGGTCCATTCCGGTACTTTAGCACCAGGCCACTAGAACGCACCATTGGCATCTACAGCCGCTTCATCGCCTCAAGGAGCGCGCCAGGACCAAATACCGCTAACGTCATGGTCAAGCTAGCACGAGCGCGCTATACTGAGCCTGATGCGCTGGATGAACCAAACATCGACGCAAATGATGGCTGTAAAGATATAGATCCATCTGCAGCTGAACTGGTACCAGAGATGCAAGGTCCGTTCAAACATGCATCATTGGGAACTATGGGTACCATTGCTGGCATCTCAGCTTCTACTTTTGAAAGAGCTTTAATTGCCTTTTACTGACGAATGGGTCTGCCTAATACTGCACCCGGCAGCCTCAAATTCTCGGGGCGTCTGTGGCTTAATCACAAAGTGTTCGGCAACGTCCTAAAGCATTCAAAGCGCAACCGTGCTGCCCACTTTGTTCGTTTGGCCATTGATGTCGATAGGTAAGCAAATAGTATCTAGATTACATAACTAACGGAAATCACAGGTATGCTCGAACCAACAGACAACAGATCTCTATGGAAACGAAGCACTACTTTGGGAAGGTGTATTTCTACTTTGAGTCTGAACAGAATGAAACCATGGCGTTGGCTCTAGTAGGAATATACCGTACCAGAGTAGATGCTCTCACCAACAGTGTCTACTTTCTTCGGTCCTTTGCAGAAAAACTGTATCTTGTTGACTGCACCAACATTGATGACCTCCTAGGTGTGGAAACGGAAGCTGCCACCGAAACAAACGGAAGAAATTACTGTGTTTGACCACATATAATATCTAGCAAAAAGCAACCATGGGACATGCGGCAATGTGTCAAGCCTATAAATAAAGCATTTTTTCAAACCCTAGCATCCTGAATCTAATACATAAGCCATTCATTTATTATTGGTCCATTTATGTGAATGTAATCATTGAATTATATGATGAACGTAGAAGCTATCCTTGAAATTATCATCAGATTCTATGATTATTCTCGGATACATCATCGATTCTTACGATTATTTTTCCCGTAGTGCAATCTTTAAACAACGATGTCATTTTGACGTATACAAGACAAGTGACTTAATCTCTTTGGCTTGGCAACTCTGGCTCATCTTTTGCCATGTGGGCGACGTTAGAAAACGATAGCCCAGTAGAAATTTCGCAAGAACCAAAACTAAGTATTAAGCACTTGTTTTACCAGCCTGACTCTACCTTAAGCTCTCAGACTATGATATGAGGCTCGTCGAATCGCTGAAGTGACAGTTTATGGCGACTGTGGCTGATCCTGTAGAATTTCAATAGATCGCCCAATAAAAATATCACAGACGACAAGGCTTGTCGTGGATGACGAGAAAAGGACCGCGTC
Organism: Apophysomyces variabilis; assembly: GCA_002749535.1. NCBI lineage: Eukaryota > Fungi > Mucoromycota > Mucoromycetes > Mucorales > Mucoraceae > Apophysomyces > Apophysomyces variabilis. The sequence goes on along the minus strand of MZZL01000408.1, from coordinate 1,747,662 downwards.
AGTTGCTGAGTAAAGGAATACACCAAATTTGGCACCTGCTCTTTGAAAGACAGATAAAAGGGTTTTGCAACCAGCGTTATTGTTATTAGAACTTGATAGACTTACAGCGCGCAAACATATACTGAGGTAAAAAAGATTGACGTACGTGAAACTGTCCTCGAAGTTTGCACCAAGAATAGGACAATATTCAGGCAATAGCGTGTTCCTATTGGTATCTACAGTTCCTCAAAAACAAAGAAAAAAAGCGATAACGGTACAGGTGGCGTTATGCTGACAAAGCCATGCAAAAATTCAGAGAGAAGCAGACGCTGCAGCTTCGGCTGATATGAGTAACCATCCAAAAGTCGAGGTAGGGGTGCACAAGATATAACAACTTTGCCTAATGGTTAGTTCAAGAAAGCTGCTTACAGACGTTCACTTTACGTAATGTGCGTCATGTTGCACCTAAGAATCCGTGGAAGCTTAGTCACCTCGTCGAAGATTGGCCATACTTATCTACTTGCCGCGTAGTATTTTATAGTACTATACTCCTGCGATTCTTATGTTTTAACGTAGCGCATGATGATATTTACTTTCACTGTGTAAACAATACATAGCACAAAAAGCTATAGGAAAGATACGAGGAATGCCAAAGAAATGGCCATAACGATGACTCACTATGGCCATCTTCGCCAAAGTAGTATACTAAGGCTGATGAACAACCATAAGAAACAAAATAACCTGAACCGTGACGAACGTTCACTTCAATAAGGATAAAGTAAGGATGACTGACGATCTTTTATCGAAAAACGCGTAGTTTCTCATCTTTTACGGCGGTCCTTCCACCATACAAGTCCATTGTGTAACTTCACCTTTTTTCCCATCTTTTCCGCTTCGGCCTCTACATGTTTCCTCTCGAGGTCCCGCAACATCTAAATTCAATCCCCGTTTCTGTTATGGTATACTGCGTATTTAATGGATTTTCACTGATGTACTACACCTTGATAATTCCGGCTACTTTAAACAAGAAACGATTGTGATCAACTTTAGATGCCTCTGACAATTCCATTTCTTCGATTGTCCACGTAAGGTGATGGGTCAGAAGTTGCCAGGGACAATAACGATCAGTGGATAGCTGAAGTTGGTCATAAACAAGGGTATATCTGTAAGCAAGCAATAGGTCCAATCAGGGACAAGCTATTGGTGGGACGTAGCATTCATTTGACATTGAGAATGGGTTCCTGACAGTAACAGGATAATCTGCAGATACTATGAGAATTAACGTGCGAGCATAAAACCTTGAAGTGTATAATAAGTATTTATATATGCATATATAAAGATCTGATAATCGATGTGTCGGGCATTTGACTGGTGTGAACGTTGGATAACCTTCGTCGTCGAATGGAAAGTTTGGATTGTGTAACAAATACCTAGCTTGTCATTGGTTTCGCAATTTGTTCGACACAGTTCGGGTCTTTATTCTGCTTCCCTCCCAAAAAATTTTTATCAGATCTTTTTCATCACGCCATCCTTTTTCCTTTTTGCCGGTCTTTTAGTTGAGAAAAGCTCGATGAAATCGATACTGTTCGCTTAAAAATAAGAGTCTGTGCATTATACCATAGAAATCTAAACAAGTCTTGATAAGTTTATGGTCGCACTTTACGTACAGGTAGCTACAGATTTTATCAGATCTAAAAGCCTTCGAACTCAGAGTGATGACACGGGTTGTATCCAAGTACCACTTGGCATTTAGTACAGCCATGTCCCCCCCCGACAAACCATATCGGATATTTAATTTATCATTTGGATCTGATAAAGGACGTATCTTCGGCCAGTATTGCCGCTGAACGGAGTAAAAACCATCTGATAAAATAAGTTTTTTTATATATTTTCCCATACGATCTGATATGCATCTCGCTGTTGATTGGCTTAAGCAAATCTTTTACTAGTGCTTATAAAAAGGGCCGTATCTACCACTCCATCATTCGAACTTACTGTTTCCTTTCCCCCTGCTCTTTCTCTCTCTCTCTCTCTTTCTTTTTCACACACCCATATACATCCATCCATCCATATATATATATTATCACACACATTCCTCTAACATGCCCTCATCAGCCCTCTTCATCTCTTCCAAAAAACTTCAATCCACACCTGTCACCCTTATTACGTCTCGCACATCATCATATACCAAGCTTCGCCGGCTGTCTGAACAAGAGAATGCCAATAAACCGCATATCGCACTATTACAACCATCTATAATTCCCCTTCAACCAAACAATGACTTACCGGCCGACTTAATCACACCACCACCTTCGCCAAAAGCGCAACCACTGGATGCAACCGCAAACGAGCGCATTTTAACTGCTAAGCGCGATGGAAATCTGAAAACGGTCATGGCTGAATACCAGGCACTGAAAAAAGAAGGTGTCCTGCTGACTCATCATACCTACAACCTCATCTTGGAATGTTTCGCTGCTCTTCGCCGTGAAGGGAGTCCCCTTACCCAGATGATCAAAGGTATGGTCATAGTAAATATCCACTGAAACTTTATTCTAACCCTTCATGTCAAAAACAGTTTACGAGGAAATGCTTCGGACTCAGGTGCAACCGACCGATGCCACATACGCAATTTTAATTCGCACGCTTTGTAAGCGCGACGTGGAAGTCCAAAAAGTCGTGGCTATGCTTCGACGGCAGTCGGTCCGCTCTGGAAAACAAACCAAGTCAAACGACATAGCTGTACTGGAGGCAGAGGAAAATCTTGCCAAGGCTTTGGCTATTTTCGATTGTGCTGTTGCTGAGGACTTGGTAAAAGAATTCGATGTCGACCTTTACAACCAGCTGCTACGCGTTCTCTCTCATTATGGAAACACAGTGGATTCATTGCATGTTTATGAGCAGCTTTGCCGAAACTCCACTCCCACCTCGGCCACATTTGCTGCGCTTATTAATCTCTTTGGCCGTGCAGGAGACCTGGCGTCTGCTCTTCAGTATTTCGAAGAATATGCTAAGCGTAAGCCGTCCATGGGACCACATGATGCTTCTTACGTCTACAATGCTCTGGTTGATTCGCACCTCAAATGCAACCAGTTGGCCGGTGCTTTAAGAATTGTGGAGGAAGACATGGTTACCGAGGGAGTCAAGGTCACGATTATCCCCTACAATTCTATCGTTCGTCACTACTGTGCTCATGGTCAAATGGAAGAAGCAAGGAAGCTTGTTCAGAAGCTTGAAGCTCCTTTGCCAACGCCGGATGCAAGCACTTTTGGTCCAATTCTGTCAGCCTACTGTCAAGCAAACAATTTTGAGGCTGCCACAGACATGTATGAAGCGCTGGTCAAGACGGATATCTCCAAGGCCTACGGTAACTTGGCCAATTATGCTCTACTCTGCCTGAATAATCCAAGCAATGACAAGGTGTTAGAGGTCGTCGATGATATGCGAATGGCTGGACTTGAGCCCGATGCGGTGCTTTCCGAACGTATTGTCGTACACTTTGTTCAAGCCAACAAGATCCCTCAGGCTATTAGCGCGCTGCACTCAGTGTTGGAAGCCATGTCATCTCGCACTGCATCCAAAGGCGCTTCCAATCTCATGAGCGCAGCAGTAAAGGTAGCACAGGCGTCGAAGCAACTGGTGCAAACGCTCGAGGTTGTCCGTACTGTAACTCGTGTGGCTAGCATGTCCCCTGCCCTGGCTAAGGTGTTGGTAGAGCACTATGAACCATGCCCATCTCTGTCTATCGCCGACTATCGTTTACTCTATGAAGCTGCTCTGACTGCTTGCGACGAGATCAACTTTGATCGGGTTATCATGACTTTGCTTGATGCCAAAACGGATATGCACCTGGACGCAGAGCTTGTTGGAAAAGTTTCTTCGCATCTTTCAGAAGAAAATGCTAAAAAATGGAAGGCTGCTTTTCCTCCCGTCCTGGAAGTGCCATGCAAGATGGAAGATGCAGAGACGGAGTCGCGCGAAACCGGCGAGATCATGAAGGCTGTCATGCGAGGCGAACATGCCGAGGCAAGCAAGGTACTTGATCGGATCCTTCAACGTGGCCAGGTTCCCGAAGCCGAATCCATTCGGGATGCCATCGCTCTTGTTGGCAAGCAAGGCCATCTCGATACAGCATTGAACATGTACAATGCATCCATCAAAGCCTATAAGGAGCTACTTATGGCCAAGGATACACAACGCGCCGAAAAGGCCATCTTCATGATTACCAACAGTGTCCTGATTGGTTATGCACAGCAAGGGGATATGGTTAATGCCAAGAAGTATTACGAGGAGATCAAGAAGATGGGCCGGTATCCCGATGGTAATGGTTATGCCAGTCTTTTGCTGGGTAGCGCCAAGTGCGCCACGGACGAGGCTACGGATGCACTGACGATCTATGACGAGGCCAAGCGTCACGATGTGAAGCCGACTACTTTCTTTTATAACGTTGTTATTTCCAAACTTGCCAAGGCACGCAAGCTGGAACCTGCCCTTTGTCTGTTCGAAGAGATGCGTCATTTCAAAATCACACCGAACTCGATCACTTACGGTGCTATTATTTCTGCATGTGTTCGTGCTGGCTCCGAGTCCAATTGCCGCCGGCTTTTCAGTGAATTGTTGTCTTCCGCCTCCTACCAACCCCGCGTCGGTCCGTTCAATAACATGATGCAATTCTATGTCCGGCAACAACCTGATCGTGAACGTGCCCTGGAATATTTTGCGGAACTTCGTCGTCGACAGATCAAACCCTCGTCTCATACTTACAAGCTCTTGATGGAAGCCTACGCTACGATTGCACCCTATGATATGCCTACCGCCCATCGTATGCTTAATGATATGAAGCGCCGCGACCGGCTCGAACCCCAGGCCACTCATTACGCCACCCTGATCTACTCCTATGGTACCTTGCAGCGTGACGTCCAAAGCGCAGATCGTGTGTTCCAAGAAATGATCAAGTCGGGTGTCGAAGCAGATGAAGTAGTCTATCAGGCGATGCTTGATACGCTCATCAGCAACAATCAACTAAACAGGGCCGAGGGGTTTTATAAGAAGATGTTGAAAACGATCCAGAAAAGTAGTTCTCCTTATATCGAAAACCTGTTTATCCGTGGGTATGGCAACAAGGGGCTCCTCAAGAAAGCGGAAGCCATGTTTAACGCTATGACGGATGACAAAGTCCATACCAAGAGCAACACAGTTATTCGTGAGCCAAGCACATACGAAGCAATGGTCAGGGCCTATCTCGATAACAACATGGTGGCGAAAGCCAAATCGATTTTGGATCGTATGACGAAGCGGGAATTTCCTGAAAAAGTAACAGCCGCTGTTGCCGAACTAATCACCGCATAAGCTTCTCTAAACTTTCTTTTTTATCGTTCCATGTCTACATTTACCACATCGCCTTCTAATCTGTAAATAACAATAATAATAAAGAAAAAAAAGTTGTATATAAATTATTTCTTTTGGGTATAACCAAGTCTGTTTCACTTTCTGGATAAGGTTCTCTACCAGGTTGTCATACTGGTAACCGCTCTGAACCATCTCTTGCTGTCCCCTGATCTTCTGTATCCGCATACATGATGTGCCTTATGGACGTTCGTAAACCGATATCCACAACCAATTCATTCTGATAGAATAGGTCATCCGATCGCTCAGTCTCCTCAGTTGCAGAAGGTAACATCAACATGATCCTATCGGCTCCTAATGCAGTGACCCATGCCGGTTGATCTATCGACGCCGTTGCGGTGTTGTTTAGCAGAACTTGTGAGGAGAGACTGGAAGAAATGAAAATCCGGATGGATTGAAAAACAAACACTATGAGATCCAAGAACACTAGCCTTAGGGAACTCGGTCGATTCTCTTAATGATCAATTAGTTTGATAAAGCACGCTGGAATCCCATGCCATGGACAGCTTACGGTTACCGACAAAGTCTATTAATATGCCCGGTTGTCCAGGCTCTGATGTCAAATGGATAAGTATACAGATGGCGCATCCTGCTGCTACAATCAAAAGAGCACTTCGCAGGGAGCGTGTCAACGTCTTTGGCGAAATAAGCTGCTACAAAGAATCCGGACAATGCAATCGAATAAGCGACAGTTCCATCGCTTGGACTTTCTTACCAGCTGTAGAAATGTCCGGAAAAAGAGTACAAGAAGACTTGCATCAAGAAAATAGCTGTATGCAAAATGGCAATAGAGAAGATAGTCGAATGATCGTATTACGTCCCGCTTTCCATGTGTGCTCATGAGGTTAAATTGGGTGGGGTATGTGATGCGGACCCGTAGGTTCGCACCACGACGGGAAATTGCAATTCCATTCAGCACGAACCGTGACTTCCTTCCAAATATGGACTCACAGTACAAGTATCATACTGGTTTATTCAAAGTTTTTGAAGATTGCATCCAAAATTGTTTGTTGATTCTGCCCAAAATTGTTTGAAGATTTGGAGATAAAAGTTATAAAAAAATTTGCCAACATCTGTTAGTGAGTATCCTCTGTTAAAATGTGATAGTGAGCTTACCGATGTGATCACCTCCGAAAGATAAACGTTAGCAGAATAATCCTAACTAGAAAAATTGGCTAATTGTCCCCAGAGGGACCAACTGTATTCGTAACAGCGGTATATTGATCTAATGAGGGCCGGGCAAACTCTCTTGGTCTTCCTCGCCCAGACCAAATTGACTCCGCAATCCAGAATAAATTCTTACTGGCCAAAACATATCTATCCCATAACATCTTACAGTTTTTGCATAGGATATTCACAACTCCCTTTCGGTGTCCTTTGTATTTGCATCGATTGTTGAACATCCCGTCCCCAAATACAATGAGTGGCACTTTCCTTTCAACAGTGAATTTCTTTTGCCTCCAGTGAGGTAAACGCTTGGTTTTGTTAAGCGCACTGCGTTCGGCAGATGTATTTGGCTGGGGAAGGCTATCAATTAGCTGTTAATGACTGCAGGTAACGAACTGTCATGCAGATAAATACTAATCTTTGGTGTAACGGATTGCCAACTTCTAAATCTTTGTTGACCTGCTTCTTCCGATTTTTTCGCTTCCTTTTCCGGGCTTTTCTGTTTGATCTCGTCCGTTTCCGGCTGCTACAGTTGTACTTTTTACCACCAAATGCTAGTATATTGACCATTTCCTCTCTTGCTCTTTGCACGCCTTGATATTCTCGAAATCGAGCTTCAGCTCGATGCGGGCCATAAAACTGGAAAAGCACGTCCATACGGCCGAATATAGATCGTAGATAACCGTCGTAGGCTTCGATATGCGCTGTTTTTCCAGACTCCAATGAGGTTTCAATGTCTTGTATACCTTGCTGCTTCTTTTCCTTTTACATTTTATTCTGTCTATTCGGCGAACCGGTATACATATAGTATTCTTTGGTTGAGCATCTCCTTATTTCATGAGGTTCTGATCCGCAGCCATAAGAAGCAGTAAAGACTTGATTGATGCCCGGATCAATCGCACATGGTGCAAAATTGTCAGAGATATGGCTACCGTCAATGTCTTCAACAGAGAGGCTGACGTCCGTGACCACTGAATCAATCTTTCGTGCGCGAGCGAACTGGAAGTCAATCGCGTAGCCATCGGTGAAGATAACATTTTTGAAAGCGATTCGTCCACTGTTACCGAAATTTTGAAGCTGCTCCAGACTAACAAACATTTTTGAGAGATTTAGCTACAAATAATCATAGTAAAACACCTATCAAATCCCAGCTTGTGGAGATCAGAAACTTGATAAAACTGGGCAAGCTTGTCTTCATAGTCTTTTCGGTGGCTGATATTCGTTAACTGTTGAGGGGTCTTGAAATTAACGCAGATAAATATCCAATGAGTTGAAGGAGACGGAGACAGAGAAAACCATCGCGGTAAATCATTAAAACTATCTTTTGCCTTTTCGGCTTCTTCGTTTTTTGAAGCGTTTTGTTTTTGTTTGGCTTCTTCATGTTCTTGATTGTATTTGTTGAGTATATATGTCAATACTGGAATGTAGCTGCCTGGAGAAGCAGATAGTTTTTCCGAGTTTGTTTGCCATTCGGGCATTAGTATCGCAAACTCCCCACAAATGGTTTCTACAGTCTGATTAAAGTCCGAGACGGCAAGTTCATCTTCGAAAGGCCAGTGAGGATCACCTCTAGCAAGGGGTCCATAAATATAGTCTCCTGCAATGGCTTTTGCATTTTCTTGGGATAAGCCCTATACATATGTAGTTAGTTGAGAGGTGTAGACTATGTATGCTTTCATCTTACAAGTATTAGCTTTGTAAGTCGTCTCGAGATATAAAACTTTAGGCGGCTTTCAAAGTTTTCAACGACATTGTTGGAATACATGATGGCTAACGTGACACAGGCCGCGGAAACGGAATCACTGTAAACCGAAAAATTCTTAACAGGATAAACAGCATTTGGATGGTTATCCAAGAAAGCTCTCCAATGATCACGTAGGTCTTGAGGAAAATTGGGTTGTTGTTGCTAACATTGATGCCCATGATAAGCTGGCACGCCGAATAGCAGAAGTTTTGAGTATAAATATAAAAAGGCACCGGCCTCTCACAGTTCGCAATAATGTACGAGTTGACAAGTAGCTGAGCACGGAAGATAACTTCCCTAAGGAGGGCCGATAATCGAACGCTATTCTCCTGGAAAAACTCTCGAAATTCTGGACGCAGCACAGATGAAGCTGGTAACTTTCGAGTAAAAGTTTCGTAATGATTGTCATTTAGTTTCTCCCCGATAAATCTCTTTTTTGTTTTGGAGGATTTCCTGCAACTCTTAGAAGAAGACTTCGAATGATCGATAACGCCGCAGCTCGATCATGGTGTGTTGAATTTATTTGGATTCGATGTCTCCTCCGCTTAGAGTTGTCTTCCACGTTTTTTTGCCGCTGAAAACTCTGCCTTCTCTGTAGCATTCAATTTTCTTTTTACTCCAACTTACACAGGAAGAGACATTATCAGAGATTCCTTGCGGATTAAAAGCTGTATTAGCTTACCAGGTTTCTTTCCATGGCGCGCGTTCAATGGACATACTTTTTATCGTTTATTTGGATGGCCACTGTACCCGCAGTCTTTGCAAAAGACTGAACATGATTTGCGTGCAATGATAAATAAAGGCTATTGATCAAGAAAGACTTGTCCTTTCTGTAAGACTCACCTTCTTCTCGTTTTAAGCGTTCTGCTTCTTGTTGGAAATATTTTCTGATTTTGGAAAGGCAGACGATATCTTGCCAGTTCCATTCATAGGAACGCGGAATCAAAGCTGTCAATTTTGAACAGCACCACTCAAAGACGGCTTGAAGCATAATGAGAAAAGACAACGCAAAAGAGATGTGATAGAATGTTCTTGTTACTTCTGTTGTCTCTTTTAAGGTACGACAGTAATCCAAAACCGTCACATGCGTAATTGGACAACTTTTGCTCTTCACTTATTAATGACGGTGTATCCAGACTATAACTTCGTCGTCTTTACGTGGAAACAACTTTTTCCATTATGCCATTGGATGATCTATTCCCTCGACATTCATAAAGAAGACCTTCGAAAGTTTAAGACCGACTTTTTCATTTTTCTAACAAAAGCAAATTCTATTAAATCTTTTAAGCTGGTAGGTTGGGCAACTTTTTTTAAACAAAGACGCATCATGCTTGAAACAAGAATGTCAAATTAAACTTCAGGGTCTACGTTGCGCTACTAAATCAAGGCTATCAAAACCATACAAGCCCCACTAAACAGGACGTTTAAGATGTGTAGGCCTAACCGGTTTTCAGAAATTGTAAGTTACAAGCCAATATCACATACTTGACAGGTGAGTCATGCCAAATATCGCGTATGTGTAAATCATACAGTATACTGCTATATTCTACGATACTCATATTTCTGTCAAAGAAGATTACAATATCTAATTCTGAAATGCATACAAAGACACTTGTAGGTCAAGGAGATAAGTCTTTATGAGAAACCTATGTTTGTGGCCTCCTCTACTATTTGAAGCTTGTCTGTTTTTCTTAAATCATGCAAAGAGCAAAGGTGAATGGACTAATAAACTGATGGAAACGAAAAGGGTCAATAGGAGGTCTATGGAACCGTGTAATACGGAATCAGTCATTGATGATAACCACTGAAGGAAAAACCAAGGGAAAGTGGACGTAAGAAAGAGAGAGAGTATTATATTTGTGCTTGTCAAAATAAGTGTCTTCCCTGGCTGGATCCGAACTAGGTTTTGCATTTAACGTTTTGTTTCGCACCCGGTTCACGCGAGCCTGTGATCTGGATTCTACAAATTTGCCAAATTTCGTCCATTGCACAAGCGGTGAGGATGGATTCAAATAAAAACAATATAACCATCAAAACTAGAGAAAGAGAATAGGAAGGTGCGGTATGTGATACCTCGTGTCGTCAACAATTGCTTAACTGTCAAAGAGAAGGGAGCGATCATTTGACGGCCACTGTCAGTAAGGTTTCATTTACCTGATTTACGAGGATGGACCAGTGTGTATGTGATCATTAATTGATCTAGAGATGATACAGGTATGATGTGTCATTTGTGGTCATCGTCTGCTCAAAGAAGGGCCATTGATACTATTCTTTGTACACTCATTGTTAACTTTACCACTAAAATATGAATTCATCGTTGTTTTCATTAGAAAGAACAATCAAACTTTCCTTGATATGCATTCTGGATCGCACTTTATAAACAAAACAGGATCATACTTAGTGGAATTTTTTAAGTCGTTCATTTTCTAATTTTCTGTCACTTACTGTTGTAATGACTGATTACGCCATGAATAGTGGTCCTAAATAGGAAGTGCTACTCTCATTTGTTGAACACAGGCGGGCAGCTATGGATGAGACCTCACGTATTGAGGAAGCTGATATGGTAGAATAAACAAAAGTTCCGTGATCATTTTGTTCGTGAGAGAATCTACAAGATATTGAGAACAAGGGTCAGACAGTTGGGCAATCATGGCTTGCTGTAAATATCACGTAAGCCTCCATGGGATGTGTTATAGAATTAGCCGAAAGTAGAAAGTAGAAGTAGAATTGAAAGCCAGCTATTTAATTAGTCTGCACTTAGAGAATAAAGAACTCTTTTTCAGCCGTATCAATTCTGACCCTGGAATTGTAGCCCTATTATCCTCTACTACGATCCTAATCTAGTAGTCAATAACAGTATGTCTCGACGTTATACTCAGTAATTCAAACTATTTACGTTGAAAATTACTACCGACTTTGTTTTGTTATTGTAATTGATACGTTTGATAAGGGTTCAACCTTTAATTACTGTCTTTCCATACATCATACAGACATCTGGCGTTTTGCATTACACAAACACAATCGGCTACACTGTTTTTGGCGATATTTTCCAGTATTCTCAACTGTTTTAACCACTGGGTCGTTTAGAATTATCTTCTAATTAGTAGGGTGGTTATCTATGACTTTGGGATGTACGTGCACTTACCTTTGAACGAGCACACGCTTTTGATTCAAAATCTCGTATTGCGAATTTTCATAGTGTGATTAAATGATTCTTCAAAATTTGACTCTCCGATACTTCAAACAATTTTGGGTGGAATCTTCAAAAACTTTTGAGAAAACCAATAGTCAACAAAATTTGTTACTCTTTCACACCTTGGCCCGCCTGACTTATTTGCTTGGTGACAAGCGGAATCACAGGAAACCCAAGCACCACTTGGGTATTATAACGGATTTTCGCTCAACCAAGATGATAAATACCAAGGTATCTGTCGATCTGAGTTACGGCGGATCCTGATTTTCCCTTTCCCCCTTTGACCATCGGGATATGAAATATGGCATGGTAAAATACCTACCTACCTACCTACCTACTTATAGACGCATCATTAAGAATGCTGTTTCCCTACGTAAGCTGCCGTAAGTTGTTGCTTTTTCGTATTAGGCTTTTTGATATATAACAAATTGCGTTCGTTTTAAAAGAAGTTTTAACGACCACCCTTTAATACGAATGAAGATTTCGCTTTTTTCCCCTTTTTTTATCGAACGAACGAAAGATAAGAAAAAAACAAAGAAAGAAAACTTAAATTATCTGCTTAAACAACTTGGTGCATAACAAGTGTTGATCTCTGCAACAAAACAGGCACATATAAATTCCAATCAATAACAATGGTAGCGAAGCATCTTTCTGTATATATATTCTCCGCATTAGTTGTTGTTTATGATAAAACAGGTTAACTGGCGTGAATAGCGTCTATCCGGGCAACAATCCATGGATTAGATAGATTGATGCAACAATGACCAATGACCAAAGCTCGTGTATTTTTTTCAAACGCGATTGCTGATATAAACCTTGAAAAAGCTAGAATCGGCCAAATCCGGAATCATCATCAAGCACTTCTTTTCATCTTTCATCCTAATAAAAATTAACCATAGATCATAAGCAGTAGTAGACTAGTTGCCGAGAAGAAAAGCAAGAAACTACGTGTCATACCACTTAGACTACTAGCGGGAAACAGGCGTAATTTAGAAGGCTTTAACAGCCGGTATAAAAGTAGATGGCTTAATTTATTTGTCGAATCTCGTCAAGTCCTAAATCCTCAAGTTTTTGGCCATCCCACATAGCTTGGTAATGCATTGATAACAAACTTTGGATAATTATAAAAGGTAGCCTTTACCATGGATTGACTGTGATGTACGACATCATAATGACCTGTACGCAACCTAAGCATAGCTACTCTTGCCCCTGTTGCTTTTTAATTTCGGCAGCTAATCTCGTAAGCGACCAGTTGCCACCTTGCACGCGCTTTGTTTCTAAACATGATACAGCGGTATCGATAGTCATATTGTTCAACTCGGTAAGACGGCGTATCTCTTTGATAATCACAGAACGTCGATGGTACTGTTGTCGCTCTGCAGCAATGGATAAATTATAAAAAAAGCCCAAAATAAAAAAAAGAGGCAACTGTAAATCGTCTAGCATCCCGTTTCTTTTCTGCAAAATGAACACTTTCTACGTACCTTTGCCATCTTTTCTCCAAGACGTGCCGTAAGTACGGTTTAGATGCATTATGGAGGGAAGGTCTGGCCGCAGTCCCTCTGACCACTCTCGCCAGAAATCAGTGACGGTTCGGATGGTCCTACTGAGTCTGTACTGGTTTTCCTGTTTTTGAAAACTAGAAGGCTGGAAACCTGACGGAGGGAATGGTGCTGATGTGGCTGCTGCTGCCGATGGTAGTGTTGCTGATGGTTCACTTCCGAGGACGAAAAATGAACAGGCCTGTCTCAATGTGCTTAAATCATGTCGCAATGCATGAATATCAGAGGAGAGGGTGTCGAATGCAGGCCGTTCCTGGGCACCAGAGGAACGATTGTTTGCAAATAGAGTCTGTATGTTTGCTTGGTTGCTGTCCATCTTTCCGCTTAACCTTTGTAGCTGCTCGCTGACAAGAGGCACAACTCGTTAGAGCTGCATTTCGGCAGGCGCCTGCACCACATCAAGTGCAGCAAGCATGTCCCGTTCGAATGCGAGAAAGTCAGGATCGCTAAATAAAACATGATCAAAGAATGGATTATCTGCATGATCCAATCGGAACATGACCGCGTCTTGTAGTATGACTCGACGCATAGTGATAAGCAGGCTAAGAAACGCTTTTGCGCAAATAGAATATTCGCAAGCTTCGCCGGCACGCACTTGAACCAACAAGTCGTCAGCTTTGGGAAATATTTTTCTCTCAAGATCCTCGGGTGATAGAAGGGTGACTCTAGGGATTCAGTAGTCCCCTTCACGTCCTGAAAATCCGTTCATGATGCGCAAGGATTCTCGCGGCAAAGACGTAAGATAGCACGATTCCATGCTTTGCATATTCCACCGACCATGGCACCGAAGCTGCTCTTCGGTCGCCCCATCGATTTCTGCGCGCTGAGCGCCGCTTCCGCGGCCGGCGTGGGTTATTTTCGAGGTACTAACATTGCATGCCTTGAAAGCGCGTTTGGTTGCTTCGGAATGCGCGGAGTAAGTAAGTGATTTATTATAATATACGCCCTTGGCAATCTTGAGGTCAAACCAAGATTGATTAGTGGTGAATTTAGGCAAGTCCTCATTGTTAATGTGCCAACGGTAAAAAAAATACATCACCAAGGCTCCGAAAGCACAGACACGATGGTCTCGGTGTCGAAGTATACCAGCGTACTGTAACGTATCGAATTTGGTCGTCTTTCCATGATCGATGCGGAGCGCCAGAACCGGGCATTCCGAAAACCCTTCGTCCTTAAATTCTAGGAGGAACAGGTCAGCGAACTCCATATCGCGAGCCGTTTCGCCGCGTAACAATATCATATGCTCCATCAGGAAGAGCATACGATTTCGGAAGGATTTCTCTCTTCCCTCATTAAAATAAAACAGAGACCTTCACAAGTTCGTCAGGGGTATACCCGTCCTGAGCACTGTTTCTTGCGCGATCCTCGTAGCTGTCGCGCTTGCGTTGACGTTCGCCATTGCGGCGATTTTTCAACCAAGCCCACAATTCTATCCACGAATGCTGGTCTCACTCGTGAGATTTCTGGACAATTGTAGGGTATGTAAGTTGACAACCGCCTTTATATACTGTAAAACGCTTTCCATCTTCAGCTCGTGAACAGTGCCGTCATCACGACGCTTCTTCTTCATATTTCCTCGAGGTACTACCACCTTGTCCAAGAAACGCAAAAGCTTTCTTTCCGTCACTATGCATCCATCTTCGTAATGGTTGTCTATGCAAAATTGCTTTTTCTTTCAAGGAAAAATCAGCTCATTGCACTTCTTCTCTTTAATTGAGTTATTTTACCATGAATAGCTCCTGTTTCTTTTTATAAGCAAACGTGGTGTTCTTTGGTCTTTCCTGCTCGAGTAAAAGCAGTGTGCGCCGCAAGATAGCGGTTTCTCTCGTAGCGTTGTTAACTTGGTTATTAATTATTCCAGATGCTGAACCGCTTCCGTTGTTAGAAGACTTTTTTTTTTATCTTCCATCTTTTGTCGAATTGTCAATTGATTTTTGAATCGAAGAACTGGTTATCTTAGAATGAATATTAAAGTGAAAGAGAGCAGGACAGCAAACAAACAAAAAGGAAAACAAAGAAAGAAAGAAAAGAGTGATCGGCAAAACTTTAATGCTCTTTTACGCTACTACAGTATTTTAACTTGAAACTGAGACGAATTTGCAATTTTTTTAGACCAATCAGTTTTATGTTTAGACGATTATAATTTTTTTTGGGACGAACTGACCTTCCTAATTTAGACGAATGCCTTCTTTTTCGAGACGTGCTTTATTTTTTTTGAGACTTGTTAAGCAACTTATTGAGATCTTTTTCTTCCAAAATCTAAAACTAAATGGACTTCATTCACTACAATCCAGCTGACAACCCCCTCTTAGCCTATGACGAGAGCTCAGATGAGATGGACTTTGATTCCACTATCGAGTATGGTCAAATTGAGATGCTCGTCGAATTTGACCCTGTTCCTGGACCTGAGACGCAGCCGGTTGCAATGGACGAAGCAGTAGACGACCTTGTTGAGGAATTCAAGGAAGTTGCCATTACAACACGAAAAAAATACAAGAAGTACGGCGAGGAGCAGATTGCGCGCTTCATTAGTTTAGTCAAGAAACAGGACTCACCGTGCCGAAAGCAGCAGAGCAATATGGCATACTTCGTAGTACTTCTTACAAGTTGCTAGACGAGTTCAACGCCGGTTCTGGAACAGTTCTTCCTGAAAGCGTAAAGAAGCAACTTAAGCGTGAGCCAAAAAAGCTATTTCCTGAACATTCAGCTTTTTTGATTAAGCTATTTGATGATAATCCATCAATTGTTCTTGCGGAAGCAAAACAGAAG
>MZZL01000408.1:1468780-1727873 GCA_002749535.1 Apophysomyces variabilis | reverse complement strand
CTTCTGTTTTGCTTCCGCAAGAACAATTGATGGATTATCATCAAATAGCTTAATCA
Organism: Apophysomyces variabilis; assembly: GCA_002749535.1. Lineage (NCBI taxonomy): Eukaryota > Fungi > Mucoromycota > Mucoromycetes > Mucorales > Mucoraceae > Apophysomyces > Apophysomyces variabilis. Next base: position 1,727,817 of record MZZL01000408.1, on the reverse strand, counting down.
AAAAAGCTGAATGTTCAGGAAATAGCTTTTTTGGCTCACGCTTAAGTTGCTTCTTTACGCTTTCAGGAAGAACTGTTCCAGAACCGGCGTTGAACTCGTCTAGCAACTTGTAAGAAGTACTACGAAGTATGCCATATTGCTCTGCTGCTTTCGGCACGGTGAGTCCTGTTTCTTGACTAAACTAATGAAGCGCGCAATCTGCTCCTCGCCGTACTTCTTGTATTTTTTTCGTGTTGTAATGGCAACTTCCTTGAATTCCTCAACAAGGTCGTCTACTGCTTCGTCCATTGCAACCGGCTGCGTCTCAGGTCCAGGAACAGGGTCAAATTCGACGAGCATCTCAATTTGACCATACTCGATAGTGGAATCAAAGTCCATCTCATCTGAGCTCTCGTCATAGGCTAAGAGGGGGTTGTCAGCTGGATTGTAGTGAATGAAGTCCATTTAGTTTTAGATTTTGGAAGAAAAAGATCTCAATAAGTTGCTTAACAAGTCTCAAAAAAAATAAAGCACGTCTCGAAAAAGAAGGCATTCGTCTAAATTAGGAAGGTCAGTTCGTCCCAAAAAAAATTATAATCGTCTAAACATAAAACTGATTGGTCTAAAAAAATTGCAAATTCGTCTCAGTTTCAAGTTAAAATACTGTATCGTCATCTTTTGAACGGCCGATTTCGAACAGCGCAAATGTTTCCGCAAAAAAAAAAAAAGTATCTTGTTCTGCTGCACCATACATCCTGGCATAACTTGGATAACTTTGTTGATACTAGTATTTGAGTTGTTTGCACTTAGGCACTGATGGCGATCGCTATTTCGGCTCCTTTTGTTTGCGTTGTCCTTCTCCTGTTTTGTTCATTCTTTCGAGGCTTTCTTTGCCGTTGCTTACAGTCCCTTTTTCCACCATTGACTAATAAATTGACGAGCGCTTTGCACTTTGGTAATTACTGAAACGTCCAATAATGAGGAAATTTCGAACGAAGCAGGCCATAGTACTCATGATGTTGCTATGAGAATGCTGTTTTACAAATCTCTACCTCAGGATACCATCGAAGCATTTTAGCATCTAAGAAAGGTTATTGCGAATATATATACTATAAGCTTGCTTGTCTCGACAATGGGAGTATGTAACCGATCCAAACGAGATGTGCTCGTTTGAGGCAAGGATATGGATAAAAAAAATTAATCGAGATGCTAAGTAAAAGTACAGTGTTTTATCATACATGTCCGAGAGTATAACTAGCTTTTCAGTAATATAATTCTAAAGTTTAGGGAAGAGTACACCTGCCGATTCACCCAATCTTCGTTCTTCACCATCCCATAGTTTCGCATCTTTTAGCTGACGCTTATCGTGTGGTACACCAAGGCGATTCAGCAACAAGTCCATCTTACTCGGCATTACAGGTTGCAAAAGAATACCAGCCACACGGCATGCCTCGGTTGCGTAGAATAGTACGCTGTCCAATCTCGCTTTGTTCGAAGGTTCCTTCACTAAGTTCCATGGTTCATTTTCTGTGAAGTGCTTGTTTGCCTATTACGTTTTCTGTTACTATCTGTCCTTTTATTGCAATGCAAAGCAGATACTTTACCTCAGATAACATATCGAAGACAACAGCAAATCCTTTACTGAACTCACGGTTTTCGAATGCTCGCTCAAATGCCGCTGATATAGATATTAATTCATTGCCATAACAAGCTGCCCTCTTTTTTACCTGCCGCTTCCATGATCTTGGTATGTACTATTTTGTCTCGTGGATCTAGACTGGCGTTCAAGCGAGGTACAATTCCCGAAGCATTCAACGATTTAGCCGTGCTTCGGTTCAACAAATTCCCTAGCTGACCGGCCAAATCCTTTTTATATCTTGTTTTAATCATTTCTTCGGAGTAATCTATGGCATACGCTTGGTAAGCAATTGTTCTCGTCTGGTGCAAGCTTCTTAATGTACCTCCATCATCAGCAAGACCGCCATCACGCACTAGATAATATCGAACAGGATCAACGCCATATGCCTCTAGGACCTCAAATGGATCCGCCACGTTTCCTTTACTCTTGGACATCTTTTGTTTGCCCATGGTCCAATGGGCATGAGCCAAGATCTGCTTGGGTAACGGCAAACCGGCAGCCATCAAAAATGCAGGCCAATAGATGGCATGAAATCTTAGAGTCCATTGTGAGCCATCTGTTTTCCACCTTATCTGATACTTCTTATACTACCTCACAATGTCTTTGCCAACGACATGGACATCTGCCGGCCATACCGGATTCGGCTCGCGCCACGGGTATCCGATAGCTGTCAAGTAGTTGGTCAATGCATCAAGCCACACATAGATCGTGTGGTCATTGTCTCCAGGAACGGGAATGCCCCAGTCTAGGCGAGATCGAAGTCGTGACACAGACAGATCTTCCAAGCCTGACCGGATCCAAGATACTACTTCGTTCTTGCGGTTCAAAGGAACTACAGCTAGGTGATAATAATAACTGTCAGCTTTAAAGTCAACAGGCCAGACGTCTAACCGCTTGGATTCTGCTCGATCCATTCAAGTAATCGATCACCAAAAGCCGATAATTTAAACTTATAATTTTCCTCTTCTGTCCATTCAACGCGCTGACCGGATTCAATGGATACCTATAATGGTTTTCCATGAATACCACACCAATCACTTTATGTACAACTCTTACCATGATCTTATTTCCCGCTTCATCCACTGTTTCCTGCACTTGATTACTAGCATAAAATGCCTCATCCGACACTGCATACCACCCTTCGTGCTTCCCTTTGTATATGTAACCGGCTTTTTCTAGAGCGTCCTGGATGTCGATATGAATGAATTAGGATCTAGAGTTACATATGAAGTAATCATACCCATAGTGCATGGACAGCTTTAGCATGCCTTTCTTCCGTGGTTCGTATAAAGGTCGTGTAATCTACGTTGGCCGCTTTACATAGTTTCTGAGAATTACAATTTAGAACAGTATTCGTTTGACGTACAGTTGATCTACCTTGAAGCTTTCGGAAACTCGATTGCAAAAGACGATAGGTTCCGTGTTATTTTTGGCTGCGGCTTGTTGAATCTGACAAATAACAGTAATTGAATCGATTGATCTGATATCTTTTCAGTGTTTACCTTTAAACCATGTTCATCGGTGCCTGTACATAGATACGCTTCGGCTCCTTTCAGTTGGTAGTAGCGCCTTAAGGTATCTGCCAAGACAGTGGAGTACAGGTGCCCAATATGAGGTACTAGGGGACAGAACGCATTTATATCGAATTGACCGGGAGCATGGTAAAGCATTTTACCTGCATTGACGTAGTAAATTGGTGTTGTTATGTAAGCTGTTGTATGTTTTGTACGGCGAGTGACTAGAGTAGGCCTTGGCTTTAATGGCAGGTATGCTTTTTGCCATAAGCGTAAAGGGCTTCTCATGGTTATACCCAGGGATTAGGGAAAGGGACTTCGCGGAAAACAAACCCGTTTCCGGGACTAGTATGTACCATATACGGGCGCGTTCTCTGCAATACTTTAAACTCCTCACCCTTTCTCCCTTTTTTTCCCTTTATTCATTCTTCCTCTCACTCATCCATCATGACGGACCTGCCTCTCATTCCTGTCTCACCTCTTGTTCGTACTTCTGCAGCCGCAAAAGACAATGACCAATTGGCAGAGTTAGCTCACCAAATGCAAACCGTTCAGAGCGCTTCTCCATCACGATGGGACGTTGACATTCTTGCTAGTCAGATCGTCGCTGTCCACCGCGACCTTTTCGAACGAACAGATATCAATAACCTTCAACAATCACCAATGATTGATTTTCATCGATATTTGGTACATAGCTTAGCCCATCAAGTGATGTATTGGTCACATCCTGAAGATCTGGTCTCCCAAATGATTCGAGTCGCTTATTTACTCCTTCATGGCTATCGCGATTTCTCTGGGTTTTCTGCTGTCGTGAAAGCACTCAAATTACCAGAAGTTAGGCGTCTTAAAAAAGTTTGGCAGCCATGTTCCACACGTTCTAAACAAATGTGCTACGAACTTTGGAAGCTGATCAGTCCCGATAATAACTATCAGGCGTATTTTGATTGCTTACGACGTAAAATACAGGTTTTTGGTGTCAATCCTGGAATGGTGGCGATTCCCTGGATTGAACCCCATCTAAATATTATTCAACCTATTCACGATATCTACGGCGCGGCTGATGGAGTTCTCGCGGAGCCTGGTATGGCAAAACTAGTACCTATTCTCTCTCTTCTCTCGTCCTGCAGATCCAAACCCGAAATGATGGATACAGCAACACCCCGGAGGAGGTCTATCACTATTAAGCCCGTGCAAGTGGACGGAGGTCGCCCCATCATGCCGCCGCCGGATCTGAGTCTTGTTGCCGGTGATCCCCTTGTATATCATTGGCTAGTGTCCCGTCCGTTCCTCACGCGAGAGCAATTAATGAAAGAAAGTACTGAAATTGAGCCATTGCGGCCGGACGAAGAGCTTCTTGTTCCGGACGAATTTACGGAACTGATTCCCACTAGTACTGAGAACAATATCCTTGACAATACCCCGCCATTAAAGACCCATTCCGAAGCAGATGGGCTCCGAGAAGAGCACGAACAGAAACAGAAGGCGGAAGCCGTTGTTGAACCTCCCGATAATCACCCAGACGGAGACAAAACATTAGCAGAAGAAGATCCGAAACAAGAGAAATCAGAGCCACAATCACCACCAGTGCCACGCTTATCGCCTCTAGCACCTGAGTTTGTCCCTTCCATGCCATTTCAATATCCTGATAGACAGGAGCCAGGAGATCCTCCTGAGGAAGAATGGACTGGGTATCCTGTGCATGAGTCATGTACGTCAAATGAACAAATTGAGGAAGAAGAGGACGACGATGATGAGGTCTGGCGAGGATATCCGTGTCCTGAATCATCCTCTCTATCAGAAAGTTCTGAGGAATGGAAAGGATACCATGCCACTCGGGAAGAAGCGCAATGGAAAGATGAGATGAATCTAAAAATACAGGAACAAGAATGGCAGGGCTACACGCTTGAAGCCTTGAACGAGGAAGAACTGGAATCAAGTTCAGTGCTGGCGGGTGAGTTCAGCAAGCCTCAACAACCGCGAGATCCCCTAGAATCGTTTAAGCGAGTAGCGAATGCTAATAACAGAATGGCTATCGGTAAGGCCGCTGCTCGAAAGATGCAGGGCTGTAACCAGCCTGCAGCCAGCCGGTCGATACCCTCTTTCACTTAAGTTCATCCAATCATCCTATATTCCTTGTATACCCTACCCATTTTGTTTTAATAATAAACCCTTCATTTACTAAAGGTCATCAAGGAGAAAGTAAGTTTTAGACAATACATTTCATTGTACGTAACAAGCGTGAAAAATTCTGCCATTGTACTATCAATAGCTGTGGAAAAATAAATGCTCCATGTTACCTCTCGTTGACATCGTTTCATGAAATTGAAAGTTGTTCCATTCGTTTTTCTGCTAAACTGAGGAGCATAGGATAGCTACTCGCGTTTGGCTCGCATCGTTAAATGGATTTGGTCTGATGCAAAATCGGTCACTTCTTCGAAACCAACGCAAGTCAAGTGATTGCTCAATCCCCTTTGCTTGAATTTAGTTCTAGAAAACACTGTTTTCTTCACATTCGATTTGTCCTCACGACATATAAGAAATGTTGTGTCATGATTTGGAGTATCTAAAGGCATCATTCATTTTATTGAACGGGGGACTCTGCATTTTTTGTTGTGCACAGACCCAGTCGATCGGAATACGATCGTCATCTCTTTGCGCCTGACCTTAATAATCACAGGAAATGTGGTGCTAAAAAATGGCACCTGCTTGATCTTCCGGCGATTTCGCCCTATTTTTCTTCGGTCCCTCTTTTGTGCTCTCTCTCTCTTTTTATACATAGGACTCTTATAGTCGGCATAATATTACTCTTGCTGACAGTCTTTCCAATTCTCGAGTTTAGCAAACTGCTACTGAAAACGAATGACAGAACAAGACTGGTCCCATTTGCCAGCCGGAAGACGATCCGAATCAGATCCACTCTTACCCGGACCCCATCGAAGCCGTCATTCATCTTTCAGTTCCAAGTACTGGCGTTGGCTAGTCCTGTTTTCGTTCTCTTCATTTTCATTCGTAAACGCCCTCATGTGGATCACTTTTGCACCCTCTTTATACACTTTTATTGACTATTACTTTGAACAAAAAACAGCTCTAACAACAAATGCCATTAACTCTTTATCCTTGTTATATATGTTGATTTACCCCTTTGGCATTGAAAAGACTTTTTGTTACTTTCAAGACCAAACATCTCAGGACGGAAAAGACCTGTCACCCGGAAATGGCCTTAAACGAGGTCTTCTAATAGGTGCCGTCCTGAACGTTTTAGGCGCTTTCGTTCGATGGCTCGGTGCCATCCCTACCGTAGAGGGTTTCATCATCTTGTTTCTTGGTCAAACAATAGCCGCGATAGGCAAGTTTTCTTAGATCATCTACGTTAATCCTCAGGTAACACAGTGATCTTAACGCTTTAATTCTACAGCACAAGTGTTTATGCTAGCTATTCCACCCCGTCTTTCAGTTGCTTGGTTTCCCGAAAACCAAATCAACATTGCTACATCCATTGCTGTCTCCGCAAACAATCTTGGTGTTGCTGTGGGATGCGCCTTGACACCGTTGATGGTCAAGAACGAGTCCATGGCAACGGACATTCCTCGTCTTTTGCTTACACAAGTAAACGCTAAATGCTTGAAAATAGCCAGCTGATTGCATCCAATAGTTTTTTATGGGCTTAATAGTTCTCGCCCTTGTATGGTTTTCGCTGCAACGCCCTCCTTCCTTTATTCAGAGGTAACATTTCGCTTTATAGAAAGTCTAGCTGATATAAGAATTTTAGCGATACCGAGGATTGCAGTTCGGCAGAGCAAAGGAAGCTATTGTTGAAAGAAAAGTCGTTCATCTTCATGTTATGTGCTTACGGAGGCGTCATGGGGGCGCAATGTGCTATCGTGACTCTTCTTGCTCAGATTTTAGTTCCAACTTTCGGAAGCTCGATGGACATCGGCTTTCTAGGGTCTATGATGCTTTTGTCTGGCGTTCCGGCCAGCATTGGGGTGGGTTTTTATCTTGATCGTACTTTGCGCTACCGTTTCGTCTGCAACCTGTTATGCATCGGTGTATTTGTCAGTATTTTGGGACTGTATCTATCGGTAGAACTAAGATCTACTCTGGGAGTCGTCGGCTGCTGGTAAATCGGATGTGTATATTGCCTGTCTGTTTAGTATCTGAGAAATATTCCTTAGCTTTATGTTCGGAGTGACATCCTATGGTATGGAAATAGGTTGTTTACGAATGCGCGCTTATCCAGACGTTTTATCTTGTAGGTATAGCCCCAGCCATGTTTCAGTATGCCAGTGAATTGTTTTATCCTGTAAGCGAGATTATTCCCACTGGCTATCTATACACTGCCGGTAATATTCAAGGCCTAGCTCTGGTTGCTTGCATGGGTTGGAGCGAAAACACCGCTTATTCCTTTTCTATGCGCCTACCTATGTTGTTCCTGACGTCAACCATGTTAATGGGAGCCATCCTCATGGCTCGGGTTGATGGTATAATGAAGCGATCAGCAGCCTTATCTCAGTAATCTCTGATGCCCGAAGAACAATTAGATTTTGCAGTGCGTGCTATCCTTATACAGAGAAATTGTACATCTTCTACACTTAAAACGCGTAATAGAACTTTGCGAACATCACTGTTTATTGCCATCACTTTCTTCCTCTGCAGGCCCCATGTACTGATTTGTCAAAAAGTCAAATTCTTCCGTCTGTTGCAGGGCTTGATAAACATGGTGCGGTACCAACATCTTATCACACTGATCAATATCATGTTCGTTCTTCCATATGCTCATGCTGTTATTCAAAATCCGTTTAAGGAAAGTACGAGTAGCCTTTTCAACCAGAAATGAAATGTAGGGTTAGTGTTACATACTATAGTTGTGCAATACGGTACCTGAGCCAGCAGATTCCCGACCACCAAACGTTGGTCTATTGAAGTTTCTAAATCGACACCAGGTGTTGTTGTGCGCAAAGAACCATCTCGTGTCTGGATTATGTCATTTGCAACTACACCTTTTAACCTCAGCTGTCCGGCAGTCGACCATATCCAATCTATGCATCGTTCGTTTGCGATGTCCATTGGTTCACTACTACTGTATTCACGTATTCGCTCAAACAAGTTTGCGTATTTCAATGCATTGTTTGCTGAACCGCAATATTTCGTGTTCGCATCCACATCAATATCCATATCGTCTAATGCGAAATCGGTTAATTGCTTTTTCTCTCCTTTCTCTGTTACGACTGACCTCCTTCTTTGACCTCATCCCAACCTGCGTCCAATTGAGTAAGTAGATTCGTCACGCTCGTCATACTGCTTAATCCGCCAGTCCGCTTTCGTATTGATCGACCCTTTGGTTTGCGAGGGCAATTTTCGTCTGCATTGGCGGAGCCATAATCACGGTAATGGACCTCTCGAAGGCAGCCACAGAATTTACAGTAGCCCGAATTTTCCTCAGTATCAAGATCGACTGTTGCTTTACTTGGCGTATACTTGTGTTCCCGGCACCATATTACTACATCCTTTGTAGAAAGTGCGGCAGCTGCAGACCGTAGCACATCATCTTTTGTTTCAAACGCTCGCCGTTGTACTTCCACTCGTAGCAGGTGTGCTCGATGCCACTATGAACTGTCAGATATGCTGTCATTTCCTGCAAGGGCTCCGCAACTTACTTCAAGGGCTTTCCTCCTGCCGACTGACCAATTGAAGTACATCTTTGCGCTAACAGCGCAAGAATACGGCAAAACCATACTATGAGCACCTGTATATCCATGAATAAACTTTTAAATGTGCAACGCAAACCAGATACATACCAGATCGGATAATTGGCAGCCGCCTGACAGCCTCCTTCAGAATTCCTTGAAGTAGCGTCATCTTTTGCTTGGATACTATATGGAGGTTACTGATGGGTATCGAACAACAAGGTCTACCTTTTTGCATCACATTGCTCACAATAGTATTTGTTTCAATGAGCTGCGTTGCCGCTTCTGACTCGGCTTGAACTTTGGATGACGACGTTTCGTTGAAATCAGTGTTACGATCAAGCTCAATCTCGATACTTCGTTCGCTTCCCAGCATTTGCTTCCCGCAGTGTGTATCGTCCAACTAGAACTATGTGAATCCTTATAGCCAGTCTATCAAGCATACCTTTAAATGATGAATGACATCAACGCTTTTGTTACGACGTTTATCTACGAAGTGTAGCTGGATCCTAACAGGGAACTCTCCCCATCCTAACCTTGTCAGGCGGAAGGGAGGCTCTTTCACCTCAACTATATCATGAGGTTTGTAACTCGGGTGCAAATGAAATCGCACACCAGTAATGAAAGGTGCCGATTCATGAGTCTATTCCGCGGTAATCTCAGTATCCGCTACCAGTAGTATGCATTTTACCTGCGGCGGTTCCACAACATAGATCATCCATTTGTGTGTGAAATGCTTCAGAGTTGAGTCCCTTTTTTCTAACGATCCTTAAATTAACACGTTTCCAGCTAGTTATCGTGTTCTTCTTACCTGGTGCAATATATTTGCTGACATTACCGACGATGACCCGTTTCTTGATGTAAAAGCGCGATCCACCTTCTTCTGCAGTAGACAACGCTGCTGCAAATGACTCTATTGCTGGTGCTTCTGTAGTTTGATTTTGTTCCGTCTTTGACTGTAGATTCCCTGTTGAACGCGCAGCTTGCTCCTCTTGTTGTTGCTCATGTCCCTCATCTCCCTCATCTGCTACAGTAGTTGCCGGCGTCGAAATGCTCGATTCAGGCAGTGATTTAGAGCCTTCGGAGGGGCGATCAGGCATACGAACAGTCATCGTGTGTCTACTAGTTTGATCCAATTCCAAGTCCACATCTTCTTCAAACACTTTAATAGTCGGCTATAAACATACAAAGGAAAAATCAGGTATAATAATATACAAAGCAATCCTACCCTTGCTTTCTTTTTTTGAATTCTAGGTAAAAAAAACATTATTGCTAAGCATTCAATAACAAAGTCGCACTTACGCACTGATAGGAATTGGTTTTGTGACAGGTCGCGATCTAATAGGATGGTCCAGAGGTACTTCGGATTCATCCACTGGTGTTCCGCACATTAGCATGCATTTTTCGTAGTTTTCGAATTCAAGATTATGCGCCAGCCGACAATGATTCAAGAAACCCTGTTGATTGGCTAGATCGTCTCGCTTACAGACAGGACACACAAGTCGTACAAAAACTCCATCGTTACGTCGGCCAAAAAGATTTGATCGATGAACAGATTTTGAGCTCTTTTTTCTGGATATAGTGGGAGGCGAAGGGACGGTAGGAAAATAGGTTGCTGACGGTAAATTCATGGAAGCTGCTGCTGAACGTCGGGTATAATGGCTAGCTCCTGGTACGGTTGCAGCACTCAATTCTAACTTCTGGTTAAGATCTATACGAACTTCCACAGAGAAATTACCATTGTTGACAGCTAGCTCAAGATCATGGAGTGCGCTCTCTGCTTTGGCAATTTCCTGCCGTATGGCTGCAATTTCTCGCTGTTTCAAATAAATTTCCAGATCGAATTGGTGATCTATAATATCCAAAATCTTTTGACGAGTTGCTCCGTCTAAGCGAATGTGTGAGCATGAATTCAGAATTGTGCTAGACAGACCTCTAAAAGAAGGATCGCTTTCTCGAGAAGCTCGATAATGATTCATTGATGAAGAAGCTGAAGACGATTGGCCATGTGTTCCTTCATTATCTGTCCGAGTTTCGTCTTCCATTATTCGTACTATGGAGCACGTTGTAAAGCATGAGCAGAACGCGTCCAATTTGTGCGCACTGGCAGTGACTTTTCTCATTTCACCGACCAGTTTCTAAACGGCATCTCAAATTCAATTACCAAATTTGGCTTTTTTCAGTCCGCAGTCTGCCGTTCTAAAGAAACTGTAACTGGTTACCTTAACATTGCACACTGTGGTTAATGAACGAAAAATAAAGCAAAATGATTCTCTCTGATGGACTGGTATTCATATGAAATATTAAATATCTGATTATCGAATGGTAGGCTTCTTTCTTGCCGGTGCGTTGGCAGAGGAATAGCTATCTGCAGCCTTGAACAGGCGAATGTGTTCTAGAGCATCGCCCAGCATTTCGTGGGCCATTTGGTAAACTTCGGTTCCTTCCTTGTTGTACATAAGCGAGTTTGTCAACATCAACACTATATCTCGTTCGAATTCCATCGTTGATTTGATCACCTAATATCTCGTCTGCTTAATCATTAGGTCACAAACTCAGTATCTTACCCCATCTCTAACTCTATTCTTGATCGTCTTCAGATCCATCGGTTGCTTGACAACGTCGTAATATCTTGGTGCTATTGATTCCTTAATCGGATTCATAAACATCGTTCCATTCTTATGGTTGGCAATCTCCTGCCATAACAGATTGACGTTTTTTTGCCATGACTTTTGTCTCTGTTCTTCTCTAGTTCTTTTCCTGTCCGACGAGGACGCTAAAGACGTGGGTGTCATTGCTGTCGGTGTTGCTGCATTGCTTTCAGTTCCCGCTATCGGATCGAAATTGTCAATATCCATTGAAGTAGCTGCGCTCTGCACCGTCGTAGACGGCGATACATAAGTAGATCCTAATAATACATATTAACCGACATTCGCTAGTATTAAATTACCTGCTATATCTTCACCGCCATACTTTGGATCCTCTCCTTGGTCGATTGAATCACACTGTTTTGGAGTGTCAGCTTTCTCCGCTGGACAAGGGACGACGTCTGCCTCGAAATGTTTTAGAGCAGACTCGGCTTGCTTTGGGTCCTCTTCATCTGCATTCACGTCAATATACTGCTGGTCGATCTTGGTGTTATTTTCCGGCTCTTGTAAAATCGTGATATCTTGCTCTGCATCAAGTGATGTTTCAGCTTCAATGTTTCGAGGAGTGTCAGCTGGCGATATTGACAACGGTGTACTAACAAGTGGATCGGCTCGCTCTGTAATTGAGTCCTGCTTATCTGGTCCCAACAGAGAAATTTCTGCAACAGGGAAATTCATCTCGATAGGCGTTGCCTGGCAAGTATTCTCCAGTGTGCTACTGGTAGCGATATTGGCAGGTCTTTGTGCAACATCGCTGTGAATAGGTTCTGGCAGTGGGACGTTTTCCATGGGCGTAATCAATCTTTCATCTTCGTCTTTCACATCTTTATTCATTTCTGCTAGCGTTTGCGTTTCGCATGTACCCTGTGTTTGCGGAAAGGAAACTGGCACTAGATCGACTGGAGTAACACTTTGTGGCCCGATATTATCTGATTCTGTATCAGTCATCCATGCTGTAACCGTTTCATTCTCGGGAACAGATGCTGCTGGCATCTGTTCTGATGTAGCCGGGAGCTGTGCTGTTGAAGAAGGGATCTCTTCAGCTGGTGTCGGTGTCGGTGTCGGTACCATATTGGCCAAATTTGCATCCCACCGTCCTGAACGGATTTCATCAATCTCAGAAACCAAACCCATAAGGGCAGCTTCGTCTTGCCGGATGGCTTTCTGCAGTTCCTCTACTCTACGTACGTGAAGCTTTTTTGCTAGTTTCACCACGGTAGGGAGGTCTTCCTGCGTTGATGGATCGGTCTTAGCCTGCTCTCTAAGTCGTTATGAGCGATAAAAGAGAAGAAACGCGACTTATATCTCTTACTTCTCTGCTTCTAACTCTTGTACGAGCAAGTTATATTGCAACAAGCAAGACTAGGGTATATTAGACGTTAGTATATGGAGGCAGTAAGGAAAGGTTGTACGTGCCTTCTGATTGAAGAATTCAGCATGGCGATCGATCAGAGGATGTTGTGTTAACTTGCGTGCAATCTGAAACCAGCTGTCTTCTCCGTGTTTGTATATTGCTTGCGTAAGTAGTAGTTTCTCCAGTAAAGTCCATTCCATCGAAGACATTGCCTTCACAAAACAAAGGGCTAACAAGACGAAACGCCAACAAAGTTTAGCGGGGTGATTTTAGCAACTGGAAGCGAAAACAGCCTAACTGGTGCAATCCCAACGTATCTATTTGTGAATAAGCCATCCAGCTCTGCTACGTGATTAACCATTCATACAGTTGAAGAAATAGCAAGTACAAAGAAAATATTGATAGGGAGAGAAAGCCTGGGCATACGTGGAAAATACAAGTTCCTGTTCAAGACATCATTTTACTGTCTGTGCCAGAAAATGTACCTATAATAACATCTCATCTATCCTGCAGCCTTGTTTGCTCGTATTTATAGCAACAGTTCTTGTTAAATCATTTTGCGCGCTCCTCTTAATAAATTTTGCGTCCATGGAAAGGACTAAGTTTGCTATAAAAGTAGAGTAGATATGCGTCCTTAGTATATACCTTATGCGGAAAGTACATTTTTACTTATATCAACTTGGTCCTTCAGTGGACATAAATTCATTCGGTAGCGTGTAATATAATTGATGGTTACTAGAAAGGTATGATATTGAGGTCTCTTCACTTACTTCCGAAGGGTAATCCCAACGCATGGGTTGCGGATCGCAGCGCACAAAATCTATCGGGGACGCCGGTACGGAACAACTGTTTAAAAAACAAAGATTGATAAAAGAAAAAGCCACCAGGAGCTACAGATGGAAAAAGACGTTGTCAGTATTCATTGTTCATTGAATAAAATACGAGTGATTTGAAGACATCATCCTCATCCAGAGAATACTCACTCCGCGAGGATGCGCTGCAGGTTCATCCTGGGAAGAAAGACGAAGAAGACGGAAAAAAATGGGAGCGGGAGAGCCATGAGGGCGAAGGCACCTCGACTGCAGCGACTGTGCAAAGTCTATCAAACGTGGGGTGAGTCCAGGTCAAAGAATGCAATTACAAAGTAGGAATACGTGCCAACAGGGGAACGAGTCCTGGCAAAAGAGAAAAAAAAGCGACAATCACAGGTTCACAAAGGAACGTATGTGAAATGTCGTCATAATGTCTTATTCAACACCATCCTAGGATGGTCTGGATCACTCTCATCAGCAACAGATAATGATAACAAAGGTATTTGCTAGCTTAACATCCAATAGAAGCGATATCGCTCATACAGTGTAACATAGCAGGTAAAAATAGCGAAACATAGAGATGTAATACCAAACAACCCTGGATGACTCAAATGGAAGATATCATTTGTCGAGAAACTAGACATATACATGTACATGTAACTTTCATTGAGGAGCCATTTGCAAAGCATTTTTAATACAAACATCCAACTTACATAGATTGACAGTTTGTAGCGCAAGAATACAGCATAAAAAACCGAAATATGGAATGAAATGAAGAATGGATATTCTCACTAAGTGTTGCTTATTGTCAACCAGCCTATGTATCTTTCTTAACCGATGCAAACATCTTCTTCAGTCAATGTAAGTTGCGAGAGTACAGCAACAGCGGTCAGCCCATCAGTTGTTCTCATTCTATTTCACCGAATGAATATCGCCGTAAAGCAACAAGACTAAGCTATCCTATTATCATCTTAGACTTGACCAGGTTTTCAAAATATGCGCAGTAAAAACACAGCTTTTTCCTTTCAGCCTTGAGCATTCTGTTACGGTAGTATACTAGTGCGAAAGTATTTCTCACTCAGCGCAAAGTCATCATGTTCGCTGGCGCAAAAGTAACTTTTAGCCGATGCAACTTACATTGCAAAACCTATAAATATGACTCAATCAAAATATTTGAACATATTAGAGGAAAGAGAACTGACGTAGGGTACTTGCACCTGCTGCAAAAACAACGAAGCAGATTTATTTCTTTATATCGCTCTTAGAGCCAACTGACCCCCTGGTGAGTGGCGATCGGTAAGCCCGGTCCGAACCTTGATTTGTGACCGCTAGGAATCGGGGCGAGAAAATAAGTACTGTTTATCCTTTGGAAGTGCACCCATACGTCTGTGTAGAGACCCTCAATGTCGTTCCTCAACCGACTCTCTTTGGCAGCGGGCTTTGCCTCAAATGCCTTTAAGGTAAACATACATACTTTTGTCATAAGAGCTACTGGTTTTCTCACATTTGTTTTACCATTTAGGCAACAGCGACGCAACGAGCGCTAGCAACGGCTGTAACGGCCCCGAAAGGTACACAAGGAACCAATACCATCAACATTGCGATCGTCAATATTAAAAATGCATATCATTTTTACGTTAGTATTGGCACCTACTGTTCAAGCTTTCCTTCGCGACTTCAAGACAAATGAGCCGATCTCCATCATCGATCTTAACAGCGAAGTGTTCGCTGCACCCCTCCGCCGCGATATTCTGCACCGTGTTGTAGTGTGGCAACGTGATTGTATGCGTCAGGGAACTCATTCGACAAAAGGGCGTGCAGACGTTCGAGGATCAGGCAGAAAAGTAGCTGGTCAAAAGGGAAGAGGCAAAGCGAGAATTGGCAACCTTAAAGCACCCCATTTGAGAGGAGGTAATTGATTTATCTGGGAAGATGCAATTCCACTGAATTGACGTTTTTTTTAGGTGGTATTGCGTTCGGTCCTAAACCGAGAGATCACAGCACAGATCTACCACGTAAAGTGCAAGAATTCGGCTTGCGTGTTGCTCTGAGCGCCAAGTATGCGCAAGACCAGTTGACAGTTGTGGAAAGTTTACAGGATTTTGAATCGCACAAAACAAGAGATCTTGCAAAACTACTTGAGGAATCCTACGACAAACCTAACCTGCTGATAATCGCCAACGAGGAAAACGAGAAACTGGAATTAGCGGCACGTAATCTGCCTAACTGCGAAGTGATCAACGTCGAAGAAACCAATGTGTTGGACCTCTTGACTTATGACAAACTGGTTATCGACAAGGACGCCGTTCAAACGTTAGAAGAAGTCTTAAAGACTGCATAATGCTCATCCCAATTTCCTTTGTAAACATTTTCCATTCTGTATTTTAGAAGATAAACAATGGGCACTTTGCTACATATCAGAAAGGTTTTATGACGATACGTTCCAAAAGGTCCAGCTGCCTGAAAACAAAAAAAATATTACTATGAAAAAGAAGCCAAAAAAAAAGTAGTTTGCATCTGCCCCTTCTCGCTTCTACATGATTCATGCATTGCTACAACCAAAGGGGATATCACCTCTGCTGCCCAACACAGAACGGCATGATGCACAAATCTCATACTTGACTCGTATAAGATGTTGCGAAATTAACGGCATAAAAACTAATGAGAACAATAAAAAGAAAGCAGACTGTTCGTAAGGTCACGTAAGCAAATAAGATTAACCCGAATCAAGAAGAAAGAATATTATTCTCTTCCGCCGTCTTTATCATCGCTAGGTTCCAAAAGACTATACACAGGATCGTATGAGCCTACTGCGATATGCACAACGTCACGGACATCCTACCTGTACTGCTTGAGGGGAACGCATTCACCACCATTCTCCAGATCGATGTTATATTGGTAAAAGGATCCTTCCGATGTAACGACCATTACTTGTGGGGTTGTGCTAACACCACTGTATAAACGACATCGATTGTATGTCTTATGTCTGCTTACCTGCTTAATGCCACTATGCTACGTACCCCGGCACTAGGCAGTTTCAAGGAAGCAAAATCTCTTGTTGGCTCCCACAACTCAGTGATCATCTCCGGTAAATAAGATCCCATACTTCCTGCAATATTGCGACCGATGTTCCGACCGATATTCATAGATGAACGTCTTAGCATTTGTCTAAGTATGCAATTAGTATCCATCTACTTTCGTCAATAGAAACACGTACCCAACACTGGCACTTCCTCCTTGGAAATTGGAAGATTCATAATCTTTTCCATGAGAAATATTCGTGCCAGAAATTTCAGAAGGCAGTTTAAAGATATGCACTGTTTCCGTGTCGCTCGAGACACATAATAAAGTGCTCACAACGTTAAAGGACATAGAATAAATCTTTGCGGGGTAGGATCCACGACGAAATTGAAATACTTTGTTTGCATCCGGAAGTGTAAAGACCCGGATGACAGTGCCCTACGACGCAATAAGTCTCCCCAGCGCGTTTGAAATAGTTTATCCATTTACCTTTTCACTAGCTGTAGCGAGGAGTGTGCCCTCAGAGTTCATAGTGATGCAACTTAATGGACTTTTATGTGCCTGAACGACATTAACAGGGGCCAGTTCCTGGGCATCATATATCTCGATATCACCAGTCACATAATAGGAATTTGAGGATTGGGTAGAGACAAAGGGAGCTGTCGAAGATTTGAAAGGATAGGCGATGTAAAGGTTGTCGCTGGATGGAGACAAGGCACAAATAGCTAGAAGAGTTGACAGTGATATGAATCTATCTTTCGTACTACCCGAAACTGAGACCAGTTTTTAATTTTGCTTACCGGTAGGATTTGGGTTTGTGTCGATCGTACTAATAAGCTTCATGTTGCTTATGTCATAGAGAAAGATTTGTTCTTCTAGTACTACAATCAGTCTGCGCCGATTCATCTTGACAGCTAAGATAGACGTGGGAAATGATAGCTCGCATATGGTGGTTTGCCTCTATTTCCGCACCGTTTCAGTTCGGTTTAAGATAACCTATATTCGCTACTCCCGTTTTCCTTACTTTTGTGTTAACGATTTGCAAATGTCTTGGAGAAAATGCAGGTTTTTCACCTGCACCCACCAATGCTACGAGCGAAGTACAAAACAGCATTTCCACTATGCCGGTCCCTCCATCTGCTTTATGTCGGTGTGAATACGAAGACCGCTATGCATAGTCTAGACTTACTTTTGGAGTAGCAACGGCCATAGGGATCACAGTTGTATATTTTGTATCCATTCTTCGTTCCGACAGAAATGCAACTGAAGTCTTGGTTGAAATTTATAAACAGTAATTCGTTGGTGCTCTTATCGCCTAGGTTCATATTGGGTTGGGAAAAAGGGAAAGCTGAGTTCCCAACAGATGCAGGAACTGGGTCTGTCACCACAGTGAATGTGACTGGTGGATTGATGCATGCCGGTACCCACATGAATGCACCCTCCCGAACCATCCCACTGGTGAAAATATTTATTAAGACTTCCCATTACAAGTCTGTCCCTTTTTTGAAGTATTTTGCATTGATGAATATGATTAATTTACATTGGCAGAATACCGTTTTGTCATCCCTTAAGAACGGTATATGTGTTGGTTGAGCGCCCTTTCATCCTTATTTTTTTATTTGTCTTTTTATGGAGTCTTCAACTGCTTGCTGTGTTGATACAACTATCCATCTGATGTATGTAAAAAACTACCATACAGATCAAATCATACGAATGATTTATTTAGTCTATGGCTTCATGTCTAATTAAACCTTCTAAATACAAAAATCTACAAAAAGGACATGCGATGCTTTCCGTTTGGTAACACTAACGGACAGAGTTATTAACCGCGATATAACTAAAGGTAAAGAAAATACATGCCTTCCAAGAAAAATATGAGCAAGGCGATCCTGGAGGAAAGCGTTTGATTACACTAAGGATCGCCGCCATAAATCGGGAAAGAAGCAATATTACAAAAGCAAAGTAAATAAAATGATACGAATTTGATCGTTTAAATGGCGTGCAATCGCCTGTAATACCACAAGATCAACAGTTTTTATATACAATCCATGACCTGAACTAACTTATGCTTATTGTCTTTGAACGACTTGGATATTATGCTTTTTCTGAAATTCGTTGAATTCTTGTTCTTTACGCTTGTAAGACTGCAACAGAGATTCAATAACTTGCTTAATCTTCAACGCGCAATAGAGTAATTGGTAAGTTATAGTGCTTGAACAGAGTCTGATGCGCAGAATATTTACCCCAGAATAATTTGTCTCGAGTGCTGGTAACACCTCTCTGATGGTTCTTTCGACTAAAACACCGCCTACCATACGGAAGCACTTACGATCGGGTTCCAATGGCGAAATACTATCAATGACAAGTCTAAAGGCGGCGCAGATTAGCTCATACGTAAAACAAATCGAAGCTCATCTAATTACTTGTGTTCTTCTACTTCTGATTCTAATTCACCAATCTTTTGAGCAATGGATTGGAGTTCATTCTTGTATTGGTTGTACTTTGTATTGATCAAGTAAATTACAATCACGTTAAATAGTTGATGTGTATTCCTACTTGCTGTGTCAACTCGGCTTCCGAGGGCGGCTTGCTGGTAGACATTGGTGCGGACTACTGTAGCTGAGCGGAAGGATACGCGTTGCGAACATTTTGATATCTGCCAAGTGGTCACGGACTTGAGCCAAGTTTGCAGTCCGCCTGCGTAGCTTTCACCTACATCTTCATTCTGAATAACCTTTCTTTTTCTCGCTACCTTCATCCATTTATGTCTTTGCCTGCGTTTACTCCTATTTAATAGATTTAATTTTTGCTATGAGTTGCTTATTACTGGCTTAACTTTATCATCAGGAACAGAAATAGCACTTCCTACCTCTTGATAAACAGCATCGACCTCAGTTACACAATGGCCTTGGTTCGTAAGAAAGTAACAAGCACTATATATTATAATACATGCGCTTTGTTTTAAATAGCAACGTTTTTCCTACGGCTAATTTATTTCTTCCAAGATTTTAAAGGACGGACAGTACTACAGAACCGATCCATTCTACGGTCGAACATACTGAGAACCACTGTCGTATCTAACTTGGCCAATCAGCGTCTTTTCAAATTCCCTTGGAAGCAAAAATCCCGCAACGGGAAAACCAGCTCTCCTTTTTCTCTTTTCAATTCCTCACGCTTTTCTCCCTTTCCATCATACGGTTTCGATGACATAACAACGCTGTTAGTGAATTAAAATTGTTGACGGTCTCGAGTTAAGACACAGTCTCGAAGGGCAGCGAACCTCACTAGTTCGTTCGTGTTATATATGCAGTACACAGAGTATCAATTCATATACCATATAATGGAAGAGTCTATTTAAGACTCTCATTATATTTGCCCATGCTTTCTAGAAAATTGCTGACAAGCATGGGCAAAGAAAAGTTATTAATCGCTCTCCCTCTAAGATCAAAATTAAGTAGCACAGAACTTTTTCCTTTAACGTTGGCACCAGAAATAGCGTAAACGGCATACGCAACGCAGACTATTTATCCAATGATCCGAAAAACCTTAGTATACTTGGCGAAAGATATTGGTTTGTACATCAAATATGCGCCATTAATGAAGTCAATCGAGCTCATTCGATCGATGACCAGCGGCGGATTCTACATTAACCTCATCGAGCTTTAGAAACGACAAAACCGTAGGAATTATAATTAGATTACTATCAGCCTACGCCCTTTTCGTGATTGACTATGCTCATGCCCGTGTCGATAATGGCAGCCAATCATCTGCTTGAAAGCCACGTGCACAGCATTTGTCAGCAGAAAGCGAGGTATATAAGTTGCACTCTTATTGCGTCTAGCTCACCAGTAAAAAAGAAAATCGCCGAATGGCACCCGTGACAAAGAAGTTGTTCAAGGTATGCATATTCACAGCTTTAATGTCGCCAGTTAATCACGTGTGGAACAAAAGACCGAGTTTGCGGTCGAAATGACGTGTCAGGCCTGCGTCGACGATGTTACTCGCGTGCTGACACAGTTTGCTGGTAACTCCAAGTCGTCTTCTACCAGGATATATTCCTGATCATACGAGCTATGCTATAGATATAGACTCATTTGCTGTTGATCTTAAAGAGCAACGTGTCATTGTGCAAGGCCATGGTAAAATAAAAGCAACGGAAGTTAAATGATCGGTTGCTGACTAAACGTTGCCCTCATGGTAGCTGCCCCGTCAAAGGTATCTCGAGCATTAAAAGAAACCGGACGTACTGTCATTGTACGTGGTCAAGGTACTGCAGATGAAGCTGGTCATTCAGGTGCAGCCGTTTGCATTTTTGAAGTCTTCGGAACCGATCCAACCGTTGCCATGCCAGCAGGAAAGCAGGGTTTGGCACGATTCGTGCAAATTGACGAAAGCACATGCCTAATTGATATTACCGTTGAAGGGTTGAGTCCAGGAAAGCATGGAGTCCACATCCATGAACTCGGTGATATCAGTAGAGGATGGGAGACTACAGGAGACCACTTCAATCCCACAAATGTTGATCACGGAGATGCCGATAGTGGCCATATTGGTGACCTTGGAAACATCGAAGTTGATGCCAATGGGTGGGGTGATATGCTTGTAGAGAGTTCACGCATCAAGGTGTGGGACATCATTGGGCGAAGCATGGTTATCACACAAAATGAAGATGATCTTGGTCAGAAAGTTGGCCAATCAAAGATCGATGGTTCAAGTGGACCTGGTGTGATGTGCGGAATTGTAGCAAGAAGTGCTGGCGCATTTGAGAACACAAAGAAGATCTGTGCATGTTCAGGAAAAACACTGTGGGAAGAAGCGAGGACATTAAATCATCATTCACAGCTCTGAAAACATCTACCATGACCGTCTACGCATAACCATCTAGACGTTATACCAGTGTAACTGATTCTTCTTCCATTTTACATAGTATTTCCTTCCATGTTAGAAAGAAAAAAGAAATATCAGAGCTTAGTCAGCATCTGCTATTTTGGTAACCGTTCTGTTTCTCTCGACAACAATTCCGTTTAGCTTTTTGTGTTTTAAAAGAACATTACGTTGAAAGCCAGAATGAGCAAAGAGAATATACTACCTTTAGAAAGGCAGGTTGTAATTGAAACTTAAACAATGCTCATAGGTGCGACCGAAGTATGACCTATGTAATTGCGTTAAACCCGGATTGATTAAGATTATTAGACGGTAGCCTGATGTCAGATGGCGAGACCGGTGCTCTGCTCGCATTATCATACGCGATTCCTAACTTTCATCTTTCAAGTGAATCATGGAAACATTCATACGTATTGAACCATTCGCCTACAGTTAGTCTGATGAGATCTTTTCATATTCACGGTTTCACACCGTTACGATGAAGAAGGAGGTTATCATGTAATGGAGTTATTGAGAGTGATTTACTTTTATTGTCTCGTTATACACTCTCCTGAAAAAGAAATGAGCTGTTTCTACAGCATAGGTCACACTCATCTCTGTTACTACGGAAAGATGGACTCAGCAGATCAGAGCATCTAATGTAAGATCGTCAGCACCGAGCTGGCTCATCTAAGATGCTACTCGCGCATTTACTGAACACTAACCAATTAAGGAGCGAGACCCTGTGACCCCCTGCGTGTGATGTTTGCACCATTGACGTACGTGGTCCTAGGTCTGAAACGTGGACCATTTTTACCTTGTTGGGGAAGGTTAAGGGAAAGAAAGGGGTTGCACTTCAAAGAATCCATTTAGAAAATGCTTATCATTCGTTGTTTGGCACATAAAATGAAGAGGATATTGATAACGTTTATTAAGTTTGGCGGAAGAAAGGGAGGAATCAAATGGGAACGATTAGCGGGTGATGTTGAAAAATTCGAGGGAAGTTCGGGTGAAGATTCACTTGTACATATGCAAAGTGGGAGAGTAGTAAAGGAGGACGGAAAGTAATGTATAACGGAATATGGGTATCGTTACTCTATATACAAAGGCAAGAAAAAGCGGTGAATGCGTAGTGATGAAGAGGACGAGTTGTTGTCAGAATAAAGCTTTTCACAGAACTTCTTCATCCTTTTCTGGTACGTCGTTAGAGCTGAAGAAAAGGTACTGGCTGAAAATGGTTGCATCAAATACGAGTGTTCCTGCACTGCCTAAAATATATGGTACACTTTCTATCATGGATGCGCGGGTGGCGTGTGGATTGGTGAAGATGCTGAGGCAGTAGGTGAGGTTACCCATCGCGGCAAAGCCAAACAGGGACATGGCAAGGCCTTCAACCGATCTTCGACGGAAATTTTGGTATATCTGTGGTATCCGGGAAGAAAGATATAAACACGTGCACAACCAGGCAAAGAATCGACCGATCCAAAGAATGCGTTCGCTGTCTTCGTTCAAAACGCTTGCTGTCATGGAAGAAGAGGTGACGGACGTGGTAAGGGTAGTTGAGAGATTGCTGATAGAAAATAACCCAAACATGTATAGAACAGTAGACTTGTAGTTTTGGGAAGAAGAGGAAGATGCAGCGCTGTCCAGCAGTTGCGTATGTTCAGTTGGCTTGGGTTCTTCAAGGGGAAGTTGGGTGATTTGGGGATTAAGCCATCGTCGAAGGGCATTGTCGGGGTACTTGACGTAGTAAAGCCATTGGTAGCATAAGAAAGCATCAATAGCGATGTAATAGATAGAGAGGTAGAGCTGGAAAGGCAGCTGGCCAGTAAATCTGCAACCAATGAAATTGGCTACATCACCTGGAAACAGCAAGCGTCAGAAGAGCAACGATGGGAACATACATAATGCATATTGTCATGTTTCTTACCTGTGAGCCAAACAACCAAGAACGTAAAACTGAGTGACTCGGCTGTACCTAGCCGATAATTCTTGATCACCTGACTGAAAGAAAAAAAAGAAAGGTTAAGTCTTGGATGAATACCCTAACAGACCAAAGGAAACTTACGGCATTTGTGCATTAAGCCAGCAGAAAATTGAAAGATAGCCAAGAAGTAAACTAAGGCACTCTTGCCATCCATAGACACAATCGCCGAACAGAGTCTAAAGGAGAGGTGAGATTGATTATTTTTCAAATGGTCGTTAAGCAACATACGTAGATCCATTCTATATAGGGAACTCCGTCAACGGTTGGTGAGCATGTTAAGGTTTCCATAGCAATGTGTACGCAAAAGAAAAAGGAAATGCAGAGAGGAAGAGGGAGGAAAGATATATAAGACCTTTTGATTTCTACGAAATGAAAATGCAGATCGTTTATAAAGGGGTTAGCAGTCTTAAGATGCGGAGTTTTCTCCATCAGATTTTGATTGCCTTTTGCGGCATTTATCCCTTGATTTATTTCATCTCCGCCGTGGTTTTTTTGTTGGCGCAGTTTTTAGCCAGGTTGAGAGAGTGAGAGATAACCTTTTTTTTCTGCTATAAAAGATAACCGTACTCAAACTAAACCATGTGTCAACTCACATCTTTCTTATTTCGTATTTCTTATCTCTCACATGAACTATGTTTTTTCTGTGTCTTTGATTCTGCGTAACATCAGTTCAATGACCACTTCTATGTATATTAGTGTGCCATTCATCTGCACTCGTTTAACAGGGAAACCACGAATAAGCTGCATTTATTTGGTCTCTTGCCTTGCTAGCATTTACTTTTAAATAGAACGAACGATTGCTATTGGTTCCACTTTATAGGACAAGACGTCATGTGCCGTTCCAGGTACCGTTTGCCATTGGTACAGTTCATATGGCCTACTGTCCCCAAAAGTATGACAGGCCATTCATCCGCGTGATATCCAAAGTTTATGTGTGGTTAGAAAGTACAATAAGTTCTTAACCCTTGTTAGAAGGAGGTTACCCAAGCCAACACGGATCGATACAGACTCGGTGCATGGCGCAATATCGCTTCTTTCATGAAAATCTTTTCGAGGCTCTACGTAACCTAGCAGAATTTCGCGCCTCATACTACCTTTCGATGCTATAGTGCTCTATTCAAACACCAATGGCGGAAAATAAGAAGCATTGAACGACCTGCAGTACGAAATCATCTCATATCGCGATAAAGGCGGATTGAAGAAGACTTCATGTCATAAGTAATACCTGCCTTTTCTTGCTAGCCCATCGCAGCTTTCTGTGAATGCCCCCATGGTCTCCGCTCTTTCTCTTTCCTTTTGTCTTTCCATCATAGGATGATGACTCCGCTATATCGGGTCATTGGGAGTTTTGCCAATAGTACTGTGATAGTGTCTGCCACAGAAAAGGAACACATCTTTAAGTGGTTCGATAACATATGTACCTCGCTCTTGCCGGACGAAAGATGAACGGCAGGGAATGACATCTATCAAAATTCTACCCATACTAGGCATTAAGAAGTTTGTTCATTTCAAAAAACGAATCTATCACGGAAGGCACGGCATTATGTAGCTCATGACCGGTAATAGTCAGGAATATAAAAACTGCTAAAAAAGCTTTTTTAGAATGATCAAAAAGACAAAAACCGGACGGTTGCAAGATTTTATATATGAAATACGTTCTAAGCAGCAAATTCGTTTCCAAACTGACATTTTCTCCTTCGGTCTCAATCATCATTAGCCCATTCCTCTTCTCATTTTCCGCAAACTGTTTCACCGATCTTCTTGACAAGCAGGAAAAGAACGATTAAACCCTCGTGCTACGCTGTCAACAAAGACAGAATTCGCAGTTGAAGGGTCGTCAAAATAAACAAAAGCACGTCATGAAATCTGTTCCTGTAAGATACAGCATTTGCCTGATTATATGCAAGATACTGATAAACACGGCCTAGGAAAGGCAGCATATAATGTATGGCCAAAAAGAGAAAGCAGGAAAAAAAACCAGGATAGGTGGGCTTAAACAATTTGTAGTCGATACAAAGAGCGGAATTCGCCTTTTAGCCCGTGGCATAAGGTTTCAAGTGGCACAATCCAAGGTATGTTACGCGTGATATCCTCCCAACAGAATCTTGTCCCGGAGTCACACTCCGATAGATGAGTGTCTGTGGGATGCACGTTTGGAAATTTTGGCTATGGATACGTTATTCATAGAGATACTGTCATCAAAACCATTGGGTAGGGAAGAGCGTTCAATCCCAGAAAACGATCTATTAGGGAAAGACAATTGTTTTAAAAGGAAATCCTTGCTCTAAATGGGGTATGGTTTCGCAGATCGTCTTTTCAAACCATTAAACCATCGAGCGTGAGAACTTACTGCAAACAATTGACGGGAAGTTTTCCACTCCTCCCTGTCACCTTTTTTAGCGCGCAAAAAGCGCCAACTTTAACCATCAACCCCATGTCAAAATAAAGAAGAAAACGCTCTGTTTTGTGTCAATGGAGCCCAATACTGTTTTCAATTAACTGAAAGGGGTTTCGTGAGAAAATTATTCCCAGCAAACACATTCAATTTTTACAACCCAAAAAAAAAATAGCTTCCATCGGCTCAACTTATTTTTTTTATATTATTTTCCCGCGCGTTCTGAATAAATAGAGCCATGGTGTGGACAAAGGCTTTTCCTGTCTTTTGTCGTCGTTTTCCTTCCTCATTACTCTCTATCTCTCTTCGTCCCATAGCAACCATGTCACCTATCTCTCAAGCGCCCGTTGTCTATGATATGACAAGCGACACGGCAACCATCCCTACTGACGATATGTTTGATATTATGAAAGCCGCATCCAGAGGGGACGATGTCTATATGGTAAAATTGACAAAAAGGTCAAGGAGAAGACCAGGACGTTTTCCCTTGCCCCCCTCTTCTCTATTCTTGGTTCACTAAAAGAATTATACAAACATTAAGAACGATCAATCCATTCATGAATTGGAAGCCTATATGGCCAATTTGCTCGGCCATGAAGCCGCATTATACTGTGTCAGTGGTTGTATGACAAATCAGATCGGCCTCCGCTTGTTGTTGACCCAACCACCCCACTCCGTTTTGTGCGATGCTCGGTCCCACGTCCATGTCAATGAATGCGGAGGGATTGCTTACCATTCTCAAGCCAGCGTATCTCTCGTCACCGCCAAGAATGGAATTTACATGACAGCCGAAGAAGTCGAAGACAATATCATCACGGACGAACTGACCGGGGCACCCACCAAAGGTAAATTGGAAAGACAATTTTGGCCCACGCCATGGCTTTGGAACAAAGAAAGATCAAGCATATGCTGATGAAACAAACTTTTTTTTCTTAGTCATTTCTCTGGAAAATACGTTGAACGGGATGATCATGCCACTGGAGGAAATGCAGAAGATCCATGCCGTTGCTCGATCGCATGGGTTAAAAATGCATCTGGATGGTGCTCGTCTGTTTAATGCCAGTCAGGCGACGAAGACACCGTTGCACGAGTACGGCAAACTCTTTGACACGGTCTCGATATGTTTGTCGAAAGGCGTGGGTGCCCCCATCGGCTCGATTCTTATCGGAAACAAAGCACTGATCCAGAAAGCAAGACATCTCCGTAAACTCATGGGCGGTGGATGGCGTCAGGCTGGCATGCTGGCCGCCGTGGCCCTGCACTGCGTCCAAAACATTGTTCCGACGATGCCTGAAACGCATCGCTTGGCCTCCTCTCTCGCACAAGAACTGGAGCAGCTCGGTGTTCGTCTGGCCATTCCGTGCCACACGAACATGCTCTTCCTCGACTTGGCTCCGGTGGGCTTGGTGGTCCAAGATCTAGCGGATGAGCTCCAGAAACATCACATTATCATTGCCTCAAATGCTGGCACGGTGGTGCGTGTCGCTTTGCATTACCAGATCTCAGAACAAGCCATCAAAGACTTCATCCGGGTTATCAAGGACATGATTCACGCCAAAGCCAAAACAGGCTTTGTGTCTACAACAACAATGACGGAATCAACTAATCTCAAGAGTGCCTATCCTTCCGTCAAAAAGCGACGTATTGCTGCTTAATAATCTGCCCCTTTTCCTCTTCTTCTCTATTTGTTTGTTGCATTCGCTGTAAATATCCATATTTAGCTCCTTCCGCGCCTGAATGTAAGCTTGTCTTGTATCAAGGACACCGATTTCTGTTAGTCTGACAGGACGATCGTCAGGCAAAAAAAAAAAGACGTCAAGCGATCTCTTCCAATGCTCTTTGTTTTGCGTTCTGGTAGCGCTAAGAAATGGGTCTAATGCACAGACTTGGTTTTTTTTTCTCTTTTTTTGGTTCACTGCGGATAAGTCGTGCTGAACACTTACGGGGTTATTTTGGTCATTTTTTGAACTGAACATGGTCCAATCGTAAACGCATGCATTCACAGGCATACTAAAAAAGGAGAAGATCTTACTACATCCTTAGTGGTTCAGATGATCAACCGCAAAATAATTATTGCGTCCGTTGTAATAGGGCCCATTTTTGGTTTCTAGCTCGGTAGTATTAGCAGTGGGATATTTGGATGGGCAATATTCCTCTCAGCTCAGGAGAATCATTAAAAATTCCACTTTTTAAGTGTATTTCCAAAGCGTGATTACCACGTATGACCTCGAAATACTGCACATCTTTCGAATGATTTTATGATATCGTTATTCGAGAAAGCGGGTATGGCTAATCCTCACATGAGACCCAGTAAGCAAAAGAAAATATATTTATTCGGACGCAGTGTATAAAAGTTTTCTTTAATCTGTTTTCCGTTCTTTCTTGCTTGGGATTCTTTTTCTGTATGAAGAGAAACGATATGCTAAGTGTGTGTGTTTGTGTTTGCTCGGGTTTGGATGGATGAATAAGGGTATGTTTAATTACAGTAAGGGGAAGGTATGCATCAGGCAGTAGCCACTTCGTCCTTTTTTTCCAACATTTGGGAAGCTGTCTGAGCAGACCGACTGGGTGCCATGGCTGGTGCAACACTGATTTGAGATACAGCGGTGGAGGCAAGCGTTTTAGCTTTCAATCGGGCGATCGATGAAGATTTGCGTAACGAATGACCCTTGTCTACCATCAAGGAGTCGTTGTCATTGATCAGTGTCACGGAAGAAGCATGGGTGCCTTGAGAACAGGATTCCAGTTCACAAGAAACAGGTGCAGATGATGGTGTAATCATAATTCCACCGTCTTCAAGGACAGTGGAGATACCACGTGCTGGTGAATCGTCAATGGAGCTGTTAGAGGGAGAAGAGCTCAGCGAGTCTGGAGATGAAGATAACATGCATGACGCAGTGCCAATGCTCTTGGGTATCTCAACGGCAGACGCATCTGTGGTGGGCTTTCGGTTCAAAATATGGCCAAAGAACGTGTTTTGTTTGGGTAGTTCAGGCTCGTTGATAGTCACCGTACTGTCTGATACAGAAGCAGCAGGTACAGCAGGTCTATGTTCATCCTTAGTGAACCAGCGTCGTCTTTTAGGTTTCTGATTGGGTGGTGAGAGCCTAATGCTAGTACTTGAAGAGCTAGTAGTGAGATCCGGTAAAGACTTTGTAGCTGTATTGGTGCTAGTGATTGTTGTGGTTGTAGTTTTTAGTGGTGTCTTCGCGATTGCATCGTCCTTATCTGGGGATGACGGCTGCTTAGCCGGAATACGGTCTTCTTCAGATCCAGACTCATCGGGTGACTCGCCAAAAATACCACCGACCCCATTCGTTGGGAAGAACGTGATATCGTCCATGTTCGGAAGCACCATATTTTCCATCACCAGCTCCTGAATCTTGGTCTCAATAGCCTTTACGACAACAGAATACCCTACACGCTTTTCCCAAACGACTGGCTCCACAAGCCATTCCATTTTAGGCAGTTCATAGAACCCATACCAGAATCTGTTGGTGGGTGGCTCCTTGATCTTCATCAGAAACTTCCCCTGAATCTCCTTGAGTGCGATAGCCAACACTAGGTCGACAGTCAATGGGCGTAGGCGATCAGAATACTTCCACTTTAGCACCGTTTCAATTTCGAATCGGAAACCACCGTGATACTGCATATTGGCCTCGGCTGTGAGTTCGCCAGTCGGACTTAATCCAAGCAGGCGGGGCTGAGTGATGTATGGTAATGCGTGGCCCGGGTCGACCGATCGCACAGTGATCTCGCCAAGGAAAGGTGGCCGTCGTGCATTGAGCTTATTGACTTTGGCTACAACCTTTTTGAGGAATAAAGATTTGATTTCCTCCGTCTTATATATGGCAAAGAACATTCTGCCCAGGATAGCATTGAGCCACTGGGTCTGAAAGTGATGTTCGTCGCTGTGGACTGTAGCAATCAACTGGTTCATGGCCACCTGATCAAAGTGTGTGGTATCTTGCCAATGCTTAATCGCAAGTGTCTCCCCTTCCAGTGGCATACTTAGTTTACTTGCACGTCTTAATGCAAAATACCAGTCCTCCTTATCAATGCACCGGCTGCAATTGATGTAGTATGCATTTGTGCTGCTCTGCGGCATGTTCGTTTCGGAGGCCGGCAACAACGCCGACGTAGTCTTTTTCTCCAATTTGATCAGATGAGGCCGAGAAAAGAGCTCAAAATCCTGGAGACCAGGTGGATGGGTTGCGACAGTATGATTATGGACGATGATGACACCCTTACAGTCCAGCTGCTTTTCTGAGTCATACAAAAAGAGAGTGCTGTATTTCAACACCGCAAAGTAGACATTGCTATTCCGTCGTCGCGCACCGCTCTTGCCAGCGATATACGACTTGACCATTTCTCCGATAGAAGCGTCCGTGGAGGTCTGTTGATCGTCTCGAGACACCCGCAGCCAACCAACTTTATAAAACTGGCCACTATCGACATCCGCATCTTGATCTTGGCTTTTTGGTATGGTTTTTGTATGCTGTTTTAATCTCGTTGCACGCCATGTCAGGAAAGGTTTAAACAATAAGTAGACAACGGTTAAAGTGAGAATTAAGACGGGAAAGAAAGTTAAGCCGCCTAAAACGTAGGCGGCTGCTAGTGTGCCGAAGGAAGCCATTCAAGAAAAACCTCGTTGTAGCATAGAGGCGACGGATAAGGAGAATGGGTCAAGCACTTTGGAGAGAGACAGGGAAAAAAGAAGGAGCCGATACGAGTCACAGGCTATAGTATGTCTACAGGACGATTGCTGTCTTTCCAGAATTGGACAACAACAAGGTGTGCAGTATACTTACTAACGGTTTCGGAACTCACTCTTCCGCTTTTCACTTTCAGCCAATTGTCATCATACTTAATAACTATCCTACTGACTAGAATAAAAAGGAAAATCAAAGGACAAGCGCGCAACTTCAATCCCATGCGATAGGATAAGTGCCGTAAAGACCATCGCATAAACTTAGGTCTCGGGAAATAGCATGAAGAGCTTCTGAAACACTTCGTTTATGATTTGGTTTGTTTCGTTCTGTTTCGTCAGATGCTTCTCAGTTGCCAGGCTAGAAAGGGCCCCTACACGTCGTAGAAAGAAGCGATTGGAAAGGGCTAGTAATGATCGGGCCTTCTTGAATGAATTCCACGTGTTGAAACTGCAATTGCATATGACTCCGCGAATCTAAATTTGCTTGGTCGTGGTGGTACAGCAACCTATTAAAAGTTGGCAGCAAGCCCAGAACAGCCCTTTGGCTGTCTCACTCCCTCTCTTTCTTACTTTTTAAGAGCAGGAAAGATAATCTACTATTTGGGTACACAATGCATTCAAAGAATAAACTTGATGTACATACCTCTGACAGTCCGTTCTTTCCGATACCAAGCAGGAATAACCTCCGAAACCCCTTTCTTCCTATCAACAAACTAAACAACAGCACTCTTACGGACTTAAAGAATGACATGGACTCATTGTTGATGACTTGCATTACATGGACTACGGAATTGATGATCCTATTTTCTCTTGTCACGCCAAGGATTTAGGCTACAGCAGGATACTATTGTATCGATTCTATACGTATGATGACAGAAATGCACTCCCTCTCATTTATTCAAGTGACAGTGATGTTATTCTACATGCACAGAGACTCAGTTATGTTCAGTAACTGTGTTACAAAATCATTAGCATGGACTTGTCGTGGTTTGACACGGACAGCAGGTCTTAGCAACAGAAATGAAAAGAAACCTTCTTATTCTATGCTGACCGCATAGAATAAGAATTGAGATACTAAAACCGTCAAACTCGTTACTTTCAAAGTAAAGATATCATTGGCCTATAGCGTCTCTAATTTGTTCTACGTAGATAGTGCAGATGCTACCTATCATTTAGCGCAGTATTGCTTCGCCTTTATGTCCCTGGTAACTAAAACCTGATTTTCAACGCCGCCATAGGACGCCAACCTGCTTAACCGAATATGTTTACGTCAATAGGCGTTCTGGACGTATCAAAAACATTATCAAACTCAGGATATCAGGATCCGTCTTTGATTAAATATCTGAACGTAGAAAATAAACTATCCCTTTGCGGGTCATTGGCTATTTATAGGCCAGCCGGTACACAACATGGTAAAAAGATATGTACAACTACTAGAACAGCTTTAAATTCTTCTTTGTCTCGACAACTTTGGTTATAAAGAATAAATGCGCCTATACGATATCACTACAATCTACTTTTGTGTTCTGTGTCGGCAAACTTGAGATTATTAGAAGGCGAGTCGATTATACAAAAAATACCACGTCACATCGAATCCAATCATGGATTTTGAACCAGCGCCTACTGCTTATGCGACCTTTGTACTTGTCTTCCAGTACCAGTTCACTTCATGGGACGTCAACGTGCACGATTAACTGGAAGTGATGACCTACTGACATATTACAATCTTATACCCATATACAATAAATATGTTCGACCCTACCCTCCGCCTAACCGAGCAGCTGGTCTCGATCAGAGTTTGTTTCCTTACATTGCTGACCTACCTGGTACATGCTGACTGATTACCCCAAAACGCTTCCATTTCGTTCCGTTACTCATCAATTCCCAATACAGGAAAAAATGAGATGGAACCGGACGGTTATCTTTTAAATCTACTTCGTGATCCGCAAGTCATGGACAATGGACCAACCATTCGACCATTAGATCCAGATACTTTGAAAGACGCGTTCTCTTTGAAAGAGGGTCCTGTGCCCGGCGTAAGTACCACGCTCTCTCCCAATTGATCGGCATGATCTCCAACTTCAAGCTTTCTAGTTTGATTCTTCCATTCTTGGTACAGACGATGGAGGCTCATCAACTTATTCGGGCGGAAATACAGGGCAATATTTGGGTATGGAGAGGGAGATGTATGGTATGTCAGCAGGTAAAGCATATAGAAAACCAATGGGCAGCAATAAGCCTAATAAGCTTTTCTTGATGTCATAGGAGAAGGAGATACCGGTGGAGAAAGGAAACATAAGAAAAAGGTAAGGGCGAGGGTCAGTCCTTCAGGATCCAACTGACGTGGACTTATCCTATCCAGAAAAAGAAGCGGAAACATGGTCACGAGCACAGTGAGGATGGTCATGAGCACAAAAAGAAGAAAAAACGAAAAAGGGCAAGTAGAATAGCTTGTATGTTTCTTTCCTTACGTTAAGCCTTTGTGATTTATTAGGATAAGGAACATGACAGAAGTTCATATCGTCGAGAAGAAAATGAGGGGGAAACCGTTGTGGTTGATTGAATTTACAATGAATTCATTAACCGAGTACATCGCACAATTAATCTATGCAGATACAGAGATTATGGGGTAGAAGTAGATGTATGGTTCTCCATGTCCAGTCAACAGCTGGAGTTCTATCTTAGCCATAGCTGTTCTTAGGCTTGCCCTTCCTTATTGATACTTTCTGTTTGTTTTTAATGGTCGCTGTCAGCCATTTATTTCATTTACCCATTGCGGGTCATAAAGTTGGATCAACCAGAGATACGCATAGATAACGAATATCTTGCTACCCTTGGCTGTTGTACTTTTAATATCCTGTGTATCACTTCACAAAGAAAATGATCATGGAGCTTTTGATTGCTTCACCATATCAGCCTCCACATTACGTGAGATGTTATCCATGACTGCCCCGCTCTATTCAACAACTTGGAGCAATGCTTTGTCTTTGGGGAGCCTAATTATGCCCGCAATTTCAATATGGGGAGCAACACGAATAGGACAGATCTATAGCTTAGCAAGCTGTGAAAATTTAAAACAGTTACTGTGCGCTAAAGTCTTAACATTCAGTAGCACTAAGGGAAAAATGGCGAAATTAACTTCAACTCGGCAGGGTCTGTAATAAGATCCCGTGCTGACAATACTGGATTAAGCGCTCATCGTAGATCTTGCTTTAAACGAATAATCGACCAAGTCTGTACTGACGGTGTCAGTAGTATCCTCTGAAAACCGAAACCCAGAGTGGGTTTGTTGTCGTCTGTGATTACAGTGATGTCAATTTGGAAGACGAAACTGGGTGAATGCAAATTTCCTGAATTGCGTGTCCTTGTTCTTTCCACTATGCTCATACAGTGAAGCACATCGCTATTTTCCTCGATATATAGATCATCTATTTCCATTTGCATAGCTATGTTAATCATGAGTCAAGGGTGCACACTTGCCTTGCGCAAAGCAGAGAATGAATCCCTACAGGGATGATGCCTGTCATGACTACATTGATGAAAGCCAAACTTGATGGTCTTCTTTTCTTAAGAAAACACACCGGTTAAAGAGAGTTAATGTGATACAAAAGAAGGGGGACATCTATGCAAACCATGATTGATAAGACTGCTTCGATTACTGTATCTGAGACCAAACAGATCAATAGTATTCTCGCTTTGTACCCTTGCTGGCTACGTAGCACGCCAATGCTTCCTCAACCGATCTCCACACCCCGCCTGGCCCGCCCGCTGCTCGATCGACGCTTGACTCGGCCTTTCTGCCCTCGCGTTTCGAGTAATGGGGAACGTGGACTTTTCTGGCTTTTATGATTGCGCTGCTTTTTATAGCTTAAGAAATATGATCCTGTTCCATTCACATAGTGGGATCCAGAGTGCATATCAGACAAGGTTAATGATGAGTATATGATGGATAGCAGCAATAACATTTCTCCAGCAGAAGAGCCACCACGGCACGTCATACCTGAATCAGGTCTAGCTAAATCCATTCTGATCTCGTACTATGGTACACACTACTAAATCAAGTGAATAAATTATCCTGTTCTCTATTTGATAGTCTAGCATCTCTGTTGACGACATAAGGCAACGCGTACCACATCTTCCCGCTCTCTTTCCTTAGCTTTAGAATTTATGTTTTCTTATCTGTATTGAATCATTATACAAGGGGCAAGGCTTGTCTAAGCTGAAGGTTTCATATCACAGGCACATGTGTACCGTGTGCAAATCAAAATGTTGTCAAGAGGAAACCTAGCTTGGACCCAGTGCGAAAAGAAACGAGTCTTCGAAAGCGCAAATGTAGTCTCCCTTTCTTACGTTCATTTCCAATTTCCTTGACCGCTACCCTCAGCTATTAATCAGGTTCCATGCTGATTCTGATACTATACTGTAGTTGGAATAAAATGCAAAGTAACCGAGGACGAAACGAAAGAAAAGAAAGCCAGTGAGTAAAAAAGGGCGTACCCCGATGGACACATTGAAGGTGAATCCGAGTGCCGCTCGTCGACGACGCCGTAAGACTACCATCAAGCAGGTGATACAGGCTTGCTATGCTACAAGAATCAAAACCTGTTTGCAAAAAAGACTACTTGCACATCTTGCTCGTCCAGAATATGCAGCTGCTTTCCAAGATTGTATCACGTATTTATCAGAATCCATGCGGAACTTAATGATATACAAGTAACTGTTTGTAAATGGTTATATCATCGAACAAGGACAGAGAGAAATTCGTGTTTGTCTTTGCTTAGAAAGCTTTTATACTCATAGCACGATTGATCATGAAGATACCAGTGGCAAAACGTCAATGATCACATTGCCAGACATCATTTACGATCTTCTAAATTAATTCCTGGAGCGGCCGTACTAGTATGATTTTCCTCAGAAGCAACTTCACTGCATACAGTGACACTGTTTCTACGGCATATCCACAAACAAAATGTACGCGGTGGCTTCAATGTTTTTCCCACTTCGCTCGGGGACAAAGCCAAAGGCAGCTAAATCTTGAACTTCGAGGCTTTTGATACCGAGCACATTAATATTCACTATCTTCTGTGCGGGATGGACCGTGGAGTATGATATCCACACTCTGCGTCCTTACCACCGGAGAAACTCAACATGAAGTTCGTCCCTACTTGTTGCGACAGTATCACTATGGTTGGTTCGTCTCAATGAGAACAGCGGCTATTGAAGAGGGAAGATATCAGTGTAGCGAACCTATCGGAAGCAATTTTCCAGCCGCTGAAACATGCGATATCCAAAAATACAAGGAAGGAATGGATTGCTCTTTATTGTGCAGTACTACTGCGATTAATTGGCCAACACTTTGCGTCCGACCTCAGTAATTTTGGACTTTTTCTGAGTACTTCATGAAGGGAACATAGTGTAAGTTACCATGTGTAACTTTGTACAATTCCAATTCTCAGTTATTTCACCCTTTACATGATCCCTTCAGAGTTGAAATTACCGGGAGAATGCAGTACTTGACAATGGAAGGTAACCGCTGTAATGCTGTTTGATCAATATCTGTTTTAATGTAAATAATAAACAGATCTCCCACAAATACAAAACGAAGAACTGATGCAACGCAGTTGTTGCAAATGCCATTCGGCATCAGGCATTTAAGAATGAAAAACCTGTAGAATGCCAATGAATCGTGATATAGGTGCATGCGAGAACATGTTCACAATTGCCGCGGCGACATGGCTTGGGAGGGGGACGACTAGAACGGTTTTGCCGTCCCCAAGGTCCGCCCATATCACGGAATCGAACGCGGGTTATCCCGTCGGGGAGGTTTAAATTGTCACGGTAAGTGTATTAGACAATGTTCCCAGTTAGGTTCATTTTTACTGATGTCTATCTTTTGTAGGTGGTTGCATCAATAAGCCTTTTATCATAATTCAAGAAAGTACACTGATCAACAATTATTTGCGATGCTCGAAATGTTTTTCTGCATCAACAAGACATTTCTGATCCAACCAATTGCGCAAGTACAAAAAAGTATGGCAGATATTGTATTGCACTAATTCTAACGGCCACTTGATTAATTTTAAGCATCAGAAACCATCATAAATAATTCTTCAAGACTTCAGTATGTGTCGGCTTGATGTACAGCAATATGCAATATCTAATAAATTGGACCGAATGCGAATTTGCTATTGTGCCTTTTATGCTATAGTACATTGGTTATGTTGGTCGTGAATTCAATGCGCAAACTATATACTATGGACGGTGCTAAGCGGGTTCCCGTTCAATCTGTTCAGCTGGAGCGAATAGCAACCTTTCGCATTGGTCACACAAAGAAACACGAGTTGTTCATCTGGTGAAACAGCCTTTTTTGGGTCCAAGCCAACTACTGTCTGTTGAAAAGCATTCTAAGCAGAAACTTTCCGTAACCGATACGCATGCAGTTTAGAAAAGAGAATAACAAGGAGACCCGTGGCAGATGAACCATGGAAATCTTAACGCCATTTGGAGTTGCTTGATAAGCAGTAAAAAAGTTTTTGTACAGGTAACAAAAGTGTTTAGCACCAACTTCAAATGTAGAGTAACACGAGGACTATTTGATGAGATACATGTGCAGGTTGCTAATGCTCACAGACTAGTATAGCAGCGATCGACAACTTGGATCTTCTCTAAGGAAGAATGGGTTTGTCTGGTCTTAACCCCGCCGATTTCAGTGTCACTGTCATTCGGAACAAAGAGAGCATTAGTAGCTAAAAATTTCGGTGGCACCTTCGGCTTCTTTCGCGAGGATATCCGCTTTGTTCCTCGTGAAGATTGCATAAAGGCATACGCGTCCAATCAACTTTGTGAAATAGTGTTATTGATCTTCCTGTACCACATGGGACTGGGAAGATTTGTCTCGTCGTAAAGATGGACACTGAGCAAGAAAATCTTTATGGATATTTCAACCTTGATTTTTGGTACGACTTGGATGCTGAGGTTAAAAAAACTCCAGCATAAAATCGAGACCAAGAAAGCAATAAGCTCGCTATTCACGTCTTCTTTTGGACACCGTAAATAATCAGATCAGACTGAAATTTTTTTTAACATATTACTTTTTTTTGATCTTCGGATCAGACGATGAAAAAAAAACCAAAAAAGAAAAGAGAAAAAAATCAAGTGAGTTTGATTCTTTTTCTTCTCGTTCCGTTTGCAAAAGTACGTGCAACATCACGTCAGCGATAGGAAAAAAAAGAAAGCCAATCAGTTCGGCGCGTGAATTGGAAGGGAATAAGATGAAAAAATGATGCGGAAATATTTTTATTGCCAAAAAGAATGATGCTGTATGTCTAATAGAAAAGCGAAATTTATGATTGTCTCTCGGTTCTATTGAAGAGGTTTTACATTTTTCGAGAGAAGACAAAGTTTAGGGAGAGAAAGGATATTTGGGAAATGTACATATGGAAAAACCAAGGGGGCGTTCTGTGAAAAGGGTATTGTTTTGTGTGCTTGTATGCAAAAACCATCCGTTCTGTGCGCTATATGAGTACGGAGAGATTATGCCAGGATAGGAGCATCGGGCAGTTCGGCCACCACGGCATTTCGTCGTCGAAGGGCGTAAACAGGCAAGTTAATAGTATCGCCATCAAGGGTCAGGATGGCCTTAGCACTTGGACTTCGTTGGAGCCATTCAGCAATACAAGCAGCGGAAAGATAGTGGACTGCCGATTCCAGAACGTTGTCGCCATCTTGGATAGAGTATTCGTAAGGGCAGGCAAAGGATTCAAAGTCGGACATGATGATGGTTGATGAGGATGATGAGGAATGTATTTGACAGGGAAGAAAGGATATAACAAAAGGATAGGAGATAAAGTAAAAAAGAAAAGGGGAGGTACAGAATTATGACACAGATTTTATAGAGGTTGCGAAGGGCGCTTTTTTTTTGTTTTGCTAGGATTCGGATTATATATTTAGTTTAGTGCGGTTTCCATGGCCTATCCGATTTAGAAAAAAACAGATGCACGACATTGGTTCCACGTGGTGGTACACGTTGCCAAATGGAAACTTGCATGTTCTTTTCCAACCCCTTTTGTTGCCAAAATGGCAAGGTCATCAAATACAATACATAAAATAGAAACGAGCTTTAACTTGTAAGCTCAAGGCTATGATGTGAAAAATAAAGTTTGTATATATATATAAATTTGAACATTATCCTTTTGACAAGTGATGTCTTGAAGTTATGTCATCTTATTGTCTGAAGCATTGAACGGACGTTGTTCGGCATAAAATGGGAATTTGGTTAAGATTTGATCCCGTTCCGTTTTAACCTGTCACCACCTCACTAATATACTCCCTTTTATCGAGGCTTCTTATACGAGAACCATAGGTATAGTTGAGTTATATCGTGAATTTAAAAACAATCAAAATGTAACAATCAAATGAACACTTTGACCAACTATTTGTGCTACTTACCTGACCACAAATCCTGCAAAACTAAACTCTCCATATACAAAGTACCTCCTTTCTCTTTTTCTCCCTGTCCTCACAATCTCTGCCGCGTGTAAATCTCTTTCTGCAAAACATACATGGTGCAGGTGTATGACTACATTGGGCATCAACCTGTGGTTGTCTATTTTTCTCTTTTAGCCAAACTAGTTTTTCATGCATCATTGTCTTTGGATTGCAATCTTATACTCTATGTTTGTTTGTGCACCCGTTTAAACTATTTCTGAAGGAATTATCCGTCACTGAAAGTAAGTATAGCGGTTCCCATGTTGCCATCGGCGTTTCAAATATCTTGGGCCACCCAAAAAGCCGTAAGCCACAGACACCCCACACACGCATGCACAAAGAGGGCGTCGAAGGGAGTGACCCCTAGTGTTTACAAATAAATATCAAACCATATATTTGGGATAACCACTACCTAAACCTCAACACCTAACCTCTTTTTCCCATGTTAGGATACCTTCCATTGCTTTGACGGATTCCCTTCGTCACCTGCCCGATCACCACCTTTCTGTATAACGTTCGCTGGACCGCGGCTGAGCAAAACCGACATCATGATGGAACACGTGCGAAAGTACAACTTTTCCCGCTTTGCACCTTTCCCTAAAAAAAAGCGCCACAAATTAATGTGGGCCGCATCCCATACTATACCTTGTGATAAGTTTCGGCCGTCTTCTTTTTGCCACTTGAAAATGAGAAGCCAACGTGATTCTGATGCACTGCCTCATGTTTAAGTCATGACTACCATAGTAGTATATAGCAAATTTGTTGGAAACTTTTTTATTTTGTTGTTGACGACGTTTATACCCAGATGAAATTGACATGAAGAGATTTTGTCGCTCTCTATCTTCGTTTAGGTTTTCGTCACAGAACAAGCAGGAAAGATGCTTGGTTCCGGAAGACTATCTATTCGCTTCCTCATATCCATAAGGGATATCTCAATCATAGTAACAGTACAGTAATAGATCATTCGAAGGCTGAAATATCAGAAAAAATCCATGTTATGAAGGAGTGGTTATCCACGCTATGAATTGAATGGTGTTTTGCCCTCCTTTAAACGGAAATTGCATCCATGGAAAGCGTCAACCTGCACTAAGATGAAAACAGGTATGCATCGTTATTAAGCGAATGATGGCAGAAGGTAATGTTTAGTTAAAACAGCTCTGTTCCTCACTGAAGGCAAAACTTCATTCGAGCAGCGTAATAGATACATTATGAATCATTGCAGATTATTTTGAGGATAAACCTTCAAGACCCTATATTTTATTCAAGGTATGACCTCCGTTTATCATTCAATTAAAATTCATCTTTTAAGCTTACAGAAACAGTTCTTTTAAACATGTATATATATTACAGAGTAAATTAGGATTTAAGTGAAAATGATAACTAGCTTTTTAAAGAGGCGCTTATACCAAGGTCCCTCAATGATGATTTCTTCGTCGTCAGTAAACTGAAGATCGGACCGGCCGGTGTCGACGTCAATTTCTTCAATAGGAATCATCTTTGACTTTGTCCACAGTTTGGTAACAATGAATCCAATCACGCACAGAATAAGTCCGGCGTAGCTACCTATTGGAAAAAAAAAGGAAATAAGAAAGGAGCCAGATACGAAAGAAAAGGATTTCTCTTCACCGTACCGATCAGATGAACAGGATTGGCTGGAACAAAATAGGAATAACCAGAGAGTAAGGAGATGGCAAGACATGCAACCATGCCAAAAATATCGCCAAATGGATACAGTGGAGCAACAATAGGGAGCTCTTTCAGAGAATGTCCTTGTCGGATGAATGCCTTGCGGAATCTGTAGTGGGCACAACTAATGCCACCCCAAGTAACAAAACCAGCCACTCCTGAAAGGTCCGTAAGAACCAAGA
The DNA here is from genome assembly GCA_002749535.1 of Apophysomyces variabilis. Lineage (NCBI taxonomy): Eukaryota > Fungi > Mucoromycota > Mucoromycetes > Mucorales > Mucoraceae > Apophysomyces > Apophysomyces variabilis. The sequence goes on along the minus strand of MZZL01000408.1, from coordinate 1,686,852 downwards.
ATAAGCTTTTGCCAGGAATAAAAGAGGTGGCAAATGTAATCAAGCTGACGAGAGACGTGGCAATAAGAGCGTAAACGGGTACTCCGCGCTTAGAAATATATCCTATGAATGTAAATTATAACGTGAGTCATGATGTTTCCATCAGTCGCACATTCTTGCTTTGCTTCTTACCGAGTTTATGATAAGCAATTCCCTCTTTTGCCAGAGCACACAGCATACGACTGGCGACATAGAGACCACTATTGGCACAAGATAATACCTACATATTGCGATCATGGTCATTCTTTTCGCTGCATCAGTGCTTGTTTCGCTTTCCACTTACAGTGATCAAAATGACGGCGTTCATAATATGCGAAACGCTCTGCAATTGGGCTTTTTCAAAGACAATAGTAAAAGGAGATACAGTAACGGTTTTGCTTCCTTCACTGAGATTACGGGGGTCATCGGATGGAACCACCATGCCCATAACGAAAACTATAATAACACGACAGTTTAGTCAAATGATAAAACGATATGAAAAAGGAACCCATTTCGTTTTCTTACTTGATCCAAGGTAGAATATAATGATACGCCAAAATACGTTCTTGATAGCTCGAGGCACTTGCTAAAAGACATATATGTGTGTAAGTTGCTGCCACCATAAGAGAATCAAGGAATACAGAAAAGAGTGTGTCTTTCAGTTCAATGTCCTACCTTTCTCGGGTTTCCACATTCACCAGCAGTGATACCGACGATTTCTGTACCTTGCATACTGAAAGAGGCCAAAACAAATGCATTGAGTACACCAAGAGCACCATTGGCAAATGCTCCAGGTTCCGACCAGTATTTGAAGCCGTAAACAACGCCACTATAATAAGAACAGAAACAAACAAACAAATACACGTTAGTCTCTCTTTAGTTGAGAAAAACAGGTTTTCTAGAATTTACCCAACTACGCCGCCAGAAGTGAGACACCCGACGATGATGAAGATGAGGACAGCCAAAATTTTGATCTGTTCAGGGGAAAGATGAACATGAGAACCCTGTTTAATAAGTTGCCAATCCTATATGAACTTACGAGACTGAACCAGTATTCCGCTTCACCATAACTGCGAGCTCCGAACATATTCAATACGAAGATGATGAGAAGCCAGATACCAGACCCTTGAAAAAGAAAAGGTTTGAGATACACCGTTATTTACCAGGAAGGGGTCGATTATACTTACATGCCCAATCTGGTACAATAGTGACCCAAAATTGCATGACCAAAGGGAGAGCTGTAAGGTAACATGAATCCTGGATGAGTTGATAACATAACTTTTTCTTTGCACTAGTATTCTAACCTGTCAATTCACTTGCGACAATGATAGCCCAACATGCCCTAAGTAACCCATGTAAAAGGTTTTGTTTAGAATAAGTAATGGGAATACAAGCAAGGTGATAAGATGCAAGACTAACCAATAATTGTAACCAATGGTTGCACCAAATGAGTCGTCCACGAAACGACGGCAAAATACTGTAAATGAGCCTGATACCTAAACCGAGATGGAGAGTTTTAGCGTCTATGCATTCTCTTTTCTATAGTGAGCTTGTTATGGTTGCTATCTATTACCGGAATATAGGTTGCCATCTCTCCCAATGAGAACGTAACCCAGAATACGATGAAACCAATGATACCATAAGCAATCAGTGCACCAGCCGGACCTAATGGCAGTAAGCAAATTGTCCATCAATAGGGGCATCCTTATTTATTTAGGAATACACGTACCTGCCTTGGCCAGATTACTGCCTGCAGATAAGAAAAGACCTTGACCAATGACACCACCAAGGGATATCATCTGCAAAAGGCGTGTGATTTAGGATTTTTCATCTTCCTTTGGTTGGAGAGATAGGCGACTTACGGCTAAATGACGTGCTTTCAATGATCGTTTTAACTGTTGTGGAGCATGTTGACTTTCCAACGAACTTGCTGAGGCTGCATCTGAGTGATATGCTTTTGCATGCTCGACTGCTTGCGCCTCGAATTTTTGATGAGAAGAAGCGTCCGTAAGATCTGCTTCTGTTTTTTCAGAGTGTATCGCCATCACGAACGGTTAGAAGTTCAAAGGCGAGAAGAGAGGAATAATTAATAAGGGAAAAGAGACAGAAAGAGAGGAAAAAAGAAAAAGGGATCTTCCCGGTTTTGTAGAAAGATCTCAGTTTAATACTTATATAGCCTTTTTTATGGTTCAAAGACACAGGCATAGATTTCCGATAAAGTGCCAAATTAGGAAGGGGAGGCGATTCGCACTGTTCACATGATCATTTTGGTCTTTGGTTCTTTTTTTTCACACACCCCGATCCACAAGCGTAGTACCCTTTTACACCAAAAGGAAAAATAAGAAGCCTCATTTTCTAATTTCTGGATGGATGCCTTGTGTACATCATCAGATCTGCGTCAAATAGATAAACAGGGTCCCAGTCTTGTGAACCCAAGTGATTGTAGTTCAAAATGTGCTAACACTAACTTTTTGGCATACAGAGAATAAGCAGCTTCCCTTATATTTTTGTAGATATGTGCGTGTGTGTGTGTGTGTGTGAAACAGATGGGGAACTCTATTCTCCAACCATACTGATTGGTTTAGATCAATAATGTATTTCAAGTAACTGTTGGCACGAATCAGAAAGGGAAATTTTTTTCTTTTTCCTCAAATAACGATTTCCCTCGGGAATCAACATGACACGTATACACACCGTAGGTCTCAGCCTGAGGTTATCAAGAAAAGAAACCGAAACAGGAAATCAAAAGAAAAGAAACAGATCTGAAACTTTCGATAGGGAAAACTTAACCTTAATACTGGAAGAAGACGGATGCAAAATGAAGATTTATAGAAACTATCGAACGAACGGTGCGATGTGGGACAATTTGCCCTATTTGTTAAGCGCAAGACCTTGTTATCCTCTATATACACACACACTCTCTCTCTCTAAACCCCCTTGCCCTAGGCTTTGCATCATGGTACGTATCCCCGCCCAAATGAATCATGTCGGTGACAAGCGTGGGAACACAAGAGATCCAGATCGGTTTTAAAAACTGATCTTGGTTTACCTTCTCTAGACAACCCAACTCGGGTTGATCGATCTTCATTTAACCTGCCGACTGGATAAGATAAAAGGACGTTAAACCCATGAGCCATGTCGATAATGATTGGCTCACTTTATTTCCCCCAAAGAAAAAAAAAAGGTTTTAGAGCTTCCAGTTATCGACGTTTCCATTAGAATGTCTGACGATAAAAAAAAGATTGGTAACGGCTGATGACAAGGCTTAACCAATTTATATAGAGAGAAAGAGAGAGAGATAGAGAAACAGGAAGAAATGACGAAACACGTGTAAGCAGATCAAAGACCCTATCGAACCATAAAACATCAAGGCCTCAGCCTTCTAACTCATGTTGAATTGTACCACTTAGTATGTTGAAAACCAAAAAGATCGCAACACCTTCAGCCAAGTAATTTTCCCACCTTCTGCTTTTGCCAATCATAAAAGGCAGAGTTCGGTACTCACTAGCTTAAATATCCATTCATTTTTTGTCTTTCAATCTTTTTTCCGTTTCCTATCGTGGTAACTCTTGTTTTACTTTTGATCCGCTAGAAATTGCTTATTTGCAAAAAATAGTACAATAATTGCTTGGGTGACATTATCATCAAAAAAGCGTTGTGATGAAAGGGATTGTTCCTTCGGCCGGTTATGCGGTGCTTGTGTAAGTAATACCCAGGAAAATCAAGGTTGCAATCATGACGATATTGCAAGCCTTTGTGTTGCTCAGCACCTCCATTTGGCCAAAGGATAATCGGTACGTCTGACATGAAGATGACCCTTCGTCATCCTCTTCCAGTTTATTCAACGCTATACCACTTTCTTGCATGTGGTGAACACGGTAACATCGGATACCATCCGATTAGTCTGAAAAAGCTAGCAGAGCAATATTATGGATCCATGCTAGACTAAGCTTGTCTTCCATATATATTCAACAGCTCTTCCTTTTCTTCTACTGTGTGTAACCTACCCCTCCCTGCCTTAACTATATATCAGCAGACAGTATCAGTAACTCTCTTTTTTCTCATGATATAAGGCTTAACATCGTATGTTATTTATTTTCTTTTCGATGTTCAGCGGTGGTATGAAATTGTAGGGTAGAAGTTTGGTAGGATAAACTCAGTAAGCGAGGCGTGAGAGGAAAAATAAAGCCGCTGTTTGTATGCCTCCACAGATGGCTGGGCAACTCCGGTAACACACAATTACATAGTACGAAGGATACCAACTATTCAACTTGAAGTAGTCAGCGTCTTAACAATGTATTTTTGAAGTCAATTATGGTCAAACATCCTGGAAAGATTAGCGTATCTTGTGTAGTATGAAATCCTTTGGCACGGTATAATGCGTACGGACCAAGGCCTTTGTATTAGCACGTTAAGCGAAGGTGTGTTGGTCTTGGAGAATTCTAACACTGGTGTTCTTAGTTCTTTAAAAAAAACCCAATGTTGGATAACGGGACCCATCACTTGACTGCGCAAGCCACTGATTTTGACGGGCTTGCAGTTGGCCGATGCAGGACAACATACTACGCTCATAACCCGAAATAGACATGTACCGTGTTGCATTGACTCGATTAACAGCGTCTTTACGTCCCAGCAGACTGACTGCTCGCAATTCTCGACAGAGAATACTACCTTCCTTGCAGCCGTTATCAACGCGTTATTTTAGTCAGACCTTTACCCGCTTCGACAGATCCACACCACCTTCCAACAGAACCTCACAAAATGGGAAGCGGGAGGAGGAAGACGAAGACGAATTAGAAGAAATCGACCGTAGCGAGTACCCTGAATTATATCCGGAAGAGGAACAGGAAGAAAGTCAAGTAGATACGGAATGGTTTGTTGATGCCGACTACGAGAATACCTCGCCCTCCGACACGGACTTTATTCCTCTGTGGCAGCGACGGGCATTAGGCGAGCATTTGGAAGGACGGTGGGCTATGCAGGAAGTCTCACGAGAATTGATGGAATCCGGCCAGTTAACGGCCGAGAAAATCAAGGATCTGTTGATAGAAAGCAAGATGGAAAAAGTGGAGATCTTGGACTTGCGAGAAAAATGTGATTGGACCGATTATATGATCATTGCCGAGACTCGCAAGAGCGACAAGTTCCTGACCAGTGTGGCAGACCATCTTAGTCAAGTGGTAAAGTGTCTCAGTGGTTGCAGCATCAGCCTATATGAACATTAACACGCTGAAATAACACGGTGGACGCTCGTCCTTTTCCCTTTCTTTTCTAATAGGTGCGAAAAACAATTCAATCCCACCCTGATCGTTTGGCTTCTCTACAAGGCCCTCATATTGAAGGGCGTGATAGTGATTCAGGATGGTTATTGATTGATCTCGGACGGTTTGTTGTGCACTTGTTCACTCCAGAGGTTCGTGCAAAATATGATCTAGAAGGCTTGTGGAAATCTGTTCCGGAGGATCCCACCATGCCTATTCCAGAGAACATTTAGACCTATTTATTTCATTGATCCCGTTCCTTATTAAAAAAATAACTCCATATTTCAATGCTAGTAATTAGCCAACAATTTGCCATGCGAACACTTGAAAGCAAAGTATACGAGTTAATTGCACCTTTGTCGCGCCTGGATAGGGTTCTATTTATCACAGCGACCAGGAACTGGTACTTACTTGCATGGGTCGCTAACTCTTGCTTTCCGTATCTTTATTTTGAAGTGTCCTGGGTTGGAGTATTTGGCACTTGTCCCCACGATGAAGAGCATGCCGGAAATTATGCAGCTTATTTTCATAGCATATCAATAGCTTCAGATAAACTCTTGGCTTCAGGTCACCATGTGATGTCCCTGTTTCGTACTTTTCAAGATTCATTCGTTGCAATAACAGTTTGTTCGCGATATTTTTTCTCGACCATGTACTGTTAAACCTGTAATCTCATGTCTCCAAGCAGTCTTTGGACGAAAAGCCTCTTCTCGACGGAAAGGTTGTAATTGGAAGATGGTTTTCAATTTAGTTCAGCAACCATTTCTGCGATTAGCAAGTTTTGAAACGTGACAAGTCTTGGAAGGCACCAAAAGCTATAGAAACGGACAAAGTCCAAGATTTAAAGGTCATTTAATGGTGCCAAATAACTTTGTGCTTGATAACATCCGCAAAGTAAAGGATGGGCGCTGTTAGCCCTCGCCAGACAATTGAAAAGTCAATTGTTGCTTTATTTTTCAAGGCAATCAAGCACCCGTCGCGCAAAGCATGTTTGCAACGAGGAATGAAGGAAAGCCCGGTAGCAGTGACGACCTATGGATAGCACATAAGAGATATTCTAGGGATATATTGAAGGGCAATGGTGAGGGAGTATCCCCTTGTTGTAGACCACGGCCTTGAGGCATGGAGAAGACAGGAAAGCTTTGATATTTATTTATTCAACGAGAGGTGCAGAAGAAGTGTTGAATAGCATGTTACCAAGGATTCTGTAAAACCAAAGAAGAGAAGAGATGCACCGACATAGACTGGATGAACTGTATCGTAGTCTTTTTCTTGATCGAGAAGTAGGCCTAACCGCGAGGCCATTGTTTGCATTAAATCGGTTTGCTATGAAACCTGTTTGATGGGGGTCATTGTGTTTAGGCGCATAGCACCAAGTCTTGTTGCCAGTAGCCGCATGAAAAGTTACATATCCGCGCAAATAAGAGATATTGGTCGTGAGCCCTCAGAGATAAGCGGTCACCTTGTTTCGGTAATAGCACCATGATTGATCGATGCCATGTAGCAAGAGCTCATGACCGGCTAATGCATAATTCAATACTAAAACAAGGAGGCGTCGTACAAAAGTAAAGTGGCGTAGACGCCGGACTACTGTAGTTCTTAAGGTAGTCCGTCACCCCCTGAGCTGTTTTTGAAGGGATTCAGTACCGAGACTTTTATGAACTTCAAGACAGAAGAGCCAAAAATTAAGGTGTGGAGTTCGAATGTCTACCCAATGATATACATGATTGCGTCATCAAAGATAAGAGGCTGGTCTGGATTGGATGTGTATCCTTCTTTTCCCTTTAGTATCGTAAATTGATACATCATCCATCACCTGGGGAAGCGTATCAATCCATCCCTTTTTTTTCTGTATATACAACAACCACCCATCCACCTAGGTATGTCGCCGCTTGCGGATACTGGGTATGCGGCGTCTTTGTGCTCCTTTACCGTGCTCCATCCTCTCCATCTCGATCCTGCTCCCCATCCTATCATTCAAGTTCAACATGGTGATATCCGAACGGTGCATCATCGAACCAATTTTGACCAAACATCACGATGATCGAATTTCCTTGGTTAATGTGTACATTTCCCGAATTGATTCTGGTGTTTGTGGCGATGTTTGATGAAAGGTCAAGGCATACGTTTGCTTCCTAGCTCCTTATGTCCGACGATGGCCTAGTTGGACACCGTTATTTTCTTGGTTTCTGACAGGTGTCGCAGCAACATGTTCAGATGATGAAGTGGTAGATGTCATTGCTCATCTGTTCTGCTTCTCTCGTCGCTATTTTTCGTTTCGCTTGGTGGATGATCCACTCGCCATTGTTTTCCTCCTTTTTTTCTTCATCCCTGTCCTATTTTTCTTCTCTTATGTTATAGTTACTGGTTATCCAGTTGCTTTGCTTTCTTCTACTCGTTTTAAGCATCAGCCGACAGTACTGAAGTAGACGACGACCAACGCTTGGAGTAGCAACTCAAGTTAACAGAGGAGATAGAGAGGGGACGAGCCCGGTCTAGGGGAAAAGCAAAACGTCTTTATCCCAAACATCCACTCTTCATTTGAAGCAAAGCGGAATGTTTTCTGAACCCACCCAAAACCGAAGATTACTAAATTGCTCTCTCTGCGGCTTTTTCTCAGTCTATTTCCATTATCAAAATGTCCGCCGCTGACCACGCTGACGATCTCATCGACTACGAAGAAGAAGACGAGCAAACCCTTCAGCAGGGAGCTTCTGCCCCAAAAGAAACTGACAAGGCAAATGGTGCCGCTGAAACAGATGATAAGAAAGACAAGAAAGGTTCCTACGTCGGTATCCATTCTACTGGTTTCCGTGACTTCTTGCTCAAGGCTGAGCTTTTGAGAAGCATTGTGGACTGCGGTTTCGAACATCCTTCTGAAGGTAGGTTTGATTGACCTTCTTAATGTCCACTCACATAATGCTATGTATAGTCCAACAGGAATGTATCCCTCAGTCAATTCTTGGTATGGACGTTATCTGCCAGGCAAAGTCTGGTATGGGTAAGACCGCAGTATTTGTCCTTGCCAGTTTGCAGCAGATCGAGCCTGTCAATGGCGAAGTCTCTGTTGTCGTATTATGTCACACCCGTGAACTTGCTTTCCAAATTAAGAACGAATATGCTCGTTTTAGCAAGTATCTTCCTGATATTCGTACAGAAGTGTTCTATGGTGGTGTTCCTATGGCAAAGGATGTTGAGATCTTAAAGGATAAGAGCAAATGCCCACACATCTTGGTCGGTACTCCTGGTCGTGTACTGGCTTTGATTCGTGACAAGTATCTCAAGTTGAACAATGTCAAGCACTTCGTATTGGACGAGTGTGACAAAATGCTCGATCAACTGGGTTAGTAGCCAGTTAGGTTCATCTTTTCAACTTTGGCTAACCAATCCTATAGATATGCGCAGAGACGTTCAAGACATTTTCCGCTCCACCCCACACCACAAGCAGGTGATGATGTTTTCTGCCACATTAGCAAAAGAGATGCGACCTGTATGCAAAAAGTTCATGCAGAACCCGCTTGAAATTTACGTCGACGACGAGGCAAAATTGACACTTCACGGTTTGCAGCAATTCTATATCAAGATGGACGAACGTGAAAAGAACCGCAAATTGAACGAACTGTTGGATACGCTCGAGTTCAACCAAGTTTGCATCTTCGTCAAATCAGTTCCTCGTGCCAACGAGTTGACTCGTATCCTGACAGACTGTAACTTCCCCGCTATTTGCATTCATTCTCAGATGAGCCAGGATGAACGTATCAAGCGATATAAATCATTCAAGGACTACGAGAAGCGTATCATGGTTGCTACTGATATCTTTGGCAGAGGCATTGATATTGAACGTGTCAACATCGTCGTGAACTATGATATGCCTGACAGTGCAGATACTTACCTTCACCGCGTTGGTCGTGCTGGCCGTTTCGGTACCAAGGGTCTCGGTATCACCTTCGTGTCCGATGAGAAAGATACAGCAACACTGAATGACGTGCAAAGCCGATTCGAAGTGAACGTCACTCCACTGCCAGAGGATATTGACATCAACACCTACATGACCTCGTAATCGAGCTTTTTTTTTTAAATTGTCCAATGCACCTATCCACATTTTGTGGTGAAATCTATTTTAAAAGAAAAAGCATAAAACGAATGGATTACACAAGTTCAATTCTACAGATCTTTTTTTAGTGTTGCAGACAGGAAGGAATAACATTTCTTAAGACCTCAATGGTTCATCAATAAGCGTTATAGTGCCACGAAGGGGCTAATCTACATCTTCCCCCGTCTTTTGAGATGAAAAAGTTTCTTATGCTAATCTGAAGCGGAAATTGTAAAGCCGGCCGGAGGAAGTCCGGTGGCCTAAATTTCGGACCGGACCATGCAGCTTCTCAGCCAGCACTGCATTTTGGATCTTCAAGTTGGGTATTTGTGTTCGCTCTCTTTTTTTTCCCGCAGTTCGACAATGGTAAGCGTGCGCTTGCTCATATGAGAAAGGGGATGGATTGCGAACGGAACGAGCGGATGGATGTCTATTTCGATAGTAGAGTTTTGGATGCAAAGAGAATAAGAGCTTGTTTGACGGTGGGAGGGGGAATTCAAGCTGGGCATGGAAGCATCAGCCAAAAAGAGAAAAGACAGCAATCACGAAATTGGAGAAAATGAATTCCGTTGTTATCGATTCACGACTTCTAACATACGGTTCTTATCTATTTTCTTGCCTGTTTTCCTTAGGGCATTGACCTTAAGAACCACCACGTGAAGAACTCCAACCGCACTGCTCCCAAGTCGGACAATGTCTACTTGGCTTTGTTGGTCAAGGTATATATAGAATAATATGCACTGGAAATAATTTCGGGTTTTCGGTTGCTTAATCTTTGTGTCTGACAGCTTTACCGCTTCCTTGCCCGTCGTACCGATGCCAACTTCAACAAGGTCGTCTTGAAGCGTTTGTTTATGTCCCGCATCAACCGCCCTCCCGTTACCATCTCCCGCCTTGCTCAGAATGCTAAGGAAGGCAAGACCATCGTTGTTGTTGGTACCGTGACCGATGATTCGCGTCTTCTCGAGGTTCCTAAGCTTTCCGTGGCTGCCCTTCGTTTCACCAAGACCGCTAAGGCCCGTATCTTGAAGGCCGGTGGTGAAGTCTTGACCCTCGATCAATTGGCACTCCGTGCTCCCACTGGTGCCAACACCATCTTGATCCGTGGTGCCAAGAACTCCCGTGAGGCCGTCAAGCACTTTGGCATGGGTCCTCACAAGAACAAGAAGCCCTATGTCCGCAGCAAGGGTCGTAAGTTCGAGCGTGCTCGTGGTAAGCGCGCCAGCCGTGGCTTCAAGGTTTAAGTCAAACAAACTGCATAAAAATGACAACAATAAAAAGGAACAGAATGACAGGATCCATGCACCTCCTTTTTCTTTTAGCATCAAATAGTTGCTGTACTGTCTCCGGCTATTTAGAGGAGCGAAATACGTTGTAGCAATGGAACATGTGAGGAGAATGATTGTTTCGGTGATTCTGTGGGGTTTGTGGGTTTGTTCCAAAGTGTATGGAGGTTCAGGAACCAAACCATGTAAATGCTTGGTCTGCAAGGCTGATGATTGTCTAGCATAATTCTAAAGCAATTGTAGAATAACAATTGCATGATTCGCCGAGTTAAGTCTGCTTTGCAATAAATGCCTGTCAGATGCATAGGAAATGCAAACCGACTCAGGAAGCGAACAGGCTAAAGTAGTTTGTTGAAACTGCTCACCAGATAACTAGTTGGTATCAGGTTCAACTCAGTAGCGTTATGCGATACACACTGCTCTGACTATCACCCGAGCAACCTGTTGGAATCGGCATTGCTCGAAAGAGGCAGTGAGTAACAGGACATGGAGAGGACAAATAGAATACAACTTAGTGATAGATGCCATATGCGTAGCTGCTAGCTAGCGCGAACAATGTACGCACGGTAATGAAAGCAAATGAAAATAGAAGGGCATTCAGCATAGAATGAAGAACGTGACCATGGTAATTTCTATGGATAAAGAAAGCACGGTAGGCCATCTTAGGGTAACGTTGTATGGGTGTACGAGTGTCTCTTAAAGTGAGGAAGTGGGTGACAACAAGTTGCTTTGCTAAGTTAGACTTTGATTATCCTATTTGCATGCCATCCGGGCTTAACACGCCTTATTCCACACATGGACGTTTGAGCGTGACCAGTTGCAGTGTGTTTAGAAGATGTTCACCCTCTCTACTGTGCACAACCCCAATACCACGTCGGATTAAATGCCGACGCGTAACGCACAGCCGCGTACACAAAGTATTCGCAACACTCTCACATGGCTTACCCTTTGTTCTTCAAGAGTAGTAGTCATCAAACAACATCGAATATTAATGGCTATCTATTATTGAATCTTTACAACCCTCTATTTTTTGCCAATTGACTTGGAGAGGTCCTCGACGGTCTTCTTCAACTGTTCAGTAGTCTTTTCATGCTTTGCCAGTTGTTCTCGCAAGAGCTTAATCTTTTCGGCATCCTAAAGGAAATGCAAAAGGAAGACGTATCCAAATGAGACACTTCCTGTCCTTGATATCGGAATATGCTTACTTTTAAGTGAGCCCATTGCCCTTCTACAGCCCTTTCCTTGTCAGCGAAGGCGCCTTTCGATGCGGCAGTAGCACCTTCACTGCCTCCCTTGGTCGACTTGAAACGACGGGCCGAGGTAGAGACGATACGGGTAAAAGACTTGGAAAACATGGTTGGAGAAAAAGAAGAAGAGAAGAATAACGCGGCCATGGTCAGTTGTGAAGCTGCATTTTTAACGTAACGACTCGAGTTAAAACGCCGAAACCACATGATGCCTTCACCGGAATGGGTTGGCTTTGCGTTAACCAGAAGACGAGTCCAACCAATAGCAAACTGAAGAGCAGCCCGTTCTGCTTCCATTGAGCAGATGGGTCGATTCAAGTCTGAAGAGATAGGAAAGGGTTAACTGCACGTATCCTACTAGACACGATGATAGTATCTAAGTGTCTCTGTACCCATCAGACTTTCATTGCTGCAGTCGTTTGCTTTTGACAATGAATGGTGCAATCAACAATGATATCATACGTCATTGTAGAGGTGCCTGAATACCTTGCGTTAAGACTCAACCAAACAAGAAGCAGCAGATGATTATTTGATCGACAGGATGGAATCAAGCGAAGAAACTTAGGTTTAGCAACAGTCAATAAAAGGAGAAGCTTTATCTTTGCTAGTCTTCATGTATGTATTAGGCCAACAATACCTTGGATAAACATACACGGTCTGCCAATTCATTAGAGCATCGCGTTTATTCCCCAAAGCCTGTTCATTGTTATGCTTGGGTTGGTAAAATAGGCGCGGCGATCCAATTGAGAGAAGATTGCATGAGTGATCAAAGAAGGAAAAGAAAGAAAAAAAAACTAGTTAAGTTTATCTTTCTCCGACGTTGGCCTATTTCGAAACGAATGGAGGCTTCTTTGTTTCCCGCGCCTTTGATCAGGGCTTTGACAGATAAGATCTATGACCGTAGAAAACAAGCGGCTCTGGAGATAGAGAGGTACATACAACAGTACCCAGAATGACTTTAATATATATATGTATAAACCATGCACAGACTTGTTCGTGAGAATGACAATGCACCTGAACGGGTCAAGAAAATAATCGACACTCTCGTACTTGACTTTGTGCATTCACCCAATTCCAATGCCCGTAATGGAGGTCTTATAGGTCTCGCAGCCAGCGCCATTGCTCTCGGCAGCCCGGTAATACTTCATTTCCCAGAAGCCGTTTTTCTTGCGTGCTGATTAAGTCTTGTTTTTTCGGTCTACAAGGCTGTAGCCGCCTACCTCGATGTTATTGTACCTCCGATATTGTCCTGTTTCAGCGATCAAGATTCCCGTGTAAGATATTATGCCTTAGAGTCGGGCTATAATGTCTGCAAGGTGGCCAAAGGCGAAATTTTGCGATTCTTCAACGATGTCTTTGACGCATTATGCAAGGTAAATAAAAAAAAAATAAGGTGTAAGCTACTTTCCAAAATAAGCTCACAAGATGTGAAGCTTGCAGTCGATCCAGAAACTTCCGTTAAAAATGGCGCAGAGCTCTTGGATCGACTCATCAAAGATATTGTGTGTGAATTATCGGCAACATATGTCTCCCAGTACCAGCCATCCCAAAGTCCTCACAACAACGAGCCTGCCGTTTATGCGCCAAATGCTTCACCCTCCAACAAGGCCTTTTCTCTGCCACGATTTATACCACTCTTGAAAAAACGCATTGGCACCATGAATTCTTTCACTAGACAATATCTTGTAGCATGGATTGCCGTACTGGACTCTATTCCTGAGCTAGAGCTGTTGTCATACTTGTCAGAATTTCTGGATGGCCTTATCCAATTTTTGAGTGATAAGAGCGAGGATGTGCGCGTCGCCACCGGCGTACTCTTGGCAGACTTCTTGCAAGAAATTAAGCAAGCAGCCGCCCAAGAAGAGCAAAAGAAGGTTGCAAGCGAAGATACAGGACAAGGTGTCGTTGTACAGCACGCACGGATCATCGAAATCCTGATTCCTCACCTGTCGTCTCCGGAGGAAGAAATCCAACGCATCGCCTTGCAATGGCTTCGAGAATTCATCCCAATAGCGAAGAATATTATTATCCAATTTACACCTAAATTGATTGCTGCTATTCTGCCATGCCTTGCACATTCTGTTAGTGCTATTCGTGCGTGTGCCATAGAGGTGAATCAGAAATTGCAAAAGCTGGTATTGGAAGCACACCCATCCGGCCCGGAGCCAGTGGCTAGTCTAAGTGATCCTTCCACAGCCGCACTCCCGACGCCTCATGTTCGCCGTACGCGATATTCTGATGTTGGCCACACCATCATCACAAGCGACTCCAACGCGCCTTTTGACTACCAGGCGACCGTTGGAACCTTGCGATTGCAGTTCCTGAACGACCACGAAGAGACGCGTGTGGCTAGCCTGAAATGGCTATTGATGCTACACAGAAAAGTGCCAAACAAAGTACGTGCTTCCTTTGAAACCAACCCATGCGTTATGTTGAGCATTTTGTCATGTAGATACTTGCTGCCGATGATGGTACATTCCCGGTTTTATTGAAGACTCTTTCAGACCCGTCCGAAGAGGTACATTTCTTATCGGATCATGTTACGATTGATTCAATGGTCGCGAAATAGGTTGTTCGACATGATCTACAATTGCTGGCGCAGATTTCATCCCACTCAAGTCCTGAATTTTTCCGCAACTTCATGAACGATCTACTATCTCTTTTTAGCACCGACCGATTGCTCGAAACTAGAGGCAGCTTGATTATACGACAGTTATGCATGAATCTAGATCCTGAGCGGATATACTGCACAATTGCGGATATTCTTGAGAAAGACAAGGATCTGGAATTTGCGAGCGTTATGGTCCAAAATTTAAATGTCATTCTTATCACATCCCCAGAACTAGCAGGCCTCCGAAAACGACTACGCAACGTAGATAACAAGGTAAAGAATTGCCAGGGCAGCTGGACTATTAAGCTTAAAATTTGTTTTCCTGACCATTATAGGACGACCAACGACTCTTCATAACATTGTACAAATCATGGTGCCATAATGCAGTAGCCGCATTCTCTTTGTGCCTTCTCGCACAGGTCTATGAACATTCTGCCAATATGTTACAGGTCTTGTAAGTCCTCATCTGCATTGTATGCATGGATCAACTAAATGATTTTGCTATTGCAGTGCCGACTTGGAAATGACTGTGAATATGCTAATACAAATAGACAAGTTGGTTCAACTACTGGAATCACCTGCATTTACATGTGAGTCCGATCTAGGATATTGTCTAATATGACTTATGCTCTTTTTGCTAGATTTAAGATTGCAGTTGTTGGAACCTGAAAAATATCCACATTTGTTTAAATGTCTGTATGGCATTCTCTTACTTCTCCCTCAGTCATCTGCATTTTCAACATTACGGAACAGACTTAGCAGCGTTTCATCGCTTGGATTTCTCCATGTGATACCAAAAGGGTATATAAACGGAGACCAACTAGCCTTGACAGAAGACTGAAAATAACATACGATTTCTGTTGATTTAGGATGTCCAATTTATCTCTCGATTCTTCAAGGCGGCCAGCTGCTTCAAAGGCTGAAGGCTCATCAGCATCTAAAAAGGAAGAGACCATCAAGTTCCATGAACTTTTGCAACATTTCAAGGCAGTTCAAGCAGAACATGAAAGACACCGTAACCAAGGTAGGTTTGGCTTCTTTTTTTTTTTCTTTTGGCGGAAGAGGACAAAGGAAAACCTGACCGGTTCGTCATATCTACAGCCATACAAACCATTTCACGGGCTAGCGTGCTTAAGACACGTCGTCCTCGATACGGTAAGATCTAGGAATGTATGTGTTGATCCGAATACTTCTCTAATAGAGTTTTCTTTTTAGGACATGCAACTACTAGTAATGGATCAAGTACAGGAAGTAGTAGTAAAGACAGTGAGCGTATACAGATGCATTCGGCATTTTCATTGGCCAAAGCTCGTGCGCGTCGAGAACTCGGCGATTAGGTCGGTGGAATGGAATTCAGCTGTATCATACCAAAAATGCTGATAGTTAATGCTAATGCCTGAAGACTAATGAAGGGCGCACAAATACTGTTTATTGAACAAACTTTTACGCTACTCTAAATAAATTTTGCGTTCATACAAAGGATCAAGTTAGCGCTAAAAGGGATATAAATATGCGTCATTAGTAAATGGATTATGCGGGAAATATATTTTACTTACCTCAACTTGGTCCTTCCGTGGACACAAAATTCATTCGGGCAGCGTAAAAGAATGTTCATGGTTAGTAAATGGAAGAATAGCTTGACATCTTATCTTTTTTTACTTACCTCCGAAGGGTATCCTACCCAAAGGCAGGGGCCGGTCCCGCACCTGTATCGGTGGGGGCGGCGAGAGAGAGACACGGCATCCATGAGCGGCCGGTATAAATGTAACGCACTGCAGAGGACTTGAAGCGATGCAACACCTGGCGAGGACTTGGAAGCAGAAGATAATGAATAACACTGTGCATAAACAGACAACGTTTCTTTTTCACTTACCGAGTGGAGTGCAGGGAGCTTACTCACACAACCAAGGTGGTTCGGGAAGAGGTCATGCAGGCTAAAGATTACAGAAGAGGGACATCAGTCATTCTGCACTATGATTAATGCGAAGTACATACCGGGGATGTTTTTGGATAACACAGCCAAAGAATTGAAAAGATGTTGTCCCTTCGCTTTTAAATAGTACGGGATTACTGAAACCAAAAATCACAGTCATGGATAAGAAATCGATGGATGTCTTATGGATGACAACAATTTAGAGAGAAGACAACAACTTTCCCAAGAGTAAAAATGGACTCCAGTCTGACAGAAAGTCTGGGACAGAATGGAACATCTGTAATGGAACATATGTAGAGGAAATATACCCTCTTCGTTTGTGTCTATACGTCATAGATGCTATCATATCCGTTTCTGTAAGTTATGGCATCAGAAGCTGTCAGGGCAATGTATCCAGTGCCAGTTCTGCTCAATTGCATCGCCTTACATTGCCTTACATTCCACTTTTATTTTCCCTGAATGTACTAATGTTTTCCTTTTCTTCTATTTTATCTTAAACTTTGTCTATTAGACAATCACAAAAGATTGAATTGCCACGGAATGAACGGTTATTATTTTGTCATGGATAATGCGCCCATCCATACATCAGTCAAGGTTAAGCAGTTGGTCGAAGAAAGAGGATACAAATGTCTCTATCTTCCTCTCTACTCTTCCTTTCTCAACGAAATAAGAGAGTTTTGGGTCAAAATGAAGGCTAGGGTAAGAAAGGAGCTCTTACGAGTTGACAATAACCGTCAAGAGCGTAATGTTCAAGCAGCGCGAAAAGTAAAGCGCTCAAACTGTCAAGAAAGGATCAGACACTCTGAGAGCTTTTTGTTAGATGCAAAAGTAGAAAGCCACTTCTTTAAATAAATTCCTTTTGCTGTGATTTGAAATAAACTATCTCAGTGATTATGAACATGGACACGACATTTACGCAAAGAAGCGTAGTCTGACCCGCAAATATTTTCATCCAATCATGCAAAAACTTTTGAACCCCGAGACTCAAAAAATCTCCCCTTCGCAGTTGCAATATCCTTGGCAGATTTCCTTTTTGAAAAAGTCTCATCTGGATCTCATATGGTTGAGTCTCATTTTCAGCCAATAAAGCCCCATACTTCCTGCCAAGATCGCCTCGCTGTCTTAATATGGTAATAAAAAGATCAGGCACAAAAGACTTTGCTTTCTGCCAAGATCACTTTCCCCTCCTGATATAGTAAAAAAGCCCTTCAAATTACAAATATCTCTTAAAAGGCTTCTCTTCCTTGCAAAGGCCAATTTGCCAAGATGCCTTTCTGTCTTGATATAGTAAGAATGACATCGGATGACAAAGCTTTCAAGATGAGTCGACTGGAGCGAGCACGAATATATAAAGGCGGCAAAAAGATGCATTTTTCTTCATTTACTACCAACTATTTTGAAACAAATGTAAGTCATAACAGCTTTTACATCTCTTTCGTATAACACAACCTAAATGCGCCTCATATATAGCTCTCTTCGCTTATAAAATGAACAACCAAACGAACGCCCGCTCTGTTGTCAACAACGAAGGTCTTCAACGCATGATTGACAATAATGCTGCAATGCATTACAGCAGCCAAATGATTATTGCTCAAAGCATGGTTCATCGTCCCGTGAATACCCTTAAGGCTTATTCTGCTAAGCAACAAGAGTGGAAGGTAATTCTAAATATAAGACCAATATGGAATACATGGAACTTAAACGTGCATTGTTTGCTTCAGGAATGGTGCCTCCAACAGCGATTTGGCGACGGAGAAATTGTCACCGACCAGAAGCTCAGTTATTTCCTTGCAGAGCATATCATGAAACGCGGCCGAAAGCTTAGAAAAAACGAAGATGGCACTCCAATCCCTTTGGGCAAGGAGTCTATTCTTGGCTACGTCAAAGCTGTTGTGGATATCTACAATCAGCAGAAGACACTTGGCTTGAATTCTCATGGACCAGCAAGAGGACCGCTTGTCAGAACATTTCTTGACACTCTTGAAAAGGAAAAAGTCAGGGCAAAGAGACAAAACTATGAAGATCGAGGAAAAAACACCCTAAACGATGGCTACACCAAACAGGAACTGGAGAAAGTCAGTCGTTACTTCTTAACTGAGAAGAACAATACCGCTGGTTGCAGAGACAGGCTCTGTTTCCTTATTAGCCACGCCATGCTCTGCCGTAGCCAAACCGCCCTTGGGATGCAGTTTGCCGATCTGTTCTCGCTGGTACTTGACAATCAAGGTGTTTCCGAGTGCATTGCTTTGGTGGCTACCATTACGTTTGGCAAGACGAATCAGCATGACAAGATCGAATATGGCTCGTCAATTCGCCATCATGACGCTGAGCTGTGCTCTGTTGGTGCTCTTGCCTTGTACTTCTTCTCTAGATTTCATTACGAGAACGAGCCTTTCCCAGACTTTACGTCTCGGGAAAACTGGTACGAAACGTTTGTTTTCAAGGACGAGGATAGATTTACGCCTATTACCTACAAGGCTCAGCACAAGGTGTATACCTCGGCATTCAAGAAACTCGGCATTCATACCTCCAAAGTGGCGCACGCTAACCGAAAGAGCGCATTAAACATGATTGCCCGGGAAAACGTTTCAAGTGACCAACAGAGACTGGTGGGCAGATGGGGAACAGATCGCATGGTCGGCTGTTACGTCTCAAGTTTGCCAGTTGAGGCGATGAAGAGTTTGGCAGGCTTTCCTCCTCACCAAGGCAATTACTTTTTGTCGCGTGCTGTTGTAGTCCCTCCCATAGACCTGCAAGTCCTGGTGTTCCCGCACGTTGAGTTCTGGAAGGAAAAATTCAACACCAACGATGGAGTACAAGAGGACATCGCGGGACCAAACTTTTTGGACCTGCTGTCCCGCTTGCGAGTGGTATTTCTTCAGGTAATCGATAAAAAAACATTAAATGTTATTCATCTTACTGATATGCCAATCTTTGTAGGACTCCGTGGTCTTAAGGAAGAAATATCCCTCCTATTACCTTTGGACGTGCGAGCTGTTTGCAACGGAGCTCTACAAGCAGTTCGAACAGCAAGTACTTGCTTCCCTTAGAGAAAACCACGAGCTCTTCTCCGTCAGCCAGAGGGTTCAGTTGGCCATGCCTGCACTGGTTTCTACCATGACTTCCGGCTTTGAATCTCTCTCCTCCTCAATCCATGCGATGCAAGCTTCCCATGCAGCTGAACTTCAGAAGGTTAACCAGAACTTCTCCAACTTTTTCGCTCTGGGAAATGCCTGTTTTAACCGAGATTCACCCTCTGTCCTGCAGTCAACATCCCTGGCCTCAGTAACCAACAACGACCAATTTCTGTCTCTACAAAGTTCAAGCGCCACCTCAGTATCACCTTTGTACGAGATGAACAGAGATATTATGACTGTAACTGATGTCTGGCGAGAGTACAGCGTTGGTCTGCCTGGTTGTCCGTCTGTGAAGTCTTTAGAAGACAACTATGGCACTTCTTGGCGACGGTCAAGGAAAGAGTCTCGCTTTTTCAGCAGACGGAAAGAGCTGTATAAACTTATTGAAGAATCAGCCGAGAGAGATCGCATATCATGTGAAGAAGCGGCTAGAAGACTGGAGCAGACAAGGGTAGCAATGAAGCTATCTTTAGATAAATTGCGAAAACAAATAAAAGACTTTGCTTAAAAGAAACGCCATTAGATATCCTGCATCTTGAATGTTTACTTAAGAAATAAGTATGAGAAGCAATCTTAGTTAAACCGATCAGCTATGAATCACTAACAACTACTGACATAGCAATCATATAGTTAGCCTTTGCTAACAGAACGGAGCTTATGGTATAAAAGAATACAATACTAAACCTTTTATGCTTTATATATAGCCATTTGACAAAGAATTGATGCAGCTATTTTACTACTTTACACCTCCAAAATGCATAAACTCTTTAAGGTAGAGAGCAGGCGGAAATTGAAAATTTTCTCCAGATAGGTATTTTCGCCATGAAACTCATTCCACTTGGATTTCAGTGAGTCTTAACTCTGAGTCAGGGCTTAGGGCAAAAAAATACCCTCTCAGTAAACCCCAGCGACCACCGAACCAAGAAAGAAATGCCAACGATCTTTAATATCGTATAACTTTGTCTAGCTACAGTAGGAAAGTGATCCGCGCAACATGCTATATACAGAACAATGATCGATCTTTGCAGAACATCGCTTAAAAGCCTCTATGCCAAAAAAAAAAAAAATTGAAATCGCACACTAACTATTTGTAGTTTACTTGTCTTTCACATCTGGAAAACTTGATTTTCTTTATCCCTGTGATCGGTGTTTGATTTATAGCCATTTCCTTTATATTCTATCACGAACGCCACCAAAAAAGATAAACGCATTGAACGTTAAGCTATGCCTAATTATGAGTATTTGGTATCAAAGAAAGAAATCACGGTTATCTACGGATAGTTCCGCGCTGCTGATACAACGTCTCAAGCTCTGCTTCAAGTGCCTTGATTTGAGCGTGTTGAGTTTCAAGGTCCTTATTCAATCGATCTCGCTCCGAGATAAGCTAGCGAAAACGGAGTAAGGACGGGGCAACGCAGAATGAAGTTAAAATTTTGGCACTGTCATATTTTCTTACCTGTTGTTCCCATTGACGGAATCTGTTCTCTTCTTGTTTCACTTGCTCAGTGAAAGTCTTACGCAGAGCATCTTCTTTTTCGCGGTGCACTGGGTTTTCTACCTTTTTGATTCTATAGAATATGTTTAGCATATATTTCTATATTTCGTTTCGGATTCTTTACTTAGGTTCTCCAAAGTTGCGCACAGCCATTTGCTGTTGGCGGTAATTTTCGTAATGGATCTCCTCCGTAGTAGTAATGAGATCAAGCATGTGTGTCCGGATAAGCAAATGGCGAATCTTTTTGAAGTCGCAATGGGCCTCGTTTTCAACTTCGGCAACACCCCATGAGTAAGCACGACCTCTTACTTCTCGACCATCTGGTGTACGGACAACCTCGGTCGATCCAATGATAGAAAACGGCATTGAGGCGGCAATACTGCGGTTACGCACGGTCACCTCTTCATCTTCGCTTTCGACAGGGCATGAGTACATGTTGATATTTTGTGCCTTGATCACATCGAGGATCTTTTAAAGAAGAACCCGTCATCGGTCAATGGACTTGAGAAAACATAAAACAACATATATAGGAAAAAAATGAAAAAAAAAAAGGTTATCCACCTTTCGCTTGAATTCAGCCAGATCCTTAGGAGTCAATGTATCGGCCTTGGCAATCACCGGGATCAAGTTCACACGCGAACCAAGACGCTTCATCATTTCGATATCGAGCGGCTTTAGGCTTTGTTTAAAATAGAAAAACCAGTTTGAGGTGGACTTGGTCTAGATCATGTTATTGTCTTTACCTATGTCCTGTTGGTCGAATGAAATACAAACAGGCGTGCACACGCATGTCGATGATTCCTTGTCTTTTTGGTTGCTGTTCCTGGCGCATATAACTCTCATGCTGGTCATCGATAAATTCAGACACAGGTAACCAACTATCGTGGTTATTGACATAGTCACCAAAACCAGGTGTATCAATAACAGCCAATTTGACTTTAAACATCTTTTCCTCAAGCTCTAATGGTAATATCAAAAGAATAAAACGAGTGAGATAACACGGTGAAACATCGTGGATTTCTGTTTCCTTTTTTACCTGCTTTGGTAATTTCCACCTCCACCGTTCTATCCAGTTGTTTTTCGTGTCGGCGCTTCGGGTCTTTGTAATTCTTGATCGAGGTAGACAAAAGGGTGTTGATGAACGTTGTTTTGCCAAGACCAGATTCACCTAAACAGCATCATCACGAAATAATTGGTCTCTTTTCCCGTCATTGCTTTCTACCAAGTAGGATAACTGGATGCGTAGATCTACGTACCACACACCATGATGGTAAAATGGACACCTCGTTTTGCTACTATCTTGTGACGCTGGTTAGGCAAATGGGCGACGCCGATACCAGACGTGGAGATGGGCGTGGGTGTCATGGCAAATGGTTAAGAACAAGAAAACGTAAAAAGGAAAAGAGAAAAAAGGAAGAGGGCGTTGATATACAAAAAAGGTTTTGTAACACCAACTTTTTTTGCGCCAGGTACCCAAAGTTACGCCTTGCACGAGAGCTACAGTGCACACATGCTCTCCATTGCATCCCTACGATAATACAAAAAGAAAACCATGGTCTCCATCTTGTAAAGAATCCAGTGACAGTGTCACATAGTGCTCCTACTTGCTAATGCGTTCGTGTGGTAGTAAGATACTTTGGCATAAGATGGCGTACAATAGCGATACTTGGTCGCTATGTCATACATCGCATAGAGCTTAGCATGGTAAAGATTAAAGTACCCTTTTATACGTCCGCATGGAGCTCCAATTAAAAACGAAAAGATCTCAATGTTCGGAAACAGATTGGCAACTGGTATCCTAAAGGTATCCTTGCTGTCGCTCTTCTTGTTTAGTGAAGCCATTGCTTTGGTCAGATGAAGCATATTGTATCAATTACTGCGCAGATCCAAGAATTTTCAATCAAGTACCCGGAATTGTTCTGATATAGGTGGGATAGGCTCTCAGAGCTTTGAAAAGTATCATCAATGGTAGTTTTCCTCTCTGTTTCTTGCTGTGAATAGCTTATGGACAGCTTGCATCCATGTTAGACCCATCTTATACAGAGTGTTTCGATCTATTGCCTGTTTTCCAAAGCAAGCTAGACGCAGTGCAGAAACATGATCGTTGCTTTGCGATATGGCACATTACCGACACAGAGAAATGATAGACTCGGTGAGACTCAATGATGCTAACGTTTGTCCTATAAAGAGAGGAAGAAAAAATGCCATTCGATATCTCCTTTGATAACAGAATCCAATTGTCTATGTTTCCTTCCGATGGATGAGGTTGAATGATCACATATGTATTAGCGTTACATAGGCGAACTAGACTTCTATTTGCATGCTGTAGAATGGATTCACTTTACCATTGTCATTATTTGATATTCACAGACGGGGGAGAAGATGGGTCTCCCGTTAAGGAGACAGTTGGCGGACCAAGTGATGAAAAGATTGAACTGATAGACCGAACAAGGTTATGAAATGCGAAAAGCAACATCAGAAACACACTGGAACAAAGGAAAAGAAAGGTTCACTCCTTGGTGGGTTCTATTGCGCAGCCGACAGCCCTGAAATCCTTGGGCGGTAACAAACTGCAATAACCATGTCGGAATGATGCAGGTAAATTACAGCCAGTTAGCTTAACTTCCATTAAATACACCTGCGCACATGGGTGATAGCAAGATGATAGCTAACATGGAAAATACCAAGTCGCTCTGCTTTAGTTTGCCCTGGAAAGATCTGCAGACATTGATCTATCGAAACTTGCTTTTCATAGCGGAGACTTATTTTAATAAAGTGATCGTGAATTTGTTTTTAGTCATGAGATTCTCCATTCTTTCTGGTTCTCATATGTAAAATCATGTGTCAAGGAAGCTATCGTTAGTTCACTTGGTCACAAAAAGGATAAATGCCATTAGACGTGCGATAAAACAGTAATTTGTTTGTTTGTTTATCTGTTTTCTTGTGATATGTTCCAAAGAGAGCGATAATGGTTTATTTGTATGGTTACAGTAGGTCGGGTAGTTATACATAAAAGGGTGTGACAGTTGGCTTTGAGTATGCTGTATATACTTAAGGTCTGGATTTTACAATGGGTTTAGGTGTTATCAATTTTGGGAGGAGTGGGTGTGTTTAGCTTTGCTATCTGGAAGCCATGACTTGATAGGATGTATTTTGAACTAGTCAATGGATTCTTTTCATCGGCCGGTATGAATAGAAAAAGGAAAAGAGCTTATCCTGATGCGGAAAAATGGTTCGGGGAAAAGTCGTACGGTTTTTTTCTTCCTTCTTTCTCTTTAGGACCAGGAGCTTGACACAAGATCTTTCTGTACATAGTCATCGGCCGAGTTGGAAGACATGCCGAAGAGAGAGCGTGGCCTGTTTGAGATGGGTAGTGGAGCTGTTGCTGGCGCGCAGGATCGGACAACGTTGCCTCGTTCGTGGTCTCTGGCAGGTCGAGATCTTGTTTTGGCTACGTTATCGCGGAGGGCAGTAAGAATTCGAGAGAACATGATGGTAAAACAAGTTTGTTTTTTAATGAAGATGTAAGAAAGTTAAAAAAAGAGGGATTCATTTGCGCTATAGGCCATTTTATATACCTTTTTTTCAATATGTTCCGATAGGTGGAGGATGAGTGGCGTGTTGATTTGTCAGGAACGGCCCCACACTTCTATGATTCGTTCATTTCCCTTCTTCGGATGATATTAAAACTCAGTACGAACCAATTCCGGAAAACCGCCTTCTATCTGATGGTGGAACAACCGGTGGTCTGGTTACCGCTTGGAAGGACTCTCATTAACTAATGAAAAGGTTACATTCCATAACACAAACGACACTTTGTACAGCAGAAATTATTTCTGTTTCGATCTAAGGTTCACTTAAAATACAAGAATAAGTAGGCCCTGTTACGGGCCTTTATTTGCGCATGATGGTAACCCAAAATAAACATCGGTTCTGTGACAATAAGCATAAGAAAATGGCGCAATAGCTTATCCACCATTTTACCCCTAAGCATGAACCCGTTGTCCCCGTCTATACCTCGATAGATAGAAGGCAAAGGGTGTGACTGTGCCACATCCTAGCATACAATCCTATACCACAGTTGTCTATGCGGGGAAATCGCTTGTATCACGCTTGCTTATTTGACAATTGGGCCAATTTAGACAAGTGTAGCAGGAAGATCCTAACCCATGGCAGGATCACCTGTCGTAATGGTAAAATACGCAACACCTCTCTCTTTCTCTCTCTGTCTCTCGAATAGGTCATCTCCTTTTCGCTTTTGCCCAGAAAGAACGGATGTTATTAAAATGGAGTCACAGAAAGGAGATATCCTCTTGTGCGTTCAATCTTTCAATCCTGCAACATATGTGACCGTTTATCATGATATCTCGAATCCTCTTTCCTCTTTCTTCCTCTTTCTTCTCTTTCTATACGCATTCTTCATTATGCCGCCGCGCAAACGCGAATCATCCATTGCTTCTTCAGAAACACCCACACAAGAAGATCAAGTGGTTGATGCCCTTTCGGACGAGGAAATAGATGACCAGGTATAAAAGCATCCAATGTACTGTGTATGGATTTAACAGTTTTTTTCTTTTTCATCAAAGCCATTTTATATGGAAGTAGATAATCTGCAGGTACTTTTGCTTTCATGGATATTGTTTCATCTGTCCTTATGGTATGCATCCATCGCTTTAGGCACACGGCATCGGGATGGTGGATATTAACAAACTCAAGAGCGCCGGCATATGGACTATCCGGGTAAACTTCCCCGCTTATCCCGTAGATTTTTCGTTCCCTAAACTCAGCCATTTTCATTTTTAGGGCGTCCAAATGACCACCAAAAAGAATCTGTTAAGAATAAAGGGACTGTCGGAAACTAAAGTAGACAAAATTCAAGATGCAGCTGCGAAATCCGAGGTAAAGGCAAAGACAAGGAAAATGCGATCTATGGTCATATCACAACAACACCTTTTCCTCACTGTCTCTCTTAGTCTTCTGGATTTAAAACGGCTACGGAAATCGCGAAATTCAGAGAAAAAGTATTCAGGATCTCGACGGGTTGCAAACACTTTGATGCTCTTTTGGGAGGCGGTATCCAAAGCATGTCTATCACGGAAGGTACAGTGTTAAAGAGCAAGAGTAAAATAACTGATACGATCGCATGCTATCAATCTATCTATTCCTGTTAACCCCATTGTAATGCATTGATTAAAGTCTTTGGGGAATATCGGACGGGAAAAACCCAATTAGCCCATACACTCTGCGTTCAGGCCCAGCTTCCTCCACATAGTGGAGGAGCAAATGGAAAAGCAGGTATGAAGCTAAAAAAGAAAATGCAAAGCCCAAAGGATGATCAATGATCTCTCGGTCTTATGGACTCTCTAAAACTTATTTATACCGTTTCTTTTCTTTTGCAGCCTACATTGACACTGAAGGAACGTTCCGTCCAGATAGAATCAGAGCTATTGCTGACAGATTCGGCGTTGATGCGGAGGCAGCATTGGATAACATTATCGTTGCAAGAGCTTGGAATAGTGATCATCAAATGGAATTATTAACCGAGATTGCCGCTCGATTCGCCGAAGATAAAGGCGTCTACCGCCTTCTGGTTAAGCAAACCAAAGAAAAAGTTATGCAATACAAAGAAAAACTAACTGCCGTTATCTTTAAATTGTAATATTTTACTCTAGGTGGTAGATTCTATTATTTCTCTTTTCCGATGCGACTATTCAGGTCGAGGCGAATTAGCCGACAGGCAGCAAAAACTAAATCAAATGTTGAACCGATTGATCAAAATATCAGATGAATACAATGTCGCGGTTTTCGTGACAAATCAAGTCTCATCGGATCCAGGAGGTAAATCGCCCATCTTTTTCCTTCTTTTCTTTTATAAAGAGCAACCAAAACATGACAGGAGGCATGGTCTTCGTATCGGATCCCAAGAAACCTGTGGGCGGTCACGTCCTGGTAAGTTCCAATTGTGTTCATAGCGCGTAGATAAAGTTAAAAAAAAAGGGGGGAAAGACAATGACACTGAGGTTCTCTCTCTCTCTCTCTCTCTCTCTCTCTCTCTCTCTCTCTCTCTCTCTCTCTCTCTCCACCTTTGTTAGGCTCACGCGTAAGTTGAATGATGTCAATGTGGGTTAGAGGAATAAAGGGGGTAGGATTATTATTTAGGTCGGCAACCCGCGTTTATCTTCGTAAGGGTCGTGGAGAAGAACGCGTAGCAAAAATATACGATTCACCGGATATGCCTGAAAACGAAGCCTCCTACGCTATTTCATCAGGAGGTATAATAGACACGACGTTCTAAACAATATAAGCAGACATAAACAGCCATTTGCACAGATGAGATATTCAATAAAATCAAAACTAAAGGAAAAGAAAGAAGAAGGAAACCAGATGTTTTTTTTATTTATTGTGCTTTCTTTGCAGTGCCACGAAGGTACTTGCGACGTTGAGTAAGCATATGGGAGAATAAAACAGGGAATCCTAAACAAAATTGTGTTAAACAGATAGGGTCCCTGTAGCCATGGAAAAGATCTCTTTCTCATTCTTTTCGTTTCTTACCTGGCAGATAAACCAAGGAAACACCGATCAGTCCGTAGAAATAAGCAGGGTTGTATTCTTTCGCATAGGGCAGTGATTGGTAGACCATCATCAGTTCAGAACCAACACCGGTAGGGTACAGGATCAAGAACAAGGTGTAGCGAGCCCAGACCAAGAAACCAGGGACAGATGAGGTCAGGTTAAAGAAATAGTAGGCATAACGGACGCATTCAGCAATGGACCAAGCAATCATCATGGAGCTGAAGGACCAATGAGTACGCACTTCGGGAAACATGGCATTGACGCCCCAAACCAAGAACAATCGCGACAAGACCTGCATAAGGGTGGTGCCAATGGGCGCTCGTACCAGTCCTAAAAATGACAAAAAAATCTAGTGATGAGATGGCTTTCTCTTCAACATGTATCTACACAACGCGCGTTCATGGGAGATTGCGCCTGTGTGCCTTTTCTTTTTACCCAAGGCAGCATGAATAACCTAAGGAAAAAAGTCGTTGAACATGAGTGATCCTGTTTTGTTTTTTTTTTTTGGCCTCGCACTTGCCTCGAACACAGCAGCCGATTGCACATAGATCAGTGTATTCCATACGATGGTAGCCACGGCTTCATATTTGCCTTGTGTGCGTATCAATTCCGAGATTGTCAAATAGAAGATCGCAGCCCAACCGAGGAATGACGCGAGGTTATAGGCAGCCAGGTAAGTCTGAACAGCAGACTGGGATTTGACGGGAGCTGACTTTGCTATAGATTGGCAAGGAAAGAGGGGTCAGAAAGAAAGAAAATGGCGGGGGAAAAGGGGAGATTGGTCGCATGTCAATGGCTATGTTGTGTCTGCGTATCATTATTAGGGATGCTTGGGTTTCAGCTGACCTTCTGCCATTTCTACTATGAGCCGGCACAAAGAAAAAAGAAAAAGAGAGAGAGGAAATTCTCCCAACTCAATCAATCAAGGCTTTTTTTTTTCTGACACATGAAATTCGAGCGGGACATCAAACCCAACCGTTGGGGACTACGGTATGATTCCGTAGAACAAGACAAAGCAAAAATCATGAATAGAGCTACATAATCGCAATGAAGGCAAGTAATATCCTTACTGTGATGCTGTGGTTTCATTAGATCTTAGATTGGAATATGGCCTGTAGAAAAGAAAACCAAGAAATAGCATAGCTTTCTTTTTGACATGGACTTTTTGACCGATAAGATCGTCAAATAACAACATGGTCCATCCTTTGTTAGAGGTGTCAAACACCCCGTAACCCGTTGATCCACCCGGAGATAGATATCATTAAGGCGATATGGGTGGGCACGGGAAAATAAGTACTCCTCTAAGTATGTATTCCGAGCGTATAATCCTGATGTTTACAAGTAGGCGCGTTCCAAAATTACACCTATTTGTTATACTTTTACCCTTCCTCCTATACTCCATGCTGTGCCCAACCAAATGTCAATCCCTACACTAAGAGCATAATTTCAATTCAATCATTTTCTTTCCCGCAAACAACGAAAAAAGAAAGAAGAAAAAGGAGTAAAAAAAAATAGATATGATTTCCAATGAAGAGATAAAAAAAAAGAAAAAGAAGAGAGTGAGCGAGCGAAAGAAAGTGTCTGTGAATGAGAAAAAGGAAACAAAAAAAAGAAAGCTACATCATTCAATTTCCAATATCTTGTTTTTCTTCTCTCTTTCTTCCCTTGCAAAAAGATTTGGGGTTTCATGAAAAAGATAACTTGATGAGGTTAAAGGGAAAGGACAAAGAAAGAAAACACATCCGGATATCAATGCTACTTTTTCACGACACCTCTCCTTGCTTTATCATCTGCTGGCGAATGCTCTTGTCTCGGGATAGCGTTGGTCCCCGCGGGAGGTCCTGCGTTGGAAGTCTGAGGCCAGTACCCCGCATGGGCTGGCTGATGCGGCATATAGTGATGGGGAGGAGCCTGCTGGTTCCCATAGAAAGGCTGTGGCATCTGTCCATAAGGTTGTTGTGATTGTTGCTGGGGCTGTTGATATTGAGCAGCAGCATTCATATAACCTGGATGACCATAGCTGCTATTCACATTCGACATTGGCTGACCAGGAGCAGCAGCAGCGGCAGCGGCAGCAGCCTGTTGTTGAGCAGCCACTTGTTGATGGGTTGTGGCATAGGCCTGAGGTTGATATCCTGCAGCGCTCGAGCCACCACCATATTGAGTGGATGCAGGCGCAGGCGGTTGAGCCGGGGCCGTGTCCTAAAACAGAACGTTGCAATGCAATTTTAAGCATTTCATTGTCTTATTCTTTTCTTTGTCTAATTACCTTCTTTTCTTCATATGCCTTTTTGTCATCCACTCTGGGTGATCCTCCATTGTTATTGTATGCTGCATCACTCACCTAGTGTAGATAACAGAAAAGACAACAAATTTTTTGTTAGTTACCATCCCCTTACCCTTTTCTTGTCTTTTTTCTTCTATTACTGCATTATACAGAAAAGAATAAAGAAAAAAATTCTTACCGAAGATGATTCACCGGGAATCGGGTCAGGTGCATTCAAACAAGCCTGGATAAGATTCTTTCCTTCTGGCTTTGTCACAATCTAAAAAAGTGATTCATACACAACAAAGCAAAAGAAATAAAAAACAACAACAAAAAGGCACGATGTAAAAAGGACTTGCAATCAGTACACACGATGCTTGATTCTCTTTTTGGTGATTCTCCTTACCGGCTACAAAGAAAAACAAAAAAGTTAAATGTAAAAATGACAACAATATCAAGCAAACAACAAAAAGATCTATTTTACCTGTAATTTGACTGTAGTGAAGGTGTAAACTAGACCTGTCTCCGAGACAACCAGCAACAACACCTGTGTGCCTGTCAAGGTGCTCAACTCATACGCCTTGGTTAACAAAAAAATTAAAAAAGACCAAAAAAAAATTAAGTTCCCCGTGCCAACGCGTATTTTCTTATTTTTTTTCTTTTCTCACCTTCTTCATAATACCAGCTTTTCGCTTGGAGAAGGTGATATGTCTGCGGTTCTTGTCTTCGATGTACTCAATCTTGATCTTGCGTCTGCCGGAGCGTCTCGACGGCTTTTCACTCTCGGAATCATCGCCCGAGTCATTTTCTTCGTCGTCCATGTGTTTCTTGCCGGCCTTCTTCATGGCCTCCACGGATGGTGTGGGTCTGGACGGCTCGCCCAGGTCCGGATTGAGTTGGCTTGGGTTCATCTCTGCTCTTTGAGGGTAAGGTACGGTGTATTTCCAATTATGAAAAAGGAGTTGCCAAATGCAGCGTCGACACTTTCAAAGAAGGCAAGGTGTCTCGATAAAAAAAGAGTGGAAAAAAACTGAGGCGGCGGGGACCGTAAAATCTGGCAAAAGGAGGCTTATGGTGATGTTTCAGTCACTTTAAATGATTTGATTGGATAAGTTACTGGTGACGTAGTTAAAATGGACCCAAATTGGGGCTCGATTTTGGTGCTGTGTTGATATTGGCTCTGGTCAATTCATGGTCCGCACCAGTCATTGCGTGTGGCAGACGATGGGGACTGGCTATCAAAGGTTACACATAACGGCATTTTAAAAGAAATCTAAGCTGAGAAACGCCCATTTTAGATTGTCAGTTTGTGTTGTGTGCATAGATTAAACATGCTTTTTTCTTTCTTTTGGGGGTATGTGGAAAGAGGGACAAAGATGAAAAAAGAAAAAGAAAAGAGACCGATGGGCGACTCATAAATCCAAAAAGGATATCCTCTATTTTACATAACTTCTTTTTGCTTTATAGCCAGATCCTATCAATAAAGGACTTCTTTCTTTTTTTTGTTTCTTCTCTTTCTCTTTTCTTTCACTCACTGTTCCATCTACACGGGGCCACTTGATGTTCACGTGCAGTCATGGAAAGCCGCAGCCTGTGTCATTTCACACCTAACCCCTTCCTGCCCTCACCCCTTTCCTTCTTGGACTGGTGACATTCGTTGTGAATGGCAACCTAAATCCATTGCTTTATATTCTAATACCTTCTTTTTTTCCAATAAAAAGCAATGTAAAACCAAAAAGCTTATCTCATACTTGATCTTGCGCAACATATCACCTCCTTGGCTATACACACGTACAAAGAAAAAAAAAAAATACCAGGACACCAGCGAAATAAATTTTCTTTCTAACCTCGATGTTACACAGCCGCCATACTCCTCCAACCCCCGTTTGTTCTTTGTCTGCAGGTAATTTGATCAAGACTGCGGCCCAAAAGGGTAAAAGTAACGTAGTTCTCTTCAATATCCAACCTGAATCTGTTAGCATTGAATACCATTACAATAGCATATAAAGACTAGAGAATTAATCGAACTAACATATGTTTGGGTTCTCTAAGGACGTCATTAGGGCCAAGAGACCATGAAACATGTAAGGTTGCACGAAAAAAATAGTGTTTATTGGGCATGCTATGATAAACTAAAAGAAAAATGGAACAGGAGCATGGAATGTCAGGCAAGCTGCCAGAGTTGAGAAGGAAGAAGAATGTTTATTTTATATTAAGAATTATACTCATGTACGATGTTGTCATGCAAACAAGCAAGTGACACGCTATTCTTCAGATAGGAACCACAGTTGTGATAACAAATTGTGCCTAGAAGTTGATCAACCCTATGAAAGAGACTGTTACTAGGCTTTGATTCAGTTTTTTACAGATGATCTCAAGTAAAACAGAAAGTCAGGTCATGTTTGAAGAATAGCTTCCAGTCCATTGCAAAAAGACAAATGACATTTGTGAAACCATCCTTCTCCTTTTTTTGGGGGTTAGCATGTCTATGTGATAGAATCTGGACAGTAGGATAGAAACAAAGCTAAGTTGAAGGAAGTAAGGAGATAGGAATGGGTCCATTTGTCTCAATGGCCTTTGGTTTTTCCAAACCCTCCTTTGCTTCTCCTTAGGACTAGTGTCTTATGTTTCATTCAAGTTGTTTGATCTTTTTGTTTTGTCAATGTATGTCAAAAAGGAAGAAATAGCAAAGATGGGGGTAAGCATTTAAGGTGTTCCATAAAACCAAGCCTTTTCAATCTAGCAAGTTCACAATACGGAATACATCCATGCATGATCGAAATGTCACTGACCCCCGATTTTTTTTTTTTGCTTTGCCAGATTTGTGTGTGTACCTTACTGTTTTGACGCGCCGGTCGATCACCAAACTAAAATGGGAACCATCATTCCAAAGTAGGCCATGCTATTTTTCTTTTTTCTCTTTTCTCTCTTTTTTTCCTTGTTTGTTTGTCTGTCAGTGGGTGCATAAATTCTTCTCTTCTAAAAACATAGGGCTAACTTTGAAAAAAAAAAACAAAAAGAAATATATAAAAAAAGAATGCATGGTATATAACGAACTAGATATAGAAAAACATTGAAAATGGGAAAGAAAAAAATTATTCATGATGATCAAATAAAGGTGGTCGTGGGTCTCCATAGCGTGTGCGTGTATAGGGTAAGCTATACGATGATGCAGGTGTTGGTTCAGGTGATGAAGAGCAATAATAAAAGTAATCCATGCTTACAGGCGACGACGTTGTTGCTACTGTAGGTTGAGATGGTGGTGTCCCTGGACCTCGAGGAAGAGGTGGTGGTAGCTTGCGTGCGTAGACACCTGCTGATGATCGGGACGACTCGGATGGTGCATGATAATGCGGATAATATGCAGACGAGCTTTGAGATACATCGGACAAAAGTAAATTGTCCATTGACATGACGTGATTTGTGTTCATTGTTGTCAGTATTTCTGTAGGTGAAGGCAACGTCGGACGGTAACGAGGTGATCCCGAGAACGTAGTAGACGATGTTTCTTCCGAATCACGTCTTTCATCCATGCCACGTCTCCGCTTCCTATAGAAACAAGAAGTTTTTCTTTAATGCTAAAGTCAAGACAACAGATCAAAGACGCCTTACGTTGTCGTTTTGACTCTTGTTTCCTTACGAATGCGAATACGCACCCCTTGATCAGAAAAGGAGCGTGTCAGAAATGTCGATTCTATGTGGCAAATTGAGATAAGCAGGCATTTCTTAACAGAATGGCAGTCTTGTGGTTATCTTTTTACCAGACATTCCCGGAAAGCCTACATGCACAACAAAATTAGCAATAGCATACATAACAAAAACACGTACGCACGTACGAAACACGCGCATACACAGAAAAAGAGTAATGAAAAAAAAAAGTAGATGAACATTTACATTTTGGTGAATATACTTGGAAAGAATCTGAGAGCACAGAACACAGGCTATGCACTTCCGATCTAGGATAGTGAAGAGCCCAAACCCCCTTGTCAATGTCATCTGGTTGTAAGTCAATACAAGTCCCCTGCACCTACCCAACAATCTCAAATAATGTGAACTTGAGCTTGAATTGACCTTCCAATCGTACACTGATATCAGCAAAAATAAAGAAACCGCCATCTGAAAAAAGAAAAGGCGATATTAGGCGATTGACAGGCATTCGTTAATAGGAATATGACAATAACCTTTGTTATCTACGTCCTTGAGCTTGTGCACGGACTGAACCACTGACCCGGCAGTTGTCTTTGTTCCGTTTGAGAAATGCAGTTCCTCCCCTTCATTAGTGACTAACGTAGCATAGAGGAAGAAATAGGGATTATTGTAGCATTGACTAGAGAAGCAAAAGAAAGACTTCTAGCTCGATTCAGACCCCTTTTTACTTTATATTTCCAATAGACTATGGAACTTACTCGTCATTTACAGCCGTCAACTGGATAATGGGCGGAGGATCCAAAGGACGACGATCCACTGATGTATATATATTTTTTTGGCCAATGTAAGACAAATAGGAATACGAAAATAAATAAAAATTTACCTTTCTCTTTAAAACTGCAGAGTCTTGCTTTGCGTGGTTGTTGACGCACGGTAAGTTGATATCTAAAGTAGTTGTTAAAACATTTTGGTTGTGCGGAAACACAAAGAAGCAAACTTTTTTTTAGTCTCGGCGATGTCGGAATGACTGCCTTGCAATGGTAATGAGGACATTGTCATGGCAAAGAATGAAGAAGCATACGAAAAAAGAAGAAAAATAACCAATAAAAGTTTAGAGGGAGAAGTTCATAGACAAAGTAGAAGGGATGAAATAACGTAAAATAAAGAAAAAAAAAAGAAGACAGGGCAATAATTTTCTTTTCTGAAGAGTAAAGTTTTCCGTTAGAAGTCAGTAAATCAGAAGGACAGGAAAAAGAAAGAGAAGAGGGAGAAAAAGAGAGAGAGAGAAAGAAAAAAAAGTAAGGATATACTAACCAATGGCTTATATATACAGACACATACTTTTTTTTCCATAAGCCCAATAAGTTGATCTTTTTGCGTTTTTTTCTTCTTTCATGCCTTTGGGGGAACAAGTTTTTTTAAATTGTTTGTACTCATAGAACAAGTCTAGTTCAACCGAATGCTTGGATACATTGATCGGTTCCTCATCCCAAATATCCAAAATTTTTCTTTTTGCTCAGAAAACCCGCATTTGGTCACGGGTGATCGTGAGCAAGGGCATCTCGGTAACATTGACGAAACATCAACATTTGTCCATACACATCCAAATTGACAGGAAAGAAAATATAACATATATATATAAAACATAGAATAGACAAGAACATTGATTAACTCTCATTCCTTTGTTATCTTGCATATATTCATTTCTCTTTTAGCGTTTTATATTTTTATACATAATATATAGCCATTTGTTGATATTAACCAAACTTATCAATTCAATGTCAATTCTTTCTTAGTTGACTATAGCAACCATTGGTTTCCTTTTCTAGGTACCTGATATAGTTGCTAGTTCCACCTGCATTTAACTGCCCAAAAAAGAATGACGCACGAGCATCTCCAAATCTTTTTCTTTTTCTCTCTGTCTCCCTTGTAACTTTGACACGTGTGTACGATCACTATAAAGCTGACGCCAGTCAAGTACGAGCTTCATGTTTGTTCTCATCACTGCATCTAAGCTAACCCATCCCCTTTATTCTTTTTTTTTGCGTTTCCATGGTGAACTTTATAGTTCAGGGTAGGTGTCTCAAGAAAAACCAAAAAGGATAAAAAAATTCTACAATCTCCAGCCACCCGTTTAAATGAGTAAGTAGACATGCGTATCGTAAAAAGGAGCTGATTCCACATATTAAATCCACGATCGGGGATTTTATGCAGTGAGTCGTTACATGTAACAACACATGTTCGTCATTGCTGCAATGAGCAGAGCCGGATAAATGGAAATGTGCCTTTTTTTTTTTCTTTTCTTTGCAAATGGCTGGTTCCACCATTTAAGGTTTACCTTGGATTTTCTTCTTGATCAACCGATGTTTTTTTTTTGGGTTATTTTAGACCTTTAGCGCACCGATCACTCACCCTGCCAAAAAAAAAAAAAGGATAAAGCAAGGGGAAAAGGCTTTGTTAAAAAGGTGAAGGATACTTGTCCTTTTTGTATATCGTTGTCCGAGTAACTAAAAATATGAACGTTCTTTATTTCTTGTTGGGACCCCATTATTCCGATAATTTATCATTGTCCTTGAGTTTTTGCTTCGCAAACCAAAAGTTACCCTGAACGTATCCCAAAACACTGTCCTTTGTGAGACAGCTGGCTTTGGTGCAACACGTGCGTGACCCAACTCAAGCTGGACTAAAAAAATGCTTTATCTTTTCCGAGATTCAGTTAGGCAAATCCAAGGTCAGTGCTAAATAAAAAAAATTCCAGGTATCCTCCTCCTCTCTTTCCCCCGTCATACTCCTTCTTGCGGGACAGCTTGAAAATGAAGATAACTAAAAATTACACGTCTAATCTTATTTGTTGCTATAGAGTTACTTTATGTAAATGAAGCAAGTCATTATTGTTTCTTATTGCATCTAAGCTATTGGGAATAATTTAATACTAAACCTAACAAGGAAAAAAACAAATGCAAAAGAACACCAAGAGTATGAGGGGACCTGGCGAGGTTTATCATGTATGACAAGAAAAAGGTCCCTTTTAATGCAAGGTAATTTAGTAAAAAAGCAAAAAGAAAAAAGAAAAAAAAAAGGATGACCGGTCGAGTCCATCCACTCCTTCATGGGTTTGACTCCCGACAAGTTCCAAAGGAACGGATCCAAGAAAAAAGAGTAGAAATGGTACGTTTATACCAAAAAGACTATGATCTTGGCTTTGTTTCCGGGTGAGGGAGCCAAGGGGAGAAGGGGTACAGGGGAAAAAGCCTATATCACCTTTCTAACAATGTCCCCAAGTGTAGAATCTGACAAGGAGATCTTCTTTCCTTTAAAGATATGTTGCATTACAAAGGAATTTAATTATTTTTTTTTCGGCCTGCGTCGGCGCTTATCTTTCATCGGAAACCCTTTTATGCATAATCGGTAATGACTAGTAAAACAAAGCATTGGGATACCTTTTAAATGCCAGATCAACGCGTTTCTGCTATTTTTTTTTTTGCATAGTCACTTTTGTCTATACTTTGACAGCCATGAGATAGACAAAAGTACATGTCCTACAGTTTTCTCTCGTTATGGAAACATGCCTATAGTAAATCTCTTTCCATCCAACTTTTCCCCAAAAAAGTTAATCTAGTCCGTATGTATATCGGACCCTGAAAGTCCGCAGATCCATTGGAATTAGAGAAAAAAAAAGGACGTGGCAGTGGTGTACGTGCGTGTGTGTGTAATTAGATAAAGAGGTGAGACAGACAAAAGGAAAAGAGAACATATAAAGGGTTAAGCGACAGTGCAACCGAAAACGGAGTAAATTTGTAAGTTAGGTTTAGTCTACGTTTAGGGGGTAAAACGTACCTTTTTGACGTGCTCTGACCTGTTCGCTGCACGGAAGCGTCAATTTTTCCGTATGCATGTCATTTGCAACCTTGTTTTTTTAGACATCAGGACACATTTAATACGAAGCATGGTAATTAGCTACTGAACCTAAAAACCCACGTCCGTCTTAAACGAGCTAATGCAATGGAAGCGCAAAGCCTCAAGTAATGATAGTAACGATATGCTCATAATGAACTATGCTATATCTGAAAATCTTGCTTGATGATGTTGACTATTTGATCCTTAGCTGAAGAGGAGGTCAATATTCCTTTTCTTTTTCCCTGGGCAGGAGATTATCCATTCTTTTTTTTTTTGGTCTAGAGGTCACTTAAAGGAGATATGGGTATTGTCATAGGTCAACAGAACCCTGGTTGAGCGTTGGTTTGCATTACAGAGAGCTCCGATGCTCCTATACCTAGGTCACTAAAAACAGAATGCAATATAGGGAGAGAGAGAGAGAGATAGAGAGAGAGAGAGAAACAGAGTAAAGCGCTAGAGCCCTAGACCGTCTTTGGGGAGTAAGAATGGTAATTATGGTTTAGTTTTGGTAAGAAATTAGGCAACTTTCAATCACTACAAGACCAGAAAAGTGATATTGTCTGTCTTCTTGCGCACCGTAATCCAATTCTTAGGGTTTTTGTACTAACCAGTTTTGAGCAAGTTCATATAGAAGTGCATACGCACGACTTTTCGGTTGCTTCGTTAATCGAAAATAGGACAGTTACAGCCTGCAATGCATGAATGAAGGTTACAGTAATATGTGCATTTTCAATTAAACTTAGTTCGTTTCGGTGGCGTAACCATACATCAATTTCTTCAATCGATACTTTCCATAGTATCTTTACGCGTCCGCTGTTAAATCACACCAACGATAATGCAGTTCATAATGCTTCTTTCTTTAAAGAAAAATAATTGAGCTTGCCACAACTATTGCTGCTGCCTACTGAATAACGGCGGAAAAGTTTTCGTTTACCATGCCGTAGCGTGCTATCGCTTTATCAATTCCTGAAATTATGCATGATTTATTGAATGATTTCTTTCCTGGATAATATTCATAGAAGTTCATGCTGCACTATTAGTTCAATATCTTACATAGATGGCATTATTCCCCAGATTTTCAGCACTTATAAGGCACATAGCACTCTGTAAATCAGTATTGCTTTTTGCTGGAGTACACTTAGGCATGATGAATTATGCAATGAGAAGTAAACCTGCTAAACCTCGACGATTCCTTTGGGTATGAGTCATCCTAGGCGGTTTCTCACGTAATCATGAAACTTTCGTACATCAAAGACTTTCCGGATACAAGGGGATACGGCGATCCGGCATCAGATTTCCCCATTTCGGTCCAAAGTGACATCATAATAACGCAATTTTCTCCGGTCCGCTTTCTCGGGTCTCCGGAAGAGCGCGTGCCTTGGCAGCGTTTATAACACCACGCACCTATCGATCTGTTTCTGTTTTGTCTTTTCCCCCGTGATGCGTTTCCTTACCTCTACATTATCGACTGCAGCTCGCGTCTCCAGCGCTCAGGTATGGTTTGGTGAAATGCGCCTATTCATCCTTACGTTTGCAATTAATTGGGTAAACATAAACCAGAAAAAGCAGGCTTTTACTGGTATCCGCTCCTATTCTTCTCAACCTGTAAAGAAAGGCGGTAATGGACTTGTATTGCTGACTCTTGCAGGTCTTGGTGCTGCAGCTGGTATCTACTATAACCAGAACACGGCCACAGTGAAGCAGCACGTCGAACCATTGACCACAGTCGCTGCCGCGGCCGCCGAAAAGGCTTTTGACCCTTCTCAGTTCAAACCTTTCAAGGTAAAAAAAAAATGCAGAAACAAGGGGACTAGGTCATTATCCATTCTTAATGGGTTAACAATTTTTTTTGTTCCAATAGCTTCAAAAAGTGGAACCTATCAATCACAACACGAGCTTGTATCGTTTTGAACTCGATTCTGACAATCACGTTGCCGGACTTCCTATCGCCTCTTGCGTGATTACGCGTTATCCTATCACAAAAAAGGATGGCTCGACCGGTTACGTGATTCGTCCATACACTCCTACCTCGACTGCTGATGTAAGATTTAAAGAAAAGAAAAAGTAAAATGAAGCATTCTCGGCCAACTTTCTGACGAATGCTTGAAGACCAAGGGACATGTCGACTTTATCATCAAGGTGTATCCTGAAGGAAAGATGAGTCAGCATATCCACAACCTCAAGGTTGGAGAGACTCTCGAAATCAAGGGCCCCTTCCCCAAATACAACTGGGAAGAGAACCCTGTTGAGAACGTTGGCATGATCGCTGGTAAGTTGTCTATTTTTGGTTTTTAAGATGAAGTGAAGTGGACTCATACCTGGATTCTCCAAAGGCGGCACTGGCATCACTCCTATGGTAAGACTTGTTTCTCCTTTCCCATTTGGAAAATATAGAGGAAGCAATAGTTTAGCTCACATTCTTTCGTTTCTGTTCCGATTAGCTCCAAATCATTCGTAGAGTGTTCGATGCAAAGTCGCCTGATGACAAGACCAAGATCACTTTGATCTTTGCTAACGAAGCTGAAGAAGACATCTTGTTGAAGGACGAATTGGACAGCATCGCCAAGCAGAACCCTGATCGTTTCAAGGTTGTGTATGCTTTGAATAAGCCCCCCAAGGACTGGAATGGCCCTACTGGCTTCGTCAATGCAGACCTTATCAAGACTTATCTTCCCGGTCCTGAGAACGACAAGTCTATTGTCTTTGTTTGGTAAGTATCTTGCGACTTATGCTATCGAACGATATCTATTGGATCTCACACGAGAAATATTAGCGGTCCTGATCCAATGCTTGCTGCATTGTCTGGTCCCAAGGCCCAGGACAAGAGCCAGGGTGAATTGGGAGGTGTCCTCAAAGAGTAAGTTCCAACATAAGGGAAACGCATCGATGATGGGACTAATGGATTATCTTATTATAGGCTGGGCTACCCCAAAGAAAGAGTATACAAGTTTTAATGGTGATCACGCTAATAGAACATGGACAAAAATGCAGAACAATAAAAACAAAAAATTGAAAAAGAATTCCGTAACTGGCACAACTTTTTTTTTACAGAGATTCATCGAATCAACACACTGCAGCCAGCTGACAGCTTCTATTTCGTCCTACATCACACCCCATAACAGTGTGAACCTCCCGCTTCAAAACGAGAACGGCTAGTTTACACTGCCACTGCGCTGAAGTGAAAATGTAAATGTTGGGTAAATTTGGATTATGACAACGTATGCGAGAAACAGAATGCATGTGCATGCGAGAGTATGTATAAGTGGTTCGTATATACTTGTGTCTGCGCGTATGCGTGTATTTTGAGAATGTAAAAATGTCGAATGAGAATGCAGGTGTAGGGAAGGGGAAAAAGAGCCGGGGTATTTACTACTAAGATTTCGTGGATGGATCCTGAGAGCCGTTGTCAAACTTCACTATCCCACGTTTCTGCAATTTCATAGCGAATTTGGGCGGTAAACCATACGATGGCGGTTTTTTGAATACCGTGTTGAATGCCAATGCTGTATCCTCTTTCTCCTTCTTCTTCGTTTCCTCTTTGTAGCCAATGTCCAAAGTAATCGTAATCAAACTCTTACTCAAGTGCCCATAATCTCGCTTGATTAAGGACACTACTTGCTCGAGTCGCATAAAATACAGCTTGGTTTCGATAAATCGTTGTTTTTCCGTTTCTTTGATATCGGCCGCACTTGTTTCCAACGCCTGACCATGTGCACATATCATCGTGGCCAAAGGCGACCATAATCGTTCTTTCTCTTTTGGCAGAATCATTCGGCGGTAGAGCGATGGATAACGTTGCCATAACATCTCGGTTCCAATTCCAAGCAACAAACTAACTTGCAAATCAACCACATAAAACGAGTGCTCCACAGGTCCTCCTTCTTCAAGTAACTGAACCGTATAGAGTGGCAAATACTGCATCGCATCTGACAAAGACGGGAACATCTTCTCTGGGGACCGTTTCTGCTTTTTCGTTGATGTCAAGCCTAATGGTATATCTTCCTTTTCTTCTTTGACCTTAGATTGCCAGTGCTCAGGTGGAGGAGTTGGTATTGGTGTATGTGGTCCATCTGGAGGAGTTTCTGTGCCTTGCAAAGTATACAAGTTTTTCTTTGGTAGGTGCATGCCTGATAATTTTCGTGCATGCGCTTTTCTTTCTTGTAAACAAGCGGTTTTTTCCACTAGGTCGGGTGATATGGCGGGACTTTCGGTCTTGATTTTTACTTCGTCTTGGGCACCAGCTGCTGGCGGTGGTGAGTTGGACCGTCGTCTGTCATCTGAATTTATTTGTGCGCCTCGCCGCCTGTTTTCTAAATCAGCTGCAAGAACAAGTCGTCTCTTCTTTGAAGACGATTTAACAACTGGCTCCTCTGTATCTAAGGAACAAGAGAAACAAATAGGTCAATCCAAAAGTGACATGGTGCGTCAATGCTGTCGTTACCTCGAGGCTCCACCATGTCTTTGTTCGAATTATTTGACGCATTCTCTCGGGACCGCTTTCGTATTTCGGCATTTTTTCGTTCTTTTGCAGCATTTTTTTCGTCATATTTCGAAATCGCTTTTCTTAGCACTTGTTCGATATCTGTATCTCCGTTCTCGATGGCGATGTCTAACGGTCTCGAACCTTTAGCGTTGCAGGCATGCGGATTTGCACCATAACGTAACAGAAGTTCTACCACTGATTGATGGCTGTTTTCTGTCGCGTCATGTAAAGGCGTATCTAAATCTGCCCCTTTCGAGTTTGCATTGGCTCCGTTCTCGAGAAGCAACTGAACGATTTCATCTTGACCACGAAGCGCCGCTTCATGAAGGGGGGTCCATCCCGCGTTGTCAGTTTCATTTGGATCAGCACCTGCTTTCAGTAGTGTTTGGACTACTAGAACATCGCCGCGAATGGACCATTTATGCAGATGTGTTCGTCCGCTCGTATCTTTCTTCCGTGGGTCTAACTTAGTTGCATCCACTTTCTTTGGCGCTGGCCGCGCTTCCGCGCCAACCGAGCATTCTCTAGACTCCGCTTCCGCCGAACATGATTTGGTACGTTGATGTTGCCCTTTCTTCCTTTTTCTCCCATTGGGCAGGGTGTTATTTTGTGCTTCTTCGTCTTCGTCATCCTCTTCTTCTATTTGACGTACTCTTCGCGGTCGCTTCGTTTGATTCTGTTCCAATGCTTCGAAAGTACGCATAATAGCTTGTATTTTTCGCTCTTCACGTGATAGTTGCTTCTCAGTACCACCGGATGCCCTATGCTTGCTTGCTTTTTGTCGTTGTTTGGAATGTGAAATAAAAGTAACCTCGTCGATGGCGTCGCTAACAGCTCTTTGTTTGCGTAATTCATCGACTCGAGCAGCTATTATACGACGAACTGTAGGCATGTCCGCTACCTCATAAGCAGTCTTGCCGGCATGGTTGGTTAGGTCCACATCAGCTCCAGCATCCACCAGATATTGCACAACGTCATGATGTCCTTTCCGACTAGCGCTGTGAAGTGCAGTATTTCCTTCATGACCGGGGTGGTTAATATCACTACCATGTTCGACCAGAAGTTTAACGATGTCTAGATGGCCGTAGTACGACGCTTCATGTAAAGGTGTCCAGTGCGACTGGTCCTTTGCATTCGTATTCGCACCTTGTTTCACAAGAGCCGCAGCTTCTTCGTATCGACCATTTGCGCATGCGTGGTGCAAAGTCGTCCGGCCAGCTTCGTCTCGGGCTACAAGTCGGTCGAGTTGTTTCATCTTCTTTTTAACTATTTGTTCGCACTCAGGATCGTCGCAGACATCAAGTGGCGTTTGTTTGTCGCTATTCAGAGCAAATACATCGGCGCCGGAATCGATTAGCAACTGGACGCATTCGACAAAACCAGAAGAACAAGCGTCATGCAATGGAGTGTCATCACCAAAGCCTCTCGCGTTTACATCTGCGCCACATTCGATAAGATACTTGGCAATTTCATATTGGCTCTTTAATGAAGCTTCGTGAAGTGGTGTCCAACCGGCATTGTCTTTGTGGTTGACGTTAGCACCTCGCGCGACCAAGTCTTTTACTTTGTCTAAATGCCCCGAGCTGGTGCACAGGAAAAGTTTTGTACGTCCAGCCTTATCGGTCCTGTTTGGATCTTGACAAGCTGTGCGTCCTTTAGACCGTCGCCGTTGATGAGATTTTTCAGGTGCGCAGTCTCTTGG
This sequence comes from Apophysomyces variabilis, assembly GCA_002749535.1. Taxonomy (NCBI): domain Eukaryota; kingdom Fungi; phylum Mucoromycota; class Mucoromycetes; order Mucorales; family Mucoraceae; genus Apophysomyces; species Apophysomyces variabilis. The sequence goes on along the minus strand of MZZL01000408.1, from coordinate 1,643,202 downwards.
TGAAGTTTCTGATGGAACGCAAGGTCGTTTAAATTGAATCTTTTCGGAAAAACTATCTTTTCGTGGCCGACCACGCTTTCTTCGTTCAGGCGTAGCTTCTAAATGTCCTGATATCTGAACGGACGATTGACGTCCGCGCTGAAGATGTTGCAATTTCCTTGAGACTCTCCGTCTTACGCCATCGCTATCGTGAACCCACTCTCCGCCACTATCCGATTCGTCAGCATCGGAAATGCTTGTAGGGGCAGTTGAAAAAGAAGATGTGTGGCGAGGATTGTTCATCGATGATCGTCGACATCTTCTGCGTGCCCAGTAATCATCTTCTTCCTCATCAGCGCCTTCGCTACTTTCTTCTTCGGCGGGGCTTTCTTCGTTGACATATTCGTCGTCAGTACCAACTATTCTGCCGTTGTTATTAACGGCCTTTGTTTTGGAGCAATCGTCTTCGGCAACTTCTGTTTCTGCTTCGGACTCTGCGCTAAATGTATCTTCGGGTATTCGGCTAATGTTCGCATCAGTGACCAGTTCTGTATTCATGGCTATATTTGCTTATGATAAATGTCCTTTCGGTTATGATAGAAAAAAACACTTTGGAAGTAAAGTAACAAAAAATAATCAATAGGTCATATACAAAATGTTTCGGGTCAAATATTACCTCGTAAAAATAGAAAGAAGAAAAAAGAACTTTTTTTCTTAACAGGTATAATTGGATGGTGGCCAAGGTATAATCCTGACAACAGTTTTAAATACTAGTTGTAATACATATTACCCTTCGGCTTACTGTTAGATAGACTGCGGAGGGGCCACTGTGTGTCAAATAGAAGTCCATGTGGTCAGTCATCCTGATGTCAAAGCGATGTTCATCTCATTTGCCACTTGAATGACAAATGAAGAGTATAAGAATTAGAGAAGTATACCTTCTATTATTTAGACTGACAACTAGGGAAAACGAAGGAAGAGCCGTTACGAAGAAAAAAGAAAAAAAAGTTTGTGGGAAGGGGAGCGCAGTTTTTTGTGTGTGAATGAAATTGGACGTCACTCACACTTGCCTCTTTACTGTAGGCGGAGTTAAACTTGATGAACCAGCAATTGGACGATCGGGGAACAAAGCTGTGCTTTAGGGTGGCATTAGCTTGATCAAAGCGCGGCAAAAACGTCTTCCGTGTTTCAACAGACCCGACTCTATACTGGCTGCTGATTGACCATTCACCCCGAAGTGTCCGATACGTCCGATGTTGCATACTGAAGCTCATGATTTCGAGCAATAGATGGTTGCCAGTGCTGATATGATCGGGGCCTTGGGACAGGACCCTACGTCTATGTAAGGTTAGGCTCATTGATGAACTCCATATGTTATCAATATTAGTGTGTACAATTCATTGTATGTCTTCTGCATTCCATGCCACCTATCTCTTCCAATTACGCAGATAAACCGCATATAGCGTGATAAGGCATCGAATAAAGTAGCATCAGGGAAGGAATTCGGGCCTAACTTTGGTATATCACTCATTACCTTTTTTATTCAACTTTCCTTGCAACTGATGTTCTTAAAGCTCCATTCTGTATTCAACGACTTTTCTCGAAAACGCTGGAAAAACAATGAGCGCCCGATCACAATGCTGATTGTCATATTGCAAATAGCTTGGTATCCTTATCGATGGCAACATTCAATCAACAAAGATCTATAGCGCTTGCAAGTTCCTCACTAGGAACGGATATCGACTTGTAAGCAATTATGACAATGACTACAGATTGCGGGGTGATCCAGTAGATCCTACGTTGTCTTTCTGATATGCGCCCGCGATATTTCCTAAACTTCAGTCTAGCCAAACAAAGACAGCAAGTTCAATGCATGCTACAGTGGATGTATAATGACCTCTTGATGCACGTTACCAAGATCTACTGGATTCTCAACGTTTCCTTTGGAAAAGCTGGAAAAGGATGGTACATCAAGTACATATTGTCGAAGAGTAGCATGACTATCGCTTTGAGTTGCGTAACATCTCGTTAATCAATATCAGGCCTTTTTCTTGTCCAATATAAACTTATCCGCATAAGTCTTCATACGGCTCTAGAGGGCCGGCTCAAGTATATATATGTCTGTGTATATCAAAAATGGAGACCCCGTTTGTAAGCAATATCTTAAAACGGTAATGTATAGTATCAACGACAGTTGTCAAGTAAAGGGATGAGTTCATTTGAAAGTCTTAAGCACAAAATAACTGTCGAGGAAGACAATCAAGCCTTTACAGGAGAAGAATCCGTATGACGAGCAAGGAATGGGCAGGTGGGGAGAAAAGGAATTCCTTCAATGAGGATGAATAATCCGTCTGGCCTGTTCCCGAAAGTTGCTCGTGCAGCGAGGGTCCGACCGGTCTGTGTGTGACTTCAGTTGCACAAAAACCGTAAACAAAAAGAAGCGTCGAACCCCTTCCCTGTCCTTCAGCACAGAATTACTTGACATGGCATCTTCACTACGGTTATCAGCAGTTGTCAAATCTTTGCGTCCATTGTCAGCTAGAGCCTTCCACTCGGCTACCCCGGCTGCCTCACACATTGGCCGAAAAGCCATCGCATACTCACAAGATATCAATATTGAACACGACCTGACACCCATTACCAACCCTCGCATTCCTTCCGAATTAAATAACACCACGTTAACAATCACTGGTCCACTTGGAAAGCAGCAGTTAGTGATCAAGCCATTTGTGAAGCTTAACATGTCGGTACCCGAAACAGATGCCAGTGCCGAACGTTTGTTGGAAGTTTCTGTCGAAGACGAATCGGTTAAACACCAACGCGCTATGTGGGGAACAACCCGTGCCTTGATCAACAATGCCATCGTTGGTGTGTCCGAAGGCTACCGTGTGCATTTGCGTCTTGTCGGTGTTGGTTACAGAGGTGTCCTGGAAAATAACGACCGTACCCTGTCACTGAAGCTTGGCTACGCTCATCCTGTCTTAATCCAGATTCCTGAAGGTATCACCTGCTCCCTTCCTCAGCCAAATCGCGTCGTTCTGCAAGGTATAGACTACCAGCAAATTACCGAACTTGCTGCCAAGATTCAGCGATGGAGAAAGCCAGAACCATATAATCAGAAGGGTATCTTTATCAACGATGAAACAATCAAGAAGAAGGAAGGAAAGAAGAAATAGACAATTATGTAAAGATACAAAAGAAAGGAAAAGTTTAGATGTATATTGCCGGAATTCTATACAAAAAACAATACTAATTGCTGTCATGTTATTTGGATGCCACGAAGACGACGTTTCTTGGAGATGTAGACGGATCAAAGAGGGGCCACATCCAGACGCCTTTGTGCGGATTTGCGCTATTTTTCACCGCGTCCTTCAGATAAAGCCAGCGATCAACTAGGATGAGGCTTTCTAGTACAGGCGCCAATAAGGCTCGCAATGTCCATGTTACAATAAGCTGTCTATCAAACTTTTTCTCCTTCAATGATTGATAGTATTGCTCAGCCTCTTCCTTCGAGATTGAATCCACTGGTAAATTGAGCCGTTTCAGAGCTGTTTGTACATAAGTTGGAAAGTCTTTCTTCTTGTTGATTCGTCCAATGACCAAAGGTGATGAACTTGTTGTCAAACCTTTCTCGACCATGATGAACTGGATAACCAATATCAGTTAGACAAGCTATGTTTGTTTGCTTTTCCTGTTTACCTGCAATACTGCTTTGAAGAAATGATGCTCAAAGGAATTTAAACTTTCAGCCTTTTGCTCTGCCCATCGTGCCGGTGATTGGCAAGCTAACACCTGTGCTGTTGTTCCCATTCGGTAATTAGTATTGCGCAGCATATTGCTCATGGGAAATCCAGCTGAGTCGCCTTCTTCCGAAAGATAGTGATAACAACACCCAACGTTGACGAGACAGGCAATTTTGCTTTCAGCAAATAGTCGCATAGACATCGCAGACAAATCTCCACAGGCATGCAAACCGCAAACTAACCATTTCTCTTCACTTTCCTCTGCGCCATGGCTTCCCCATTTACGGAGAATATGGGAAACATTTTCAGGTGTCACCTTTTCCGTAACATGGTGCAGCTTTGACAACTGAACGCTGTTCTCACTTTTGTTAATCAACTTGGACGCCTTTTTATCAAATTTTTGAGCACCCCGTGTCTGAACTTCGGACATATCCACAGCCAACACTTGGAAGTCATGCTGAAAGGCTAATGCTCTCGACAAATAACCCTGACCAGCGCCAAGATCCATTACAGATGAAATGCCCCGTTTGTCAGCAATTGTTTTGATAACATCACTCATAAGCTCTACCTAACATATATTTCGATTATCTACCAAAGTTAACCTTGAACACCGTAGTTAACTTACTTCATGTATCTTCTTATCCGTCATACCCGATGCCATTCGCTTATCAATCACGTCCTCACCTATCAATTCCATGGTCCACGTTAAGTATAACTGCCAATCCTTCACGAACAATATCGATATGTATACTTAACATGTGTAAAGATTCCTTCGAGGTAAGGTCAGGTTTTTAATTGTTTCTATGTATTCCTTCAACGATTCGGGCCATGTATCCTAAAAATTGATTGAATTTTGTTTTATTCTTTTCACCAAGAGATCGTTACTTTGCGAGGTTGGCTATTCTCTGCCAGGAGATCGATGACAGAAGTGAACCATGCCTGATCGTCAGCGATGTCACGATCCTCCGCAAGGAACGTCCTTTGCCAGTCAAGATCCAGCTGGTTCCATTGTTTGTGAGTGATGAAATCTACTACATGGATATCGATCAGCCACTGATAGTCTTTTAGAAATGAGACCAATGTCTCAATGTATTGTTCAGGATCTTCAAACGATGGTGGAAGCTGGATCTCCTTTGTAGGTATCGACATTAACTCTGCACCTCGCTTGTATCGACATCCGCTTTTTTAAAGTTTTCCCAATCAGAAATTCAACTTGAGCGGAGTGTGTCCGAGGCACACATTGATATTTGTTTTGAACCGTGGCAATGACACAGAAAGGTTTCTATACGTTGAGTTGATTACAAAGATATCCAGTAGCATGACCTTAGTACAGCGAAATAGCCCATCATCAATTGAATGATTTTTATGGTTTATTAGAAGAACCACGTATGCAAATTATTGTACAGGTACCATTACAAGTATGAAAAAGTAGAGTAGCCTACATTGGATTGTATTCATTCATATTCCTTCAGCTCTTCTTCTTCTTTTCTAATTTTCTCTTTTTCTTGTTCCTTTTGCCGTGCTTCTAATTCCTTGCTCATCCAAAGTTTTACGTCCAGTTTCCATACGGTTTTTGACTCAAAGTGTCCCAGTTTTATATGAGACACCTTTTGATATCCATGTCTTTTCTCTAGTACTTGGGCCATATGTGTTTGCAACTCATCCGTCTCCGCATAAAGGTAGTCAATTTGATGCGCGTGTGCCCAAAAGGCAACACGCTTCAGCAGCGCCGTAGATAAACCATGTCCTTGGTATTCTGTCTTCACTGCTAATCTTCGCACGCTTGCTTCATTGGGCTTATGCGCTTCGAAAAGGACAGGCTGTTTTGCTGGCCTTTTACCCCGTACAGCTTCAACTCCATCCCGTATCAGATCCACAAGACCAACTAAGGCCAATCGGATGTAATCATCGACTGTTGCCAGGATACGAGCAACGCCTTTCCATTCTGCTGTGGCGATTTCTGGAGCATCCGCCAAGCGCGGCCTTTCTGATGCACGTACGTAAGCAGTAACTCTTCGATCCATCACAGGTTCCAGATGTTGATCTATGCCAATGCACGCCACAGGCTCATTATTGATGGTAAATACCCAAAAATTGCCCTTCAGATCATTGTTTTGACCGCGGTAGTAGGCTGCAGGGTCCTTAAGATCGTTTTCTAACCCTCGAAGAACCCTTTCCGTTACAATCCACTTGTCAACATACCAGAAGAAGGCAAGAAGTCCACCACCAAGACTTGATACAATAACGGCGATCTGTAAGCCAAGTCGCAGCTGGATGGGCCAACCGAGATCGCCAGCAAGTTGCGGAACGGCTGCGAGCATAATGGCGAAAATCGCCAACCAAAGGCCCATAACGAAGGGTGACATTACCCGTAACCGCACGCCAGCTGGAACGAGATTTAAGTAGGTGGAGGAAAATAAAAACTGGACATAGCGTAGATCGCTGCTGCCAAAGTACGGTCGTAAATCGAACTTGGCGCGTGGACGATTGTCAGGTTCCGTAGGGGCAGAGGGAGCATCGGTGGGTATGGGTTTTATGGTAATATCAGGGCGACTACTCATGGGTAAAAGAAAGGCAACACCGTAAACAAAGTAAACAACAACAGAAAGAGTTGAATTATTTACCAGAAAAAGAAATCAATGGAGGAGCGGTCCTTTCCCGCCACGTGCAGTAACCATTGGCAGCTTGCCTGGAGCATGAAATTGACTCGACCAATCAACTTCTTACGCAACAGATGGGGAGTCCGAGAGGGACAATCCAGCGCATTACTCGCATCATACGACGTGTTGTATCAATGAAATAAAAGACAATATCACGTCTTACCGGACTGGATGGTGTATTAAAAAACGACAGCTTTTTCGAATCGAAGCTAAAAGAGGACACGCCTCAAAACCATGACACTGCTTACACCCGGCCCCTAACTCATTATCTCATTGGTATTCACAGTATAAATTGACTCTATGCATGAGCAGGGAGTATATCGAAGTAGACGCAAACAAATATTCAAAGGCCTGTAATTCGGGAGAATCCTCAGGAAAGCGTCTGGCATGCTTCTTGTTCGGGCTTATCAATCTAGATGATCATCTTGATCTTTTTTATTTTTTTTATCGAAGCAGATGTAGTTTTATAATAGGTTATATGGTTTCGTCCTCTTTTTTCCTCTTTCTCTCTCCTCCTCTACCCTTTTCTCGTTCTTTTTCTTTCTTATATCTGGTTTTAAGAAGTATTAAGTTTCGGTCTATTGGCGGGTGGTGAACAATTCATGGCTACGGAGGTCATCATAAGCTTTTCGCTTCAGTGATTGGTTTGCGGCTTCAACATCAGTTCGAATGTCGCGAATCAATGCATCTAGAAAAACATTGTTATCAATGCTGCTCGTTCGATGTAACTGCCTCTCCCTATATACCTAATGATGGATAGTTTTGTTCTGGACGGACATATCCTAGAACAAGGACTCGAATATCGACGCCATAGAAATCTTCAGGGAACTCATGGATAACATGCACCTCCTTGATTCCCAAACCATCAGAAGCCTATCTTTATGCGACGCCAACAAAACTTACTGCAGATCGCTTCTCATTCTTGTAGTAAGGATTCCAACCAAGACTCATCACCATCGGGTATACTTCCGAATTAACTTCCCCTATCTGTACCCAGCCATAATAGACACCAGTTTCGAAATCGCACGCCATTGCTTCAAGTGCTTCCTCACTTAAGTTGGCTATCATTCCGGCAATTGAGCACAACTATTCTTCGCAATATATTACATTACCTGTAGGAATGCCAAGTTCTTTAGATCCACGGCCATAGCCTTTCACTACGGTCCCGGAAATGGCATAAGGGTATGGTTTTTGAGGAGTCTCAGGGCCAACAATGAGAGGACGATCAAGGTTGATGTTTTGGTTCATGGCACGAAGTTTGAAACTGCGGCGACGCTGGCTCCCTCCCCTTTTAAGGGTTTTCAAAGTGCTTAGTCATCACGTGTGACTCAATCTTCTTCCAACAATGTGGCAGTTAGTAATTCCCTTGCGCTCAGTGTCGCCTCGCTTGAACGCTTACGAGAGATAAGCTGTTCAATTGATTCTACGCGATTTTCTATTAAGAGTTAATAATAGTCTCACTTAAAATGCCGTACAGACCTTCCTCCTAGAGTTTTCTTCGGGAAAGTTCCATCTCCTTCTAGGCAAGCGCTGCCACTGTTTTTAGCCAGTTTCGTTAGCAATTTTGAATTGTCAGTAAAGTAATATTTTGTAGGAAAAAGACACCAAACCAATGAATCGCGCCTATTTATGATTGCCTTATTATCCAACAGAGGTGTGATGATGCCAATATGACAAGAATAAAGGCTATTAATAGAATACTATCATATATTAGGTGATTTATGGGATACTTGTGCTAAATCCAAGCTGTAAAAATTAGAGAGGGTATCGTTTGATCAAGAGATGAAGAGCATATCAGCTGGCGGGAAGGATTGAAACGAGTTCAGAAATGTCGTACACGGTTCGGTATTGTCGTGTACCAAAAAGGCACAGTTACAGTTATGGCGAAAATTCATTGCCAGCCAGCGCGCTCGAAAGTACTTTTTATCCTTCTACATGTCTGATCCGCAACAAGAAAATAAGATTAAAGAGCTTTTGGAAGAAGGAAACCGTGCATTCTCCATAGAAGACTATGATACAAGTGTAATCAAGTTTGGTGAAGCCTGCCAACTATTGTAATCTCGGAAATCAACTCTAGGGGCCGTGATCTTAACACGCTTGTAACATAGGGACACCGTCAATGGTTATCTCTCACCCAAAAATGGAGACGCCTATTTCCTATACGGACGTGCCTTGCTGAAAGTAGCTATCCGGCAAAACTCTGTGCTTGGTCAGGCTGCCCAGGCTTCTGCTACAGCTGTCGAGGAAGCAGAACAAGAACAAAAAGGTTCGAGTTTTACAGTTGTCCATAGATTGGTCTCATTCAGTTATTAGCGGCTGCCACAAGCGCACGATTACAATTTGCGGGTGAGCCTGATCTTGACGAGGACGAGGACGAAGAAGAAGAAGAAGCTGCAGGAGATTCTGCTGAAGCTGGTGCAAACGGAGAAGGGGCCGCTGAGGATGATTTTGAGACGGCGTGGGATATCTTGGATATCGCCCGTGTAATTTTTGAGAAAAACGAGGATGAAGAGACGCAATTGAAATTGGCCGATGTATACATGTGTCTTGGTGATGTGTCACTCGAAACAGGTAACAGCTGGTTGGGGCAAATTTCGGCCATCTCTTTGACGTCGGCTACGTATAGAAAAGTTCAACGACGCGTTACCTGATTATCGCAAGGCAATCGAGATTAAGGAAAGATTGTTGTCGGAAGATAACCGACAATTGGCTGAAGTCTATTATACCTATGCGCTTGCACTTGAGTTCTCGAACGAGTCTCAGCAGGCCCCCGCTGAAATCGACAAAGCAATCAATGTTCTTAAGAAACGTATTGACACTCTCGAAGCAAAGAGTGCTGGCAAGGGCAAAGGAAAGGATATCGAGCCTGTACCTGTAAGCGATGGCGAAAACGCTAAAGAAATTGCAGAGATCAAAGAAATGATTCCTGAGCTGGAACTCAAGGTAAGACGAAATGGATAGATTACACGGGCAGGCTTATGAGTGAGTGATTAGAAAGAAGAATTATCCAATCGCAAAAATACAGAGGCTGAAGCGGATGCATTGCTTAAATCCATGTTGAGCGCGGTTGCCCCAGAGAGGTCGTCAATTAGTGCACAGACATTGGTCAATGATCTCACCACGCTAGTGAAACGGAAAGCGAAGGAAGAGATAAAGCCATCTGAAGACGCCAATAAGAGACAAAAAGTGGAGAAGGAGGACGAGAAATCAGTGCAACCATCGGACCAAAAATAAAAGAAATTTGCCTCACCATACATCACATGTTCATAAACCTTGTCTACTGTTGGAGTGATGGAGAACAATGTAAGCCATTGATGCATACCAGCAATCTTCCTCTTTCCTTTGGGTTAAACCGTGGTCAAGCAAGATGTATTGTATTGTTTTGTATTATTGCTATGCTAATCAAAACTTGTTGCTGACAATGGCCGTTCGACTGTACATGACAAGTGTGTGGAGCTGGGAACATACGCCAAGCTTATCTCTCTTACTTTGACTTGAATGCATATTTCAATTTCAAGAAAAGGCCAATGAAGCAGCTTTCAGAAGATAGATGTCTTATTAAATTTCTAAGTGCTCCATATTACAATCCTAATCAGTAGCCTGGAAGGTACAAAGAAAGAGATATTGGCTTGGAACTCTGGCTTGGCACCAAAGATGCTCTTGTCCATTGCCTTGACTGTGTTCCAATTTCCTCATTCGTGGGTATGGTGATATTCCAGGTTTTTTAATTGGTTGTGTAGTTCAGGCGCGGTGGGTCGGCATTTCCCGGGCCCTTAAATACAGTAACCGCGCAAAAACTGCGATGGGTCCACTTCTTTTCACTATTCTCACATGTGGGGATCCGTATTAAAAAGCGTTGGACTTGCACCTGCAGAAGCATATATTCAACCACGTTTATCCATTGGTCATGCAGTACCGGATAAACCTTACTCTTTGGGCCATTTCATTGTCCAGGTCGACGCTCAGGCACAAGCACTTATTATAAAGAATAAAATTGGCCGGGTTATATGGAAATGTGAGATTGTACCCTGTGGCAATGTTCGTTTTGTTTAATTATATTTCTATGCTCTGTAGCACTCCAAAATGCCCCATTTCTATCTTCTTCCTGTGGAGAGGATACAATGGTCGACAACCACATTGTTGAAACCGATGAGCAATCTACGCGTCTTCAGACGATCACTCATGTTGAACACAAAGGCAATACAATTCGCTTATACGGCGGTCTCAGCACAAAACTCGTAAAGCCGACTCATCTGGATTATATATTCACCCTCAAGGAAGTGAGCTCTCATCAACTCCAATTTATGACTAAAGTGACCCATCGGGATCCATCCATGGAAAACCATAAACGGATATTGGTAACGTTTGAAAGCAGGTCTGAGGAAGATTTCTATGGATTTGGTGCACAATTTTTGCACGGATCGCTCAAAGGACACAAAGTGCCGATCCTGGTCAGGTATGAGAGCGAAAACAAAATAGGAAAGACACATGATTTCTAACAGTCTGTGTGTATGTACACACACGGTCCCATAGGGATCAAGGAAAACCAACGGTAAGAAAATAAAAGAAAAAGGAAAAACGGGGCTGTATCATGTAGTACAAAACGTGCTCACGAAACAACGTGGTTATGTTGCTCAGAATAGCTTCTTTGGCGATAATGGCCATGTCGCCACTTATGCTACCGTGCCACAATATATCACTAGTGACAACCGCTGTCTGTTCCTCGAAAATTCTGAATACGTGAGCTTTGACCTAACGCAGCCGGATCGCGTCGTGATTCGACTAGATGGCGACAACATGACAGGTAACATTAGTCGCAGTAGCACCATAGCTTACCCGGTAATCTGCTCACAGGACGCTTGGTCGACGGTGGCAGCATGCTTGATCTTATAACAGAATATACTACGTATTCAGGACGTATACGACCTCTTCCCGACTGGATCTCGGAGGGTGTAGTTGTGCAAGCTCAGGGAGGAAGAGATACTGTTCGTCGCATGGTCCACCAGCTACATCAACGGGATATTCCCTTGGCAGCCGTGTTAATACAAGATTGGACTGGACAACGTCTTCAGCCTATGGGCCGCCTTGCCTGGAAAAGAGAATGGTGGAACTGGGAAAATGACACGCAGCTATATCCCGATTGGGAGAGCTTTGTAAAGGAGTTGAAAGAGAGCTCAGAAAAGCCGACACGTGTGCTTAGCTATGTCAATCCATTCTTGGTCGATATCCGAGACAAGCATAACTCCAGACGAAACCTGTTCCTCGAGGCACAGGAGCACAGCTACCTTGTCGACGACCCACTGGCGCAATCATCTGATCATAAAGCCTTAGCGGTCCGTTACGGGCCGGAGCTCAACGCTGCACTCTTAGACCTGACTAATCCTGAAGCGCGGACATGGTTCAAACAAGTCCTTAAAGATCAAATATGGAATGCAGGCATCGCTGGTAAGGTATAAGCCGATACATACTCTAATTATTCACAATAACAAAGGTGTCGTGGCTGACTGTGGCGAACATTTGCCGTATGAATCTACATGCATCAAACTGCATTCTGGAGAAGAGGCCAAAACATATCACAACCGATATCCAGAGGATTGGGCGTCTTTGCACTCAGAAGTGATTCATGAACTTGGGCTTGAAAAGGAAGTAGTGTCTATCCATCGATCTGGTTATACCAAATCACCAAAACATGTGAATATACTGAGTACTGGAGAGCAATATGTTCGCTGGGATCAAACAAACGGTATAAAAAGTGCGGTAAGTTTAGGATGCAGATGGTTTGACAAAGCTCATGTTGGTGTATGAAGGTTCTTGGCATGTTATCTGGTGGATTCTCCGGCTTTTCCGTGATGCAGAGTGACGTAGGCGGTTGCTTCCCCGTCAACGGCGCGTTACCGGGAGCTAGTATGATACATCGCACGAAAGAGTTGTTATATCGTTGGATGGAACTAGCTGCATTTACCGCTGTATATAAGACTCAGGAGGGTAAGGAATAAAATAGGTTTTTGATATGTTGCAGTATTTATAATGTATGCCGTTGCTAGGATTCATACCTGAAAAAAATGCACAGTTCTACGACAACGACGGTATGGTTTTCCCGACTTAATCTGCCATTCAATTGCTCATTTGGATTTACAGATTCCTACCGACATCTCCAACATACCGCAAAAATCTTCACATTACTGGCCCCTTACCGAAAACTCATATTGAAAGAGGCATATGAAAAAGGATGGCCTCTGATGCGTCATTTGGTGTTATATTATCCAAACGATCCAGTCGTCCGACGTATGACATATACGCAGTTCTTGCTGGGTCCGTCGATCATGGTGGCTCCAGTTCTGTCACCTTCAGCATCCTATGTGAAAGTCTATTTTCCTAAAGATGCTTCGGATACTTCTTGGAGACATATCTGGAGTGGAAGATATTATGCGGCTGACGGTTCATACAAAGCAGTAGATGCACCATTTGGGCAACCAGCCGTATTCATACGTGAACCTAGAAATGACGATGGTCTCTTTAATGGCATCCTTGATTATGCTAATACCTACTATCAACAACGAACGGCACGCCCAGGAGGCAAGAATTAGAAGGCATAAATTCATTTTATACTGCATATCTATGAATGAGCAGAACGGTCATCATTAATAGAAATATCCACATCATTTTAAAGCACGAACAATAAGAGTAAATAGAGATGAAGGGTTGCATGCATGAATTGCACCTTAGTTATTGCTAACCACGTCTACCTAGCGGCTGAGAAGGATCTAACTTTACTTCTTCCTGCTCCATTTGTATAGCAAACCAAGTTAATGTAGAGCCAGATCGGATAGCATTCGATATGCCTTCGCCGTCAGCTTACCGTCTGGTTTTGTGGATAGATTTATAGGGTCAAAGTGAAATTCTTTGTGTGTGATAGGGAAAGGATTATTTTTACTGCTGGAAAAACTGCTTATATTTATTAGGTGAATGCATAGATATGGTTGAGGAAGTGGAATGCGGCCAAAAGGAGTGGGCCTTGCCAATATATAGGACGGGGTTGCAAATTGACCATCCCCAGTCACTGCGCTTCCTGCAATTTCACCTTTTCTTTATGGAAGCATTCATCGATCATCACATTAAGCTCGTCCAGAAAGAGAAGCAGGTGGATGTGGAGGACACAGCCAAGTTACTGTCTAGCTACGCGCCTGCCCAGCTTCAGAAACGTGGGGTTGCTTTAATAGGTCTTAAAGTAACTGGCATGCGCACTGGCTTAGGCGGCAAATGGTAGGCTCCCTTGGCCTCGAAAACTCATTGTTAACTTTGCGCTATTAAAAGTTTAATTGACGTGGAACTGGCAAACCCGAGCAAGATACCACCTATATTCCCACCTCACAAGATCTCCACTGGTGATATTGTAGGAATCGACGAGTACAAAAAAGACAAGCCTGCAAAGAAGTCCGCGAGATGGTCGGGTGTCATTTTACGAGTAACGGATACCCGTATTACAGTGGCGCTATCTCAAGATATGGACGATGAATTACCGCCGGAAGTTCAGGAACGCTGTCAAATGTAAGTTATGCATCAATATGACTATAACGTACCAAATAATGAAATGTTTGCAGAGTTAAACTTGCAAACAATGTCACCTATGAACGGTAAAGAAGCATTGGAGGTTGGAAATTTGTGCTGAGTTGTTATGGTATTAGTATGATTAAGGCTCTCGAACGAGTGAAAAACTGTGCCGACTCCGACGGCTTAATGCAGGTGTTATTTGGTTCACGTCCTCCATCACCTGTGCAACCAGTGGAGGACCTGCAATTCTTTGATAACACATTGAACACTTCTCAACAAGAGGCTGTCCAATTTGCACTGGGTGCACCAGAAATTGCTCTTGTCCATGGTCCACCAGGTATGCCTACACGGATCAAATTCTGTAACTGACTTTAACAATAATTTAGGGGTCAGGTTAATAAGTTTTTCCAAAACTGTCACCGATAGCCCTAACCAAATTATATAGACTGGTAAGACATATACATTGGTGGAGATTATCCGTCAATTGGCTGTAGTGCAAAACAAAAAAGTACTCGTCTGTGGCCCCTCGAATATTTCAGTTGGTAGGTTTGCGGTTCATGATAAAGCAAATGTTTAATTGAACCCGCAATGGATACAGATAACCTGGTTGAACGATTGGCTCGGCATCGCATGAATATTGTACGCGTTGGTCATCCGGCAAGAATTTTGCCGACCGTGCTAGAGCATTCTCTGGATATCATTACAAGGACATGTGATTCTGGTCAAATTGTCGCTGATGTGCGCCGCGAAATGGACGAAACGCTCGGCAAGATCAGCAAAAGTAAGAACAGATCAGAACGCCGAGCGCTATATGGGTTGATGAAGGATCTCCGCAAAGATTACCGGGCTCGAGAGCGTAAGGTGGTGGAAGAAGTCATGAATGGCGCCCAAGTGCTTATATCGACCTTGAACGGGTAATAGAAAGAAAACCGTAATGAACTTGAACTGATCAGTTTCGACAACAGTTGTGGAAGCAAGAACATGTTTAATAAAGAATTCGACGTTGTGATTATTGATGAAGCCACACAAGCACTGGAAGGTAAAATATATACCTGGGATAATAATTACGCCACTAATATTTCTTGCTTAGCTGAATGTTGGATTGCCCTTCTCAAAGGCAAAAAAGCGATTTTGGTAACCAGCACATAATAATGACCGATATACGAATATTCTCTCAACTTGAATCTGTTGTAGGCTGGTGATCACTTACAACTACCACCCACCATCAAGTCTCAAGTGATGTCAACATCAAAACGTCCATCAAAGAAGGGAGCTCTTTCAACTGACGGTGACCTGTCCATAACATTATTTGATCGTTTACTTTCCATGTACGGAAACAGCATCAAACGAATGTTGGCTGTGCAATACCGCATGCATCAAAAGATCATGGAGTTTAGTTCAAAGGAGCTATACGAAAATAAATTAATTGCAGACGAAAGTGTGGCCGCACATCTCTTATGCGATTTGCCAGAAGTAACTGCAACTGAAGATACTGAAGTGCCTCTGGTTATGATAGACACCAGTGATACTGGTCTATCCTACGAGATCGCTGATGAAGAGAATGAAGGAGACGCCCAGAGTAAAGCAAATGAACGTGAAATCGAACTCGCAGTACATCATGTCGAGGCATTGATAGAAGGGGGTTTGCAGCAAGAGCATATTGGCGTCATCACGCCTTATGCAGCCCAAGTAACGGGATTGATCCGAGTTATGCGAGAGAGATGGCCCCATATAGAAATTGGCACGGTAGATGGGTTTCAAGGCCGCGAGAAGGAAGCAATTTTATTATCCCTTGTGCGCTCTAATGATGAAGGTGACGTTGGATTTCTTGCCGAGAAGAGAAGGCTTAATGGTAAGCAACGAAAAGGTTGGCTTGTGACGGATAACCACTGACATTGGTACATAAACATAGTCGCCATGACCAGAGCGAAACGCCATTTATGCGTGATATGTGATTCTGAAACTCTTCTCGGATCAAAAGGAGGAAAGCAGGCTTCGTCCTCTCGACCAGATGGCGGTTTCCTTAAGCGATGGATAAACTGGCTTAACGAAGAATCGGATCTTCGCTTCAGTGAATTTGTAGTTCCTGCATAAGCTGTCAGCGAATCATATAATAAACGATGAGGCTAACAAGCTCTTTGTAAAAATAGAAACACGCTGATGGATCTCCATTATTACATAGAATAGACGTTTCACATGATCCTGTTGCCTTACGACAGCTTATTTATTCGAGCTAATAGAGCTAATGTGTTCCGGTGTGTAACACTTGCTAGCTATAACGGTTGCATTAATGCCAGCTACGTGCTCCTAAGTACATTTGAAGCAAAGTATATTATCTGTCACTAATGCGTTGACATGCATGCACCTAAACTTGTTTTCTAACGCAGTCTATGCCTCTTATATACCCCCCATTTCTTTCTCAATTACAAAGATTTAATAGCGCCAAGCAAGATATAGCAAAAAATCAGTACGACGTGAACATGTTCGGCTTATATTGCTAAATTCAATGTTGGCAAGTGTGAACAGTATGGACAATGTTAGAAAAAGAAGTCAAGAGCCATTGCAGTAAAAATTGTCTGGGGCGGTTACAACAGGCTCGTACGATAACACAAATTGGTGAGAATAATTGGCTACAAGGTTTTACGTTTATCATGCTACGTAAACTTTGTTTTTTCCTCTTCATTTAATACACTCTAAACATGTGTATACCGGTTTTCCCTTCATGCTGCTTTCAATAGTCCCTGTTTTGGCAGCAGAGAAAATAAAAATCAACCATTGAAGCTCACGAAGCTGTGTAAGAAATAGAAACCTTCAGTCACATCAGGTTACCTGGAACGGGACCTCTTGACATTTGCATTGCCAAGGTACAACGAAACCCTACTTAATTTGCCGGTATGCACCTGCCCTTTCCTTAATGTCGTCTTATTTGGGGTTTAGTTTAATAAGGTATGTTTATCTGTTTGTTATCACGAGCATGTCAGACACTGATGAATATGGAGCAAGCTTGTACGATTATGAGCTTGCTGGGTAAAACGAAGTTCACCGTAGGAAGGTTAAGCCTGTGCGTGCATTCTGCTAATATAGTTGCTATCCCTCTCAAATTATTAAATATTACTTATGAAGGCTCGCGGACTCAAAAAACCTAGGAGCCAGCAAGCAATAAAAAAAAGGAAAGAGAGGAACACAAGCGTTCTTGATCAATGACAGAGAAAGTTGATGCATATGTGAGGGTAGCAAATGTGACACCTTCCTCTCCCGGACAGTCTTCAAATGGACGGGAAAACGATACGCGTAAGGTTACGTTTATGCCATTAACCACGAAACGAGTTCAGAGGAAGGATCTCGTAGATATTTTATTGACACAGATCATCAAATATATTGCCAGTATCTTTGCTGGCGCTTCCAGCTCATTATTATCTTGGGATAACATCTTTTGATCAAGTATAACCATCAGCAAGATGCTGTCAAATGCTACACTCGTCTTTTGGTTTGCTTTCTTGGACAATCACTGTAGTGTAACCACAGTGCTGCATTTTTCAACTTACTTGAAACCCAACTTAGAATCACTTTGAGAATCGGCCCATGAAACTATGATCACTGTATTTATTTAATTCTTACTATCTACCGATACTTTACAAGAGTGATGCTGAAACCTTCGTGCCTGTTCCGTTTGGTCACTGAGTCCCTGGCGGACACCGATTGCTGAATTAGCTGTGAATACGATATAAATGGCCGCTTCTAATTTCCGCTTTATTTTCGACAATCTCACTCTTTTCCCACTCTCGGTTATCCAACCTTTCTTTGATACAACAAGAATGACTAAAAACGACATGGACACGCTTAGCGTTGGTATACAGAACATGAGCATTCAACGTAAAAAGAAAGTACCAGGCCCAAATCGCCTTTTTAACGTACGCGTTATCGTGTGTGGCCCATACACGCAGCCTAGAATAACAAAACTAATTTTAGGAACTGTTGGAGAGCCCTGGCGTCTCGTGCTCAAAACTTCGGCAGTATGATATGGATGGGTTCAGGAAAGGACTCGCGAAAGCATCCAGCTCTAACGCCGACGAGCAGGACTTTATCATCGATCACTGCATCGATCTGGTCGTAACGATCATGCAAAGAAGAGCAACGATGCGCCTAGGCTTATCGAGAGATGAATATCCACCCTGGAGTCAACTCATTGAACGCGACGATGCTGTCGATGAACTGGACCGAATCTTAGCTATATACAGCATACACTATTATCGAGTGGATAACAGCGAGGCATCCCTTGCAGAAATACGCCTGCGCTGGGAAAGCCGAAGTAACGCTAAAGCTTACGCTGATAAAAAGGCAAAGACCATTGCTGACAACAAGATAAAAGTCAAAACGGAGAATAAATAAAGCGACGCACTGTTGCGTGTTACTGATGACAAGAATCGGAAGTCTTGATTGCATAAGAGCAACAGTATGCTCAAGATAAATCGAGTCGAAAGAGACATTGGGACTTTTGGGAATACTATGTTGTTCTGTGGACTAAATTTTAAGACATGATGAGCTGCAAGTGATTCACTGCCACCGTTTCTTACGCCTGATGGGAGGACACAATAAAGAAAATTGGTATTACTTTCTGAATGGGAGCGGCGCATATCGGCGCTATGAATGCGTATATAGCCCAAATAATGGAATTAATCCAAGTTATGTAAGAGAAATGGTCCTATATAGAGTATTAGTACAGAAGATGGGTTACAAGAACGCAAGGAGAAGCGATTTTGTTATCACTTGTGCGATCTAATAATGGAGCTGACGTTGGATTTCTTACAGAGAAGAGAAGGCTTAATGGTAAGCAATGGAAAGTGTTGCTTATGGCGGATAAACACTGACATTAGTACATAATACAGTTGCCATGACCAGAGCAAAACGCCATTTATGCGTGTTATGTGATTCAGAAACTCTTCTCGAATCGAAAGGAGAAAAGCAAACTTTGTCCTGCCGACCAAATGGCGGCTTCCTTAAGCGATAAAATAGACTACCTTACCGAAGAATAGAATCTTCGCTTCCGTGATAACACCTTTGCCAACCTGTTGATGGTACCGCTATTAAGATACTCTAGGAATGCTCCGCGCGACGGTAAAAGGATACATTGGATTATCCATCAAGATCATGATCCTCAAGGATATGGTAAGGAAGATTGATATGTCCCTAAGCGACTTTATAATAAACAAACGTTCTTTTTCCTATACTGTTTGGATTTCGCATCCCTGATGAAAATGATTTATTTGCTGTTAATGCGGCAAGTTAACCTAGAAATGCTTTGGATAGAATGTCCACAGAGCGTCATTATCCTCACCGGAACTAGCCTTTGCCGCTACATATCTGTCGCCACTTTTATCCTTTCCCCTCTTTTTCGCCTCGCGTATTTCATCGAAAGGCAGGTCTTTTGGAGCCAAGCATAAGTAGTACCGACTATCGAAACAACTCCTAATTGTCACAACCTCAGAACTTCGAACAAATACAGTCCCGTTGTCTTTTTCCTGTTGTTCTCGGATGGAATTTGGCTCGATTATCCTAAATTGACAGAATAAGCCTAAAAGTGAAAACTTTAAGGACATCGGATACCATTGCCTATGTCTTAAGTTATACTGCTTCTCCAACTGATAAACAGGTGTTAGAATATATTTAGACCCGTCTTTTTGGCATGTATAATCCGTATGTAGCAGCATCATTCCGCTAAAGTCTTGCTTTCCTTTCTGTGTTATTTTAAGACTGACTATGTCACCGTATCTTGCAAAGTTGTCTTTTTTATGCGACATATGACCTGTTCGCGCAAGTTGGATATCGATAGGATTACCATCCTCGGTGTTATAAAGATAAAGCGTCTTTTCTAAAACGAATAGACGAAGTAGAAAGTATTATCAAACAGGTGGTTATTATAATAAATTTACCAACTATCACCCTTCTAACCTTGCGACTTCATAAAATTAAGATTAAATGTCTTGACTTTGTTAACTGCTTTTGCAGAGATCGCTTCGGGAGACTTTGCATGACTTATGCTCAAAGAATGGCCATAGCGTATAGGATTATTGTTGGTAATATCCTGATATATCTGTTCGATTTGCTTTCGTACATCGTCGTCAAATAACTCATGAATAGGCTGAAGATTCATGTATCGAATTATCCTTGCTTCCTTTTCAATAGAATTGAACCACTTTTTAATGTCTGAAGGGTCGGCGGCAAACCCAAGACTGGCACCGCCTAGTACGTAAACAATATTAAGTATGCTTTAGTATCTGTTAGATTGCGAAGATACACTGCGGCAAGTTTTACCGATTATGTTAATGTTTGTCCGTGTCTCTTGTTCATTAGATTTGCTCGACGCCGAACGCGCCGCAGAAATACCAAACTTAACACCTAAATCGTGCAGGGTTGAGCCTACGTTCATATTCCCTTGATTGACTCTCGTTTTGTCATGCGCAGAGTCGTTTTCTGACATGGTATGAATAATTCTTCCACCTGGTAACAATAATTGTTTCACAATGGTCCGCTTCAGGCCGTCAAGTAGTTACCAATTGATATGTATCGAGCGTACATATAGCCATAATCACGAAAAACATTTTGAAGCTCCTCATATACTCTGTATTTTGTAGGTGCTTCTAACGCTTGTTTCACGGCAGCTTTGAGACTATCTGTTGGTTCGACCACTTCCTTTTCTAAACAGAGCTGTTTACAATTAGGTTAGCTATCAGCATTTACAGGTTCCTCACCATTGCAAACGTCGCATATAGTACTTCATAACTAGACCCATTCTTGAAGTCATAGAAATCTGCTGTCTCCTTTTTGTACCCAAAGTGTACGCCGGCATCAAATGCGATTGGCTCTTGTACCAAACCAGCCTTCAATTCTGAAACAAAGTTTGAAGCAATATCTATCTTTTTGGTCTTGACCGATAAGAATATACATTGATCATAGCTAGGATGTGGTTTTATAAAGGTGGATTTCTTTTTGGTTTCAGTTAGCTTGATGCCTTCTTTCAGGGCTAAGCTCCCATCAAGTTGAAGAGCTCGAGTCCATTCTTGAGGAGGCGTGACCGGTGATAGAGTTGGTGAAGTTGTCTCTATTCCATGGTCACTAACACTTGAATTACTGGGACAGGAAGACATCAAGAAGAGTGAAAGAAAGCCTTCTACATACCCACACAATTTATAGAATAAAGTATTAGTTTGTAATACATTTCTTAGGGTGGCACTACTTCCGTGCACAAGATAAGGCTGGGAACATACGCAATGACATGGTAACAGATATGGTAACTTAAAACTTTCAATGTCCTGCATCAAAGACGTACTCAAGATGGGTTTCGTTGCTTTTGCTCTATTGATTATTTTGGCTATTCATCGCCGCCAATCTTTACACATCTCTAGCAACTTAGCGCAAAGATTTTACTGCGTTGACCAGTTAACTCTGGTACGTTTCACAACGGTGCCACCATCTAAACGAACACGTATAAATTAGCAGTATTGCTTATTACCTGTTTTCTCTATGTCTTCTTTGAAAAACCAGCAGAACTTCCCATTTAGCGTAGGACTAATTGTTCTCAATACCATTGTATAATCATATATTTGCACTAAAATACATTCAATTCTTGTAGCCAGAACGGTTAGGATCTGTTGCACTTCCATATCTTCGTGGTCTGCATGCTGATGGAGAAACAGCGAAAGAGGAGGCTTTTGAGCTTCTGAACTCTGCGAACTTTCCATCAACGTTAATGCATTTCGCCACTTCGAACAGACATGTCATTGAGAATTCTTGCTCCATATCACCCGGAAAATATGCCGTCGAGAGAAGGGCATATCTTCCGACCGATTTCGAGAAAACCTTGCCAGGAACTCCCGAGTATAATACAAGCGCTCAATTTGATTGCGATACTGGTGTGATTAACCGGACAGGAAAAAGGAATGGCGTAAGCCGTTACTGTGTCACGTATTTTACTAGTGGCGAGGTTAGTAAGCATCTGGGTTAATTTTAACGTTTTCTTAATGGTTGTATGAAGTTAAATCTTCGCATTCAAGATATCAGAGCGACCGATAAATTTAAAGATGCTACTACCAAGGCTTTAACATTGGCAACGGATGACGAGAAATATTACGCACTTCAGGAGGTGTTTAGACGTTTCGGCTATTACTTTCCTTTGAAGATAATCTTTGGTACTAACGAATTGTACAAAGTTGCACTGGCAGGTTACTAAATAAGGTTTAGGTGCTAGAGTGATCTCTGTGCCGGAAATGGTAAAACATGGTAACGGTGATTGCTTGCAGATAACCGGTATGTCTGTGCATTCTTTTTAGCCATACGGCAAAAAAATAGATAACCGAATATGCACAGGTGGCAACTACTTGGAGTTGCTTTTGGGAGACAAGCAAAAGTGGATACAATCCATTCCTTCAAAGCCTACGGTTATTCAATTATCCAGTATAGTCCTGTGTACAGTCTCTTAGATGATGGACAACAAAAAGAAGTGCAGCGTATCTATCAAATTATAGCGTTACATGACGATTACGTATACTATGGTCAGCCACTGGGAATTTGCGGATCACGCTTGACAAACCCACCAGACGATGAGTGGCGTCCCTATTTACACCAAGTGTCACAAGCTTCTGCTCGGTCACAGACACTCCCTAGCCTAAGCACTTTGGGAACAGAGGCTTACGGCTGTAAGTCTCAACTAGCTACATGTTGATAGCGCTATTTACCGATCCATTCCATACGCTAGGCTCTGTACCATGCTTTGTTCAATCCAAGAATATCCTGTACGACCCGTTAGAAAACCGGCTGGAGCCAGTTACACTTGCGCTAGTCGCTGATACTGGCGATCGCGAGCTTCATCGTATAAAGTATGGTGATGCAGTACGCATACAGTTGATGTTGGGACGTGTTGAAGGGACTGGGTTCATTTCAGTATCAAAATGTGCTAATTTCGATCTGGGACATCATGACGCAAATGTACTGGTAGTTTCAGGGAAATCGGCTGAGTATCAACAATATTGGTAAGCAAGTTAAGCCGTAACGTAATAGCGATAACGACATTTTATTCTTAGGGATATTCTACCCCAAGGATCTGACCTGTCTCCGCGGAGGATATCAAGTGCGTGGAAAGATTACGTCCACATTGGCGATAATGTTGCATTCAGAACAACAATTACCAACAAAGATGGTACCAAACATTATGTATATCTTACTGCTGGCCCACGTAACGAATGTGCTTCACCCGAATTCTCTTTGTATTCAAACTGTGAGATACTGGATAGTTGTGTATCTTATATGCAGGCAACCAAATATCGATCTGAAGAGGATAATGAACATATATGGAACATCAACTCATGTGCTACTCAACCGCGTTACCTGCAGTCACCTGGCATACAGGACATTCTATTCGATCATTGGAAGCGAGGAATTCAAGATGATGGATTTTTAACTACCAAGAGCCCTTTTATTTTAAAAAGGAGTATCGGAAATAGGCCAGATGACGTGCGAAGATACATACAGCAACGTCTTGAGAGTGTGAAGGAAATTTATGCAGAATATATCGAATCGGAATCCAACAGTATAAAAATCAAGCAAAACTATGAACTGTTCGATAGCAATTTCAGAAAGGCAAAACTTGTCGAAAAGGAGCCAAAGAGCAACGCTGGAGACTTGTCAACGAAGATTGACGATACTGTAGAAACACATAGTAACATGCTAGACTCACGATTGCTAGTTTACATAGTGTGGTGGAAGGTAAGTTAAACTATACTTCTACATGACACAGGAACTTTGTAATATATTTGTCTGTCATTTGATTGGCAGTTAAATGTGGATAGCCGGAGTAGTCATTGCATTTGACAATTAACTAAAATCTTATTTGTTGAATACATTAGTTCTGTTTTGGTGAAGATATTGTGGCAAGCCCCGAGTTCGAAGAAGTGATCAAGAGGAACCATGATATGCAGAAAGCATTTCATCAGTTTGGTGAGTCGTTCCCTTCAAAAATATTACTCGGTAAGCTACATACGAATCAACTCAGTACTTATGAGCTACCCAACAAATTTCACAGGTGCCAGGTTGTCAATCGCGACGGACGGACATAACAGCTCTAATCCCATATCGGGACTAACTGAATCTGAAGTGATATCCATAGTTCAGAAAGCAGCTGTAGAGGGAAAAATTTCCAAAGTTGTTGGTAAGTCAAGGAGCGCCAGTTGGCAAAACAGTTCATATCAGGACCATCGTTTAAAGGTGGGGACACCTCCTTGCTACTTCATCATTGTGACGTCGACAGTTGGATAGCAAGTATCCCTAAAAATCCGAAGATCGTACAATTATCCGGCATTCGAAGAACAAGTGATCTGCTGGTAACAGACCAGGCGAGACTTGACAAGGATGATGTAATAGCAGGATCTCAAGCAATGACTACTTACCGTAAGATTATTCAGCAGCAATTGATTACTGACTAAAAACTATCTTAAGCCGAGTACGATGATCTAGAAGATAGATTTCAAGCCACGAATATTTTCATTAATAACTCATTACTCAGTACAAATTATCTTCAAGACAAGAGCGATCATCAAGCAAAAGAAATGCAAGCTCCCGCTATTTACAGTAAGAATATTCACAGTAGCAAGCATTACTCACCATAAGATTGTCTTAAGCCAAAGACGCAAATACCTTATTTGAAGTAAGTGTTATTCCATTGTTTCCTGCAGCCAATGTATCTGGGTCTAATTGGACCTTTTTGCTACTGTCAGGAATTGCTGGAACAAACGGGCAATAGTAATAGGCCCTCAAAGCTTAAACGCGAAGACATGCAAAATTTCCGCAAAAGGCTTCACAAGGAGAGGCCCCCAAGCGCATACAAAGTCATAGAAGATTACGATCACATCATTGAAACTTGCGCAAGATTGATCGAAGAGCTCATGTATCGTGCAACAATGACTGGATCCCGCGTGGAGCGTGATGGATACCCTTCGTGGGGCCAAGTGCGAGACCGAAACAAATATGCCAAGCTTCTGGACAAACACTTGGATATACACGATATACCGTATATAGAAGTGAAGGACAGCAAAGCGTCTTACGCTGAATTACGAATGCTTTATACCGAGCGGTTAAAGGGAGAAAGTTCTCAAAGCTGATGCTCATTGGGTATCATACAAGTGGCTGGATCAAGCACATGAAATAAAGCATTAACGGTATATGCTGAAGCAATCTTTTCGGTGCAGAACCATGTCTCTCGAAAGATAAATAGATTCTGCATAGTTTTACTTTTTTGTTTACTCTACCTTTAACGAGTGCAAAATAGTCTGCCTTATTCAACAATTAATTATGCTTATTTGATGCTACAGCTTCAACGTAGTGAAGTTGGTAAGTAAATGCTTGATTTCTAGGAATATCCATATCCATTACTTTGCTTCTTTACTTTTCATATGTACAGAAAACTTGCGATGCAAAGTGGTAAATGACGCTCAAAATTTAGTACTCGTCGCGTAAGCGCCAGGGAACCCTCCCCCTTTTGGTAGTGCAGGCAAAACGTTGTCTAAAGGATGAACCGATAGTCAAATTGTGAGTATTGGTTTTGCACCAGAAGAGTAGATGAACCTTTCAAGATTTGGGCAAGGTAAAATCTCTGCATCTTGAAGTCAATATGCAAGGAATTGTATGGTTGCTAAGCCCTGAGAGAAGTGGAGATTGCTCGAGATGACGTACCTCAGCACTCGTACTAGATCCGTCACTCCCGCTTTATTTACGTTCAAATACATATAATAGGTCTCTTCATAAGGGAAGTCAGAACGCCTTTGCTTTGGAGAATTTAAGAGACAAGCGAGCATAAGAATGAATCATGTTAATACTTCACCAGATGGATTCATTGAAAACTTACGGCAAATCCTCAAAGGCAAAAAGCAGAGTCGACAGCATCTGAAAGCTAACATGTCAAATACATTTTCTCTACTGAAGCTAGCTGGCATAATTTGCGCTAGATGCCTGCTTTAGGACTGCTATATATAATCACAGTAGCTCATAATTTACGTCCACGGTACCTTCTACTACGGTCTGGATCTGTTCTGGAACATAGACAAGTTTTACTTGGGCATATCACCAATTTCTAATGAACTGAGACGCAAGTTGCATCATGTGCTGAGCACTGCTGGTAAATATATGTTTGGATAAAAAGCAAATTAAACCGTGATTCTCTAGAAGCGTTATAATCCCCGAACTAGCTTTCGCCTTTCTATAACTAAACATGGGGTGACTCTGAAGTTCGTCATCACATGCATGACTTATACACCTACTCGAACCGCAACATACTTTAATTGCTGTTATCCAACATAGGATATGAAGTGGAAATATTTCTGGTTTTCTTCCTGACAAAAAAGAGAAGAGCCGCTACCGCAAACTTCCTCATTCTTGTAGATCAACGCTTATTTCACATGGTATAACTACCATAAAACCATTCCGAATCTGGTAATACCGACGGGTCATGACAGCAGAGGTTCGCCAAGTAGGCTTAGCAGGCAGTACTATTTGTATTTGTTTTTCAATCCCACTGAAAACCGTGCTAGTTACCGATACTAGCTGCAGCAAATTATTTAGCAGACGTATTGATCATTGATTCATATTACAGTACGATTCTTAAGAAGACGTGGCTAGACCTAGCATTGCTTGTAACCACAGCAGGCAAAAGGTGGACAAGCTATAAGCTGCCATAAGAGTAATATTAGCGCTGCAAGTTGAAGTTGTGATATTGTTTGTTTACTCATAATGATGCATAAACTCGACAGGATATAAAGGACGCAAGAAGAAAACATTTTTTCAATATCTCTCTTAAATATGATTGATATTGTCATAGCTGCTACAAGAATGCTTTGGGCTATTGGGACGCGCATACTTTCAGCAGCCGTCGAAATCATCAAGAAGCAGGATCAAGGCGTCACGGTTTTTAAGTTGGTGATAATGAGATTCGACGAACCGATACTGCCACCTCCGGTAACGAGTATATGAAGCGGCAATATCAAGTAATAAATTATAAAGTAAAGAATTATTATTAAGTAAGTCATTGCGATATCATCCATATGCCTGAAGCAAAAGCTAAATGCTTTCTTAGAAACTTAAGACTTAAAAACCATATAAACATACGAAAGATATATATTTGCGAGGCAACACCTTTGGGTCCCTTCCGTGGTCGCCGGATATCTAAATGTAATTATTTCCAAGACGTATATTTGCGAGGCAACACCTTTGGGTCCCTTCCGTGGTGGCCGGATATCTAAATAATTATTTCCAAGACATATTTTTGTAAAGACACGATAAACTTTTGTAAATTGATGAGAATTACGTAAAGAAACAAATTTTTAGGACATTAAAGTGATTAGATCAATTGATCTTTTTTTTTTTTACAGAGTCGCTTGTTTAGTATATCAGAACTCTAAGAACCTACCACATTGCTTAAATAACCGCGTGTTGTGCTAGCCAATACATGGCCAATCTTCGACAGGTCTCGTTCGGCCAGCTCAAACTCTTTGAAGTCTCAGAGTATGCATTACTCATGCTGCTACAGAAGAGTAGGCCAAAGATTTAGTTGCTATGCGTCAGAATATCCTCCAATGTTGCAAGATTCATCCGACACAAAAAGCTGGACTGGCTTTGCGAAGGAAATTATTCTGCTCTTGCACACACGCGGACACAACATTCCAGCAGTATGCTCCGATCAGCTGCAGGACGATTAACACATTTACCTACTCGACAACTATTGCATGTGTCTGCCAGCCAATGCATTCAGCGACATCCTCGTGAAGACACGTTTCGTGCTACGTCCAAAAAGACAAAGATCGTGAACAATACCGTGCCAGCACAGGCTCCTGATGCCGATGCTCCCACTTCCATGTATTCCGACTTTAAAAACATGTTTGATCGCGGCCCCAATGTCGGTATCGAAGTTATTACGAAATATGGCTTTGTGCTCTCCAACAACTGTAAGATAGAGGAACCTTTAGTGCTGCTGAATGGTTCGGCATTCTTGTGGCGACCGCCGCATCAGCCTGACAAGTTGCCCATGCAAGGTTGGGATCTCGAGGTCTTCAAGATCTTCGACATGGTAACTCCCAAACCAGGTATGACTTGTAAGAAAAGACAGCTTCTCGTCCGAATGCTTTAACTGTGGTTATTAGAACTGATTTTATTCGGTACTGGTCAGGACTTTGCACCATTACCTGCAGAAGTCCGACAACATTTTTATCAGCAGGGGATCCAGGTGGACATTATGAACACGGTAAGAAACAAAAAGGCCAAAAGCGAGGTTATAATTAACTGACATAATATGGAATTTAGAAACATGCTGCGGCGACGTATAATGTTTTGGCTGAAGAAGGGCGAAGGATTGCAGCAGCATTGCTACCACTTCATTACAAGTAAATAAAAAGGAATAATATAGAGACTTATTTTATGGGGAGTGCTTCAAGATGTGGATGGGTTGCGTTAGGGTCAATTTTGGACCGTCGTTTCATTTTCAGTTCTTCCTTTTGCTGTCTTCGTCGTTCACGCTGGCGCTTGGATAACACACCTTCTATTAGGGTTCGCATAAACCGTTGTTCATCAATCAATCTTAAATGGTGATCCATCTTTCGTTGACTGAGAACGGAAACAAATTCTTGCAAGTTCCATGCTGAAATGATGAATAGCCTTTTGGTGTTCATCTGATTCGCTTTCAGTTGTTTACAAATAGATTGTCGAACCTTTGTTTTCAGTGAATATCCATTTTTAGTTTGAGTATTTCACCCGCTAGATTTTTTCTTACCTCGTTTACTAGTTCTCCCACAGAAGCTGACCAGATATGGTGTTCGTCTTTTTTCTTTCCTGTATATCTTCGCATCTTGGCGTCCACAGCCTTTTCGCA
This sequence comes from Apophysomyces variabilis, assembly GCA_002749535.1. Taxonomy (NCBI): domain Eukaryota; kingdom Fungi; phylum Mucoromycota; class Mucoromycetes; order Mucorales; family Mucoraceae; genus Apophysomyces; species Apophysomyces variabilis. The sequence continues at coordinate 1,614,364 of MZZL01000408.1, read as the reverse complement.
TGAAATACATCATCTCATGATTAGGGTTCCCAATCCATGTAAACTGTCCTTGTTTACCTGATCTGCTTTGTTTCGAACAAACAATACTGGCACTTTCCATTGCTTTGCCTTGTGTGCAATGGTTAAATCGATTTCTTGTAACCGCTCAGCGGTGACAATAATAAGCGAATCAAACGCACAGAGGAACTTGTCTTCAAAATACGTTTCGGCCGGATGATTCATTGTTCCTGCTCCAGGCATGTCCCAAAGAATCATACTTCGAAGGTCTGGATGGCGATAGCCTGTTGGTTTCGCCGTAGCTTCTGTCTCTCCCGTCATTGCAGCGTATTTGTGATTGTCATGATACCCCATGATCCCATTCACCACTGAACTCTTTTTGTGATTGAGTCAGTGTCTAACTACTACCATGCGCTGTACTGTCTTTTGTTTTTCCTTTTACATACCTTGCCTGTTCCTGCTACACCTACGATCGCTATGTTGTAAAAGTGCTCACAGTTCAATCCAATTTCACGTTTAGCACGTTCTTTGATTTCCTCCGGTATAGGAATGGTTTCGGGTGGGCTATCATTAAACAACACCTGGAAGACCCCCCAACAGGCAAGAAAAGGTGCAAGAGGCCCTTTTTCTTATGTTAGCCTGGATTTCTTCTTTTGCCAGTGTGATAACAACAAGTTTTACTTACATCCTAAAACGCCTAAAAGGCCTCCAATTGCGCCGTCCATCAACTTGAAACCCGTCAGCTCCTCCTCCGTAAATGTATAAGCATTTAGCAACGGAAACGCCACGATCACCATTGGTACCGCCAGCGTGGATAAAGTGGCTTTGGTGAATTTGTTTGATATATCTCCATAATCGTGGAATACGTTGGATTTCCCCGTGAGGGTATGTGAGGCTGCCTGACCCATGGAATAAAAGCAATAAGGAGGAATCGTGGATAGAGAAAGAAGAAAAAAAAGAAGAGCAAAATGATGGAAAGCGACCATAAACTAGATGCTGATGTGATACATCTCCGCATGACCCTTTCCTCTTATGAGGCTTTTCCTATTCCTATAGCTCTATCCGTACATACTGTCCATCAGACACATGACGGTGTCCGTGATCGGCGGATACGCAAAACCAGACTAAAAGCTCGTGAAAATCAAATCCCTCCGTTGCTTCCATTGTCTTGCCAATAAAGGAGATTTCGAAACGGAGAACGAGTGTACATAGTAAGATGAGGGCTACAAGGAAACGTAAATACTTGAGTAATCGCGCTTTTTCTTGCTTTGTCCCACGAGGATCAATCTACTACTAGTAAAGCTATGTATCTATACCTGCCTTGTCATCTTATAGCTACTCATTTGTTAGGAAACAACGCTTTACTACTTACGGTAATGAGTGATGTTCCCTTTTTCTCTTCAAGCCGAGTATCTAGAGCGGAGATATGCATGATTATCCTTATTGGTCGTGCACGGACAGTAGGGCTGAACCAAACAGTTACGCAGCTGCTTAGGGATCAAGCATTTTTGCTCTTCCTTTCTATTTATGACTAAGTAACGTAGAAGAATTTTATGCGGCCACTCTGTGATAACCTGTTCAAGCGGAATCTGGCAAGTCGCTTTCTTTCTGCGAATACTGCGATCTTCTGGTAGACCTGCAGCCCAATTCAGGTATTCCGTGTTCCGAAGAAGGGAGAGGATCACAAGATGGGTCGTGGTCTATTCGAGAAATCACAAAAGCCCATTTTTGCCACCGCGAGGGTAATGCTACGAATTCTTTGGCCGATTAGGTTGTACAAGTGGTAATGGCATTGTGCTCGCATTGCTTACATAACGAATGAAAGACAAGACGTTTAATTCCAATCTATTAAAGATTGCTTTTCCTTCATGCAGAGTATGGTCTTACTTAGGGCTGTAAGATTAATAGGTAGCAAGGGAGTTATGGCTTATGGATAAGTTATCAACAGATTCTTCTGTCAGTCGGGTATCTCTACGATCTGTAAAAAGTAAAGGACGAACATGGAATGGGGGTTGAAGCGTTTGCGATCCTTGCGGCACACGCTCTTACATTGCGAGTCAAAACTGAGGAAAAGTCAGTGGTATTCATGCAAGAAAAAAAAAGCAGCCAAGTGAGATTAGGTAAAGTACATGATATGAATGCGCATAAACCAACATTCACAAGATATTACTATCATTCCCCCGATATTTCTATCCTAATCAATATATACTTTTACCCAAAAGAGGCGTATAATCCAAGTGTTATACCAAGAAAAAAGATATCAAGCTTCGAATTTAGATATCCTCATACCAACATGTCGTTAAATCAGGCGGCTGTCATTAGTGCATCGAGTCAATTCAGCAAGGGGTGTTTTTATTTCTTGATGCTGCTGTGCTATATCGGATTCTACATTGACTATGTCCGAAAGCGTTCGCAGAAGCTCGTCATCGCATTCTCGGTAACCCTCGTTAGGGGTTCATTATGCTTGAAACAGGTGATATTGCTACGGATATTAACGGAATTCAAAGCTGCCAAAGCAACGTTCCTCTACATGCTTTAGACTTACAGCTTGATAGCTAGACGCAAAGGAGAACCATGTTAGTCTTGGCAAGCTTGAAATCAAGGGTTTTACCATTCTATATTGTTTTTGTAATAATAAAATCCAGCTATTTCATTAGTAGAACGCTGATAACAAATATAATAAAATCCGGCATAGCTTGCTCCATCAATAGTGTGGACATGATGGTCCGGGACAAGGAAGTATTCCTTCCATCGCATGTATATATAGTCGCTGTTGATCGGGTCGTAGACGAAATCATCTTGGTTAAAGGTTTTGATGTATGGTTTGAAGGAAGGGAATCGACTCTAGAAGGCGAAATATAAGTATGGTTGCTACTAAGAACAGGCCGATAAAGTAGATTTTACCCAGTGATCCAAGTCATTGTGATGCTGAGCTTGCCATTTTCGTGTGAGAAACGAGTATTTCGGACCAATGATTTCACCTTGGAAATATGTCTACGATGCAAAACCTCAATCATGGCGCCATTGCCCTATGAGTCGGATAGAAAGCTTACTGTGAGTTCTGGAAGCTCTGAGGTAAGACCCTTGATGTTTAGATATCCGCTTAATACACTTTCATTCAGATCGACGTGCTAGTTGATGGGAGAAAGGGAAAAAAGCGCGTGATAAAATGGTTCCGATTTTTGAGAAACTATTTTTGGCTCTTTCTTTTGTTCCTTTTTTTTCCTTTACCAGGATATCAACGGCTACTTCATAACTCTTAGGATTGCATTTTTGCACACCAGTAAATTTGGAACCGGCGTACAAGGCACCTATCCGGGAGGTAGGCAGTCGACGATCAGATATGTCCACCCAAGGTTCATCATCTTTCCGGTAGGTCAACATGGGATGCCGCCATCGAGTATGTTCTGTACGGCTGTCGGAGGAGACGTCCTCCATTGGGCAATCTGCTGTGTCTCCGTTGTTCTGTGTTTGACTGAGGGAAACATGTTGGCACCTCTGGCCATGACCAGAACACTTTGGACAGACCAACGGCTTTACGTCCACTTCCATGGCCGTAGGGCTGAGTGCCAAATTTGAAGCTGGAATAGGCATGATTTTGAATAATAAAGAGGGGAAGAGAGGGGAAGAGCGAGTAAGTCTGGCGGAAAGGAAGAAAGAAAGGTAGCGAAAAGGAAAAACAGAAAAGAAAACAAACACGAGATTCCCTTTCTGTGGGAGACAGTGGCTTAAAAAGGGAAACTGACAGAGGATTACATTACAAAAGAACGCGACAAGGGTCCATTAATAATATGCACCATAGGGCGTTATACCGACTTTTCACTGATTAAATTGTCCTTTGAAACATTATCCAGAACGATTTCCTTAAGCTGATTCTCCGCATAAGACACCCAGATGATTTTGCTCCGCCAATACCAGAGGGGCCCTGTACAGACCCGGATGCATCTTCCTTCCTTGAACCAAACAAAATGACAAACTTTGAAAGATATCCACCCTCCTATTGACGAGCGCAGAAATGTATTGGATGTCAGGCCAATCCACCGCAGGACTTTGAAAATGCTTTCTCTGATCGCAAGACCAACGCTCGCTCCCTTTTCCTAAAGGGCGAGTCAAGGAATGTGAGTGAGGCCACACAAAGCCTAATTCAACCGACACCAAGAGTGGTATGGTACCAGAATAAGTGACGCAACTAGGTTGATTGAGCTTGAGGTCTGAAAGACCGCTTGATACGGTATAACATGACACAGAATCAAAGTTCGGACAAAAAGGCCGTCCGAAGCACGACTCTTCAAATGTTTGCATAAGAATTCCCACCAGTTTGACCTTTCTTCCATTGACAGTATTCATGTGCGGCACCATGTCAACTATTGTTGACACTGTTAGAACGCTGTAAGTATTCATCCTTACATGAGTACAATGCTAAGTTCTCGAACAAGACAGATAAGAAAGTGAATTGGAGCTGACCATTGTCTGACAATCACATAGTTTTATAAGCTTTGGTTAATCACTTGCAAGTGGACTATGTGTGATGAACCCTTGATTTTACTGTTAAAAGTAATTTAGTATATCCATGTCGTCGCAAGAAACGATCATGTATGAAAGTGGTAGTCTTTCAGGGGATTAACACCCTTGGGTCGTAAGATTGTTTGATTTTTCGAGCAATTGATCACTTGAAAGGAACGTATATAAATAAACCAGTTAAGCTGAGACACAGGCTCAATATCATTTCGCTTGTTCAAATGCGTCTTCTATCAAACACAGATACGTCGGCGAAGAATGGGAAACTAACAAGATCTCCTCTGCATCAATTATAAACGTCTACCAATATTCATGATTCTACTTCAACAATATGTTTATTGTATAACTTTGAATCAACCTTTACGTAGCTTACATGCGAGAGTAACAGCCTCAGCATTTCTTGGGTGAGACCAGGGATATTTTTTAACACCATCTTTCGCAAACTCCCAGAGTGACGCTCCGCTAGCGTCACAAGGCCCTGCATGCATTGTGATGTTGTTTCCGCTGTCAAGCTTCCAAGATATTCAAACACAAAGCATTCGAGCGATTCAAGCCTATCAGCCACCTCGTAAAGATGACGGAAGGCGGGCGCTTTAGCACTCGCACGCTCGACATTTTCATAAATTTCAAGCGTCCGAATGCGTCCCAAGAGGCACCGCGGGATATAAGTGAGAGATGTAGCGACGGCACGACCAGGTCTACTAGGCATTTCGAGGATGGAACGATATAATACTAAATGATTGAGCCCAATATTATGGGATAAGCTTTTAAGAACGGCTTGAGACGGGATGACCTCGTGAAGCGTCAAAGTTTGAATAGGCAGTCGTTCGATAAGATCACACAACAAATGATCCCATCCACGTCCAATACAGCAAGGACACCGACTCGGTGAATCCCGGTTGGTGAGTACTAACTGACGTATGTTTTTGCAGTGGATTGCATTCGCCAAAGATTGCAGATAATCGACAACCAGAGTAGGCATGGAGGCGAACTGAGCATCATACAGGATCTCCAAACTTTCTATATTAGGACACGACGATACAAGGCGAAGAACAGGCAAGGGCGAGCAAACTAAACGATATTGCGAGTAAGCACAACATTTCTCCTTGCGTTTTAATCCAAATACACTCTATTGCGCGACACTCGGTAGAAGGAACTCTTCTAGACGTTTATTACCACTGAATTTTTCTTTCTTTTTGAAGGAGAGTAGGTCGATACTAAACGTGTGGATCATTCTGTGAAAGACAAGACCAAGCCGCTTTGATTCTTCTAATAAGCAAGCCAGACGTTGCCGATATGGATACACTCTTTGTGCATTGGCATGATTCACGAAATAGAGCAATTCATCCGGACTTATTAAGGAGACACCTGCAGCATACCATGTTCGGCAGACCATGGCTGCGCTCAGAAGGTCAAATAGCCCCATTTCTTTGCAAGCAGCTATGTCCTTCAATATGATGACAATCAGCTCGGTGGGTAGGAGGGAAAATGACATTAAATAAATTAAAACGAAAGGAAAATAACAAGAAAAGAAGTTTGGGGCTAATCTATTGATACCAGCAGTTTTGCAAATTCCCAAGGATACGGTCGCAATAGCCAGCCGTGCTTTCAAAGTCAGTTATCCATGAGGGATAATTTCTTCTCTCAGCTTAAGGAGCACCCATTGCAAAATCATGCTTCCCAACATACCATTTACCGTAGACCAGCTTCATGACCCCATGCAAAGCGGTAATAAAACAGAAGCAGCAAGCCTTCATTTAACCTGAGCGCTATATGACACTGAATCAACCTCTAAACGATCCACATATTCCAACAATCGGCTGATCATATCTTCATCGATACCCGGAACATTATGGAGAATCATCTTTCGCAAAGATTTTGACCGTCGCTCTGCCAATAACAAGAGGCCATTTACGTATTCGAGCGCGTTTTCCTTAGCCAAATCCCCCGAGCATTCAAACAAAAAAGTTTGGAGTGGCCCGATCGTATCCGCTAGCTCGGAAAAATAGCGAAAAGCAGGCCATTCAATCGCACAATCCTCAAGATCTTCATAGATCTCGAGCGTATCGATCCGCCTCAGGAATGACTGCGGGATATGAGTTAATGAACTGATTGCGCCACGGTCGACTGTACGCGGCATCTCCAAAATAGAGCGATACAAAACCAAATGGTGCAGTGAAGCGCTTTGGCTCAATGTCTTGAAGACTGCTTGCGACGGTATGACTTGGCGCAATGTCAATGTCTCGATGGCTAGTCGTCCAAGAAAATCACATAACAGATGGTCCCAACCACGTCCGGCGCAACAGGGACATCGATGGATAGGATCCTGGCCTACCAGTTCCAAACGACGGATCTTTTCATACTGAACAGAATTCTTCAAAGATTCCAGACGGTCAACGATCAAACCAGACATGGAGGCGAACTTTGCGTCGTACACAATCTCAAGGCTTTCTATATTAGGACATGATGTAACCAGGCGAAGCACGGGCGAAGGCGCATAGGCTACATGGAATAATCCGCAAAGAAGAAGTAGTTCGCTTTAGTTTAACGTTGGTTATATTCAAATCACAGCAAATCCATTCAAGATTTTCCTCAGATTCTTTTTCTCTTCTTTTTTGCTTATTACCAACGACCATGCTATTTTCTTCAAATGACAGAAGATCGATGACAAGTCTATGAATCAGCCGATGGAAAATGAGATCATGACGTTTTGATTCTTCCAACAAGCCAGCTAATCGTTTCCGATGGGGATAGATTCTTTTCGCGCCAGCATAATTTACAAGTCTAAATAACTCGTCTGGTTTTATTAACGAGATGGCTGCGGCGTACCATGATCGACACACCATGGCTGCACTCAAAAGATCGAGTAACCACGGTTCTTTGTGTGTCGCGAAGATGTTTAATATCATCAGGATAAGTTCGGTGGGGAGGTATGAGAACGACATGGAGGATGCAAACTTTAAAGGGCTTTTTCTGCACGGATTACTCTTATATACACGGCTGGGCTAGTTCATACGTGTTCGCACATGAGTACCGAGATTAGGATCACGAGGTACGGTTTGCTGTAGGTACATGTTAGGAGTAGAACAGAAAGTTGAAGAAAACACAAAGGCCAAAGAGAAAGAGGATAAAGTAACTTGCATCTATGCTAAATGGCAAGCTCGACTCAAAGTAAACAAACAATAGCGCTGGGACTTGGTCGAACGGGTTATCTTCAAAGATAGTTTACAACTAGAGCTTCTTGTGTAGCGCAACACAAGGATACTGCAAAACGGGGATAGCTAAATCACAGTGTCCTAGCCGCCCAAAAAAAAAAAAGTATATAAAAAGAAGCGAAAAATAATGACCCATATAAGGCACGTTTTGTGCTCATCCCACTTAAATATCAAGTTAGAAATGGTTTTTGTAGTTTTATTACTTTGTATAGGCGGTTCCGTACAAACCGACACGTTGTAAATCAGACTTTGCAGAAAAAAGCGTGTATGTTTAATAGATGGTTTCTCCTTTTTGGTACCTGGTGAGAGTCACGCTGCATTTTCGTTATTTGTTAGCATCTGTCGATGCGTATGGGAAAGGGTGTCTTCTTATCCTAGCCATTCAAAAGTGCTGTACCCTCTATCCTTGTATTACACGAATTTCAGTCATCATGCCAACTGCTAAGCCCAACAAGCGTAGTCATGCCTCACTAAACCTTCAGACTGCTTCTTTGCAGAATCATCACGCGCTTACACTATCTCGAGGTTAAAGAGCGAGAGTGGCAAGATAGGATCCATCTTGGGAAAGTATGGAAAGAAAGTATATACATAAAACTTGGGTTCGTAGAAATAGCGCACAGTTGGTCATGCTGGTCCATATCAGTTCCTTGCCATTTTCGAGCCTAGCCATGTCGTTTCTCAATCATTTGCCTGGTTGTTTCTCTTTCTCTCCATACTTTAAGAAGCCTGGGTGTGTCTTGAAAAACTTGGAAACATACGCATGTCTTTTTGGCTCGAGGGGAATATCCTATAATGCTACTCTTTCAGACAACGACTTTAAGGATTCAAGAGCACAGTGCCCCTAGTCATGGATATCGTGCTTTGGCTCAGTCTAACATGGTCATCGATGCCGCCACTTTGTCCATTCCCATACAAGCTCTGTACACTCATGTCAATAATCGTCATGTCGTAAAAACAGAAAGCGGCTTCGAATTATATATGGATAGAACTGGCAAAATATAGTTTTGCGACGAGGTTTTTCGGGTCGTTTGTCAACTATGGCATATAGCGAAAACAAAATGTACTAGATGTGCGTGGGGTTTATCAACTCCTCAGACGCCGGGGGATTGACAGAGTACTCGATCTAAGCATCGCATATCTCGGGCACAACAAACCTTGTTGTGCCCGAACAGAGAGCAATTTTTTGCCACCCATTTTTGTTGTTTTTTTTCCTCTAGGTTTTTTTTTCCCTTGGTTCCTGTTCCTTTTCTTCCTCCTCTTAGATTGTTCGCATACGATGGGTAACGTAAGTGGAAAGAGTAACAACAGAAACACCTACAGAAAGAATGAGGCGGTTTTAACTTGCCACGAATGACAGGGTCAAAAAGCACAAATGAAGCGTGAGCGTAACGCTAAAAACCAAGGCAAGGATCCGAAATCCCAGTTGAAGGCGGTATGTTAATTATGGAAGAAAAGAAAGAGAAGCATTAACAATATTGTTCCTGGCGCTCTTTTAGAATGAAGCTGCGAAGAATATCGTCTGCGTTCAATGCCGCCAAACTTTCCTGTGCACCAGTCGTGAAAAAGCGTAAGTTTTCATGTTGTTCAGTTGTTCGCTGTTGTGAGGATTGTTTTGTTCTTGTTTGCTAAAAGAAAGGTAATGACATTATAAAGATTGACGGAACATGCGGAAAACAAGCACAACAAAACCATGAAAGACTGTTTCCCCAGTAAGTAGTCTATTTCAACAAGTCATGTGAAATAATCCGGCTGACGAAATCTTTTCCATCCTCTCTTATTCAGACTACGTTCCTCCTCCTAGCAAATAATTTCTCCATCACAAGTCTTTGGGTACTCTTCTCCTTCATTCGGATGTGCTAATACGTGTCAAAACCGATGAAAGAGTGATATTTACACTATTCCCTTACAAAGTTTTTCTAAACGATTGCTTATCATTTTTTTGTTTTTTTTTTTCTGTAGCTAATGAGAAAAAGAAAAAAAGAAGAGTGAGTGCAAACGTTTTCCTTTTTATAGCTTTTTTTTTCTTTTTTTTGCATTTCGTGGCGAGGAAGATGTTTACTTTAATGGGAAGAAGCTGAGTATAATAGGAAGGTTCTTTAAAGAACAGAATGAAAAAAGGGAAAAAATGATATAAATGTTATGGACATTCATTGGCATGGTTATATAATCACTACTGGTACAAGTATAAAAAGGAACTGCAGTTTTGTTTTGCTCTTCTTTAAGCCATGACGAAAGCAGCAGCAGCTGCAAGAGTCATGGTCAAAGCACCTGTGGTGAGAGAAGAAGCAGCGTTCTGTGGCTTCTGAGCATTCTGGTTCTGAGCATTGGCTTGGCCGTTGGATGCATTCTGGCCATTGTTGTTGTTCTGGTTGTCAGCAGGCTTGTTGTTGTTGTTGTTGTTGGCAGAGGGCGTAGCAGAAGGAGTAGCAGTAGGTTTGGCAGCAGTGGTGGTTGTGGCGTTCACACTGACATCTTCCTTGTACGACTTTTGGTTGGTACACTTGCCAACGGTAGTCAATTCGTAGGCTTTCTATTAGAGCGAATAAAAGATAAAGGTTTAGCAAAAAGAAAAAGGTGAAATAGAACAGTGTTGTATCTCGTTTTTCTTTACCTGAAGGGTGGGCAAAATGCGGATAGCAGCATCGACAGTCTTATCGTACAAGTCGTGTTCAAGCGAGATACCACCTTCAGTACGGGTAGCAGCAGCATTAGCCCATTCGGTGACGTTGCCGTCGATCCACTCGTTCTTGAAGGCGGCGTTCTCGGTCAAGGCCCAGTCGTTGGTGTCGTGACTCCAGATCACAGCAGTGAAACCAAGGGCCTTGGCAATGTCACGGACACGGTTATCAATGTCACCATAGGGAGGTCTGAAGAAACGAGGAGACACACCAGTGACAGACTTGATGGCCAATTCGTTCCACTTGAGTTCACCAACGATTTGCTCGTTGGTCAAGGTGGTCATGTAACTGTGGGACCAGGTGTGCATAGCCAATTCGTGGCCGGCCTTGTAAGCACGGAGGGTGAGGTCAGGGTGCTTAATGACTTGTCCACCGGTCATGAAGAAGGTAGCCTTGACATTGGCCTTGTCCAGAGCATCGTAGAGTTTGCCACTGAACTCGGAAGGACCATCGTCATAGGTAGGAGCCCATTGGCCCTTGGGGCAAAGGTAGAGATCATCGGGTCCAAGACAGTTGGTGAAAGTCCAGTCGCAGTACTTATCCTCCCCAACTGGCACAGGTCCGTTGCCATTATTCTTTACAATAGGGGCTTTGGTGATGTTGGCGTTCTTGATCAATTCGAGCCATTCAGGCTTGGGGGCCGGGCTGACACCAGGTTCAGGAAACTTCTCGGTGATCTTTGGGGCTTCCTGAGCGTTAACGGTGGCGAGAGCGACGGCGGCAAGGATGAAAAGCTTAGGCAACATAGTGAATATAAGGAGAGGAAAGGAAAGAAGAAGAGGAAAGGGAGAAAGGAGGAACGAACAGCAAGAGTAGGAATTAAAAAGAAAAACTAAAAACGATGATACGCAACAAAAGGCTTATATAGAAGAACCCTTTTTCCTTTGGGCGCTTATTTTTTTCTTTCAGTTCGGCTCATAGACACCAACGTCAATTCTATTTTTGAAGTAGTGTGTGACAAATGAATTCTTGGAAGAGACCATTCACTGGACTGAGGTGAAACAAACTTGCAGTAGTTTGCGATCCGTGATTGCTGTTATCCATATATATGTCGGCCGCTCTAACTTTTATAGACGCTGAAATGAATGGCGCCACTCTCGTATTAACATAAATACTCTGGAAGCTTATCCAAGCATAGTTTTTATTCACGTATGAATTTATAAGATGTACGCTTTCTTATCGGTTGTGTTATTCACTGATCCATCTTTTTTTATGGATCTATGGATCTCTGAATGGAGTAACCACGGTAATATTGGTTTGCGAGACAATCCTTCATATTTAGATGTTTTGCCCATTATGTCTGTCGTGGATAAAGTCCATTTTTAGTTGAATATCCTTTTTTTTCTCATCACGGAAATCCAAGAAGTAGTCTTCAGCTTCCAACCTTTCCGGTAATTTTCGCAGCCAGCCGATCGCCCAACTGCATCCCACTCGGCTTGTGCTTCTCTACTCCCAATTTGCGAAGTTTAAGCTCCGTCACAAAACGGAAAGGAAGCATCAGAATTGCTCTTACTATTCGGTACACGTGCTGGCTGCGATTGGCATGAAATCCGATACTGACTAAAAACATCTCTGTTTGCTTCCTTCCTATTTTCCAGTATCATAAAGATTCCGAAGATTCATTTGCGTAGATGGTGCAAGCCAATTTCCCTTTTATTTCTCTAATGGAACGAACGAGAAAAAGAATTGCCATTGAGCGTAGGAACGAAGGAAGGAGGCTGAAGTGAAGTATATTTTGTTGCTTGCATGAACAAATGCTACGCTATGGTGGAACAGGGGCTGAGGAGCGAATCAAGATAAAGTTATGACCCAAGAAATTGGGTCGATGTTCTTACGTTTCACCCTCTTCCCTCCCATCGCTTTCTATGTTTCCGCTTTTGAAAAAGCATTTCATCGTATTTCACGTGGTGAGTAGTAGTAATTCGATGAGCCTGTATAAATGAATGCTACGATCACGACCGAGCTTCCAGGAACTTCTTCTAATTTTCGGACCAGCCGTTTGTTCCGCTACACGCAACATGGAGAACGCCTTCCTTCGCGTTTTGTATCTGTCTTTCGATAAACTCAGACAAGGAAGGGAAGGCTTGATTGACAAACCGTAAAGTGGACCACGGCATAAATACATGTCGCTTTTGCAGACTGGCACAATTCGTGCTACACAAATTAAATTGCACCAAGACTGAGAAACGGTGACTGAACGAATCGTCAGCCATTTTACGATAAAGGACTTTCAATTTAAAATGATCTGCAAGTTTACTCATTTGTCATTGCATAAGGAACCCAGCTTCTCTTTACACTATTTTGTTTGAAAAATGCGCTTTTTTAGAAAAAGAGTACAACAAAGTATAGAACTAGAAACAGTTATGAGAGACCAAACATAAACGCAAGTCGAGAGGAATAGAATTCTCTTGTGATGATCAACTAACCAAGCCATACACTACACAGCCAAACTTTGATACCTTCTTGCGTTTATATGCCCGATGATCATTTTCTTCTCTCTCCTTGGCCCGGAAAAGAAACCAACTTTCTGCACAGTCCCGTAATGGCTGAGTCAGTCGTCCAAGAAAACAAAAAGAAAGGAACTGCTTGTATTAGCACGGATCTCCGAATATTTTGCGTAAGTTGTTAAACTCAAGCTGCAAGACACAACCGAATCGTAGAGTAAAAAATAAAGAGTCGAATACACGGAATAAAAGTAGCGTAGGATAATGAATACTTAGTTGCCTAAGCATAAAGAAGGCCATAGCACAGCCAAGATGGGCTATGCCTCTGGAGGACATGTCTGAGGCAAATTAAACCATACGGCTTGTCGTCTTGTCAAGAAGTCAACAAAATAAACAGTGTGTTCGTTTTGTTTAACTGACAAACACTGCAAGACACAACATTTGCAATAGTAATAACACAAGGATTTAATCCCAACGTTTTCATAGACAATGTTAATCAGCATCCGTTCGCATAAGATACAGCATTGATAAGAATCAGCATTTTGTGAAGGAGAAACAGGAAACTGTGTTTTCTTACGTATCAAGTCACGCTCTCTCTCTTTCTCTCTGTTTTCATAAGTAGCGTTGCAGAAACGCCGACAGATACGGCAGTTATCACTATCCGCCCATCTAATTGATACAAAGGACCATCGTACCGTTTCCTTCTCTTCTTTGGAAGAATATAAAAAGATTATCTTCTTCATCGGATGCTGCTGTATAACATGATGAAGGAAAAATCCAAGTGATCTGCTTTTGTTTTTGTGCTCTGTTTTGCCCTTGCAACAAAAGCAAAGATGAAGTATTGTATAAGTATATTTTTGCTTAGCATGCAGCATCAGCATGTACTCCTTCGTTATGATAATCATAGTAGTTAGTGTTGGTTGTTTACAGTTCGGCAATTAATGTTTTATCCAAAGGAGTATTGCGTAAACATTTTATGAGCCGATTGGACTTTTTCTTTATTTCTTTTTTTTTCAGAGCGCAGCACACGCACAGAAGTCCCCTGCGGACGTAAAATATTCAATGTCCAAGGGGAGACCAGATCCTTACTATGACCGTAGTACATGGTAAATTATCGATATATGTGTGTGTCCTGCACAACGCTGCCTGTCTCTATCTGCATCTAAAAGTTGCCTAATAAAACATGCGGAAGGCAGCGCTTGCAAGTTGAGCACTGCAGGGTGATCTCTTTTATTTTCATATGATGGGAAAAAGAAAACAAAGAATTTAACAAGAAGAAGGAAATAGATGCAAGGTTGCTTTTTGAGTATCAATTGTTATTATTGGTTGTGATAATGAGGATTCCCTGCCGTAACTTTCTAGTTTAAGAGCTTGGGGATATCCGCATGAAAGCAATCGGAGCCTGATGAATGCACCGAATTTCCCTTTATGCCTTGGCGAAGCGTTTTATGTTGTGAGTTAAGGGAATGACGGACTGATAGAAGCAAAAGAGAGAGAAAGAGAGAGGTTCGGTAACCATGACACAGGCTTAAGTTTCCATAGATAGTACACGGATATCCTGCGCGCGATCTAAAATGCATGAAGTCATAGGGGGGAGAGGGAAAGGACAAGATAATTTCATCGTTGCAGTTACATTCCCAAGCCTCGCCCTAAACAAGGCAATCCTGCAAATAATAAAGTTTAATATCGACAGTCTGGAAACGAACTGCCGAAATGTTACAACGTTTTGGGGGGGGGCGAAAGCAAGCGAAGCAAATGCAGCTGTTCATTCTGCTTCGTTGAAGCAGTAACATATCCCTTATCCTCGTGGGTGTTTGTTTATTTGGGTTCTGTTTGATCTCATGATAGGGCGATAACCAAACATAAAGGCTATATTTTATGCATGACACAACTCCGCTGTGCCGTATCTGTCATTTATTTTGACCAGAGGGAAAAGGGTTTTTGGGGGGGAGAAAAGGGTTGCTGTGGGGATACAACCGACGTTTCACATCAAAGTAGAAGACTGCATGTCGATGGAAAAATAAAAGCGACTGACTAACATGGCTAACTGAGTTTTAAAACACAAAACATTGTGCATGTTTAACGGTTACGCTTTGCCATGACAAAGCGATGACATGCCGTGCAGCGCGTGCATTTACATATTTCTCATAGAAACTCTTCAACTTACCCTCGATCCAGGCCTTTCGCGATCTCAGAAGGTGGGTAAAAAGAAATATACTACGGAGATAAATTTCGTAAAATTTAAGAACATATACTCTCGTCTTTTTAGCAGAAAGATGATACTATAGTTGCTCAGGGCAAAATAAAGCAAACCTCTTATTTTTTTTTTCTTTTTCAGCTGATCAGGTTACATCAGTTGTGGAAATGTTTAAGCCTTGTTTAAGAAACCCGCAAAAAGGAAAACAAAAAGGCTGGGCCTAATGCAGATTTGTTTACTCTGCAATTGTCAAACCGTAAGACAGATTGCTGCGCTAAGGTGATATAGATGACACATAATGCAAATGTTCCGAAAGGGAAAAAAAACCCTGTGCCTGTCTGCTGGGGGATCAGACGTTTCCAATTGGGTCAAGTACAACGAACCGATAGTCTGTACTGAAAAGCATGCTTACGCGGGGCGTCTCCGCCCTGCCGTCAGCTGAAACAGCATTTTATCTGGGAAAAAAAGAACAAAACTGGAACTTTGCTTTGTGTTCTCTCGTGGGATCCATCGTACTAGACTTATCCCAGACTTTAGGTCGTTTAGAATATCATTCGGTTTCAATAAAACACAGAGAGAAACAAAAAAAAAGGGGGGACCAGGCCGTTGCTGTTCTTTTTCTTTGTTCGGGGCAACAGGGCGTAAGTTGGTCATCCGCTTTGACATATGCACGTACCTAAATTCCCGTTACATCAAGATAATTTTTTGGTTGTCAAGGAAACAAAGGTATGACAAACCGATGAGGTCCCTTTGGGGTAACAGGAGCCAGTTTATTGCAGCTCAGACACCATGATGAAACGCCCGAACAACCCGAGTTTAGGTGCTTAAAGGTGACTTATTTGGTCATTGATCGAATGAGCAAAAGTCAAAAGTGGCCTCATATTCCCCAATGATGCGCTTCGCCCAAAAACAGCGAGCAACAGCTCGCATCTTGGCCCTTGTGATCTCGCCGATCATCAAAAGACGTGTGACAGCCCAGGTGCAATTCTGCTCAGGTAACTTTGTATCCATCGTCAGCTACCACAAGAACAAGTTTGAAAATTTACTACAACATTTCAAAGTACTCTTGTGGCTGCCAACTCAACATGCACATGAAATTGCTAAACACACAATGCATTTTCTTACAGGTGGTCACACTGATTATTAATATCTTCCTACTATACTGTCAACCCAATGGAGCATAGTTTTTATTCCATGTGCAGGTCAGAAATCCTTGACTTTGTATGTAGTCTTCTAACTCTCTGTATCGTTTCCATGATACGTGCAAATGCTTCATACTCAGCGAGGATCATGCTTTACTTGTTAGTACCTACCATAGAGCGCCATCGATCCGTGGGCTATTTTTGCCATAGTATTAAAGCAAACTTTCTTTTGAGGGAAAATATACGCAGACTTCTTCCTTGTCAAAAGTATCGCGCATAGTCGTATACAATGCATCTTATTTGACGTAATTGAATTAGTAGTAGCTACGTTTTGCGTTATTCCCGTTACAGGTGAAAATACTATGCAGAGTCATGTTTCCTGTCCTCTTGCCGCTTGCGCTCTATCTGGCTTGCGGATATATTGCGCGTAGACGTGATTCAAGTCGGCATGACATTGTACGGGGACTTCACTTACTTTTCGGTACCAAAAAAATTCCATCAATGGGAAAACATACAACATAAACTGAGAGCATGCTCGTCATCTATAGATTGTCTTCCATTTATCGAAAGACAGTCTAATGTCAGTCCTAAAGATATCAGTTGGGTGCAACAGACTGCTCAACAAAAAGCATTGTCGGAGTTTTTATGCAAGGTGTAGGTGAGTTCTGGTAGTTCCCATAAGCCCTAAAATACTCGTTTATCCATATCCGTCCGTATTGGTGCGCCTAATGAAAAAGAACACGATCACTGTTCCATTAAAACAGTTGGATGTCTCATCGCCATTATGGTATAAAAAAGAACGTTCAAAAATTGATGTCACTATGACATATCGCGCTGCACATAAATTGCATAAGAATATCGTACGAAATGAGTTGTTACATTCTTAAGGAAAAGGCATCCGTTTGGTATGCTTTGGGAAAAAATGTACACAAATGTGTGCTGTGATGAGAAAGCAATAGCGAGCAAATAGTAAAACGTAACAATGAGCTTGCGATCATAACCTAGTATCCAGATGGTCTTCAGAAAGAAATTGTATAGTAAAACTAACCGGTATCAAGCGCACTGTAAAAAGTCTGCTTCCTTGCTTTAACTGGTATCTAAGCTAACATTCATTCATGCTTTTAGCCCATATTGAGGTTAGCATTTAGTTTTACACACTGAAAGTAAAAATGCATCTCTCGAAAAAACCGTTAGCTATTGTACGTTAGTGGAAGAAACAAGGACGTCCATCACACGATGAAAAACCAATACGAAGAGTAGAATTTGTTTGACAAGTAGATATATGTATTTGCTATGTATCTTCTGATAGCAAACAGGTATCTCGCTTTTATTCATTTGTGCCCGTTCATGCCAATTCCTATCCATGACTCTTGCTAATCGCAAAGAGAGAAAGAATGGAGTGAGATTTACTGCTCTGCAGATGTCCTATGTGAACGTGATATCGCTATGTGCGTTGCATTACAAGTTGTATGGATTTTCATGAGTGTTCGCAAGTTGTGGCTTACTTTTAGATGGACTGATCGATGCGTTTTTATGCCTCACCACAATTGCTATTGCTCAAATGGTTTAAAAAATGTAACCTATTTTCATTTTGCCTTTGTAACTTGATGCGATTATTCTCTAGCAATTTCATCTCGGCGATCTGTGGGTTTTTTGTTATCATGTATCCATTGAGAAAACAAGTGCCTTCTTATGGCTTCCTTTAGCAGTGCGCGCAAGTCTTGGTGTGGCTTATTGTAAGACCCGAATGTCCGTCTCGCAGGTTTTGAGCAAGATCATTTTAGGAGAAAGTCAAAACCAAATTTTCTCTTTTTTTTTTTCTTTGGACGATGAATCAGTGATATGACTAACTCTTGCGTGAAAGCTGTCAGGAAGTTGGTATTGGGAGGAGGGTGAGTTGTTTAGCGCTCTTTCCTTGGTCTGAAAAGGAATATCATCCCAATTAACGCGTCTCTTGTGTTTTTGCTGACCCTGAACCAAAATCTCGGTGACAGTCATGAACGTTTTTCCCTTAAAATCATGGAAATGGGGGTTTTTGTGTATGAGTGTTTGAGATGATAGATGAGTACATCAAAGAGAAAACCCCGAATGATTTAATAGAAAAAGGAGAATAGCGGTCTGTAGATCATTAAACTCCATCAATGTATGTCGGAAATTTAAAAGAAAAACGGCCAAAGTGGTTTGTTTTTTATGATTCCAACTTTTTTGGGGTGCAGGACTGGGCAACCGTGATAGAAAGAAAGAAAGATAAGAGACTTCATGGTTTATTCAATGCATGATGAGAGAGAGTGTGTATGATGTATGAAAAGAGTCAAGAGAGTCAAAGGATAAGGGAGAGGGAATAAGGCCCGACTTCCCCGACCTTTTTTCGTATTATTTGGAATCATGGCATCGCCTGAATGAAACCGTACGCATATTCGGAACCATTTACCGGTACTGTTTTCTTTTTATTTCTGACAGCGATCAATGATGGCATGTTTGTAACCTTATTCGAATACAGCACAGGAAGTATATTCATCCGTGGGACAACGATCATTCGGAGAAAAAGCAATATGATTACATGTCGCGATTACGTTTCAACCGCGCGGCTATGCAGAAAAGAAAGTTTTGGGGGAGAGAGAGAGAGAAAGAGAGAGAAACACAGAGAGAAAAGGCAAGTCGGCTGATGCGTACAAATCAACGTGTCAAAAAAGTTATTTTCTTTTTGTTTGGTCATACTTCAGTGTCACGGTACAGACAGAGACCCTGTGACAACATCTGATTCTCTCTCTATGGGGGTGTTGAACGGGTTGCAGCGAAATAGATTGAGGTGATACAAGAACCAAGAATAGGAGTTCAATGTGGCCAGTAACTCAATGGAAGAACGGGTTTTGACTATCACTGGTACACCCTTAAAGAAAATAAGAATGGGAGAATACTAATCATCATCATTTCATCTGATATAGATAGATGCTTTTTTCTATCCTAGCAAGTCATAAGACAGCAGCTTATGCAGGTGCGTTCGTGCTTTTATCGTCCTGTTGAATTTCTCACACACTAATGAAATAGCTTGCTGTTGTTTTCTTTTTAACCGGAAGAAAGGGAACATTACATAGTATGCGATTGAACTATAATAATTTTAGCCAAAATAAGTATGGATAATCCTCCCACAGCCTCAAAATCCAATCATCTCCTCTTTCTTTTTTCAAAAAAAAATCAGATAGATCAGAGATAAGGATTAGTGATAATGATAGGAAATAGCGGGAAAATAATAATAAAAAAAGGGCAGAGGGTATGAATTCAAACTTGTTTATTGTTTGCTTCATTTTTTTTGGGGGGAGGGATGGAGGAGGTGCACAGAAGGTAGCATAGGGAGAGAGACGAAGAGAGAGAGGAAGGGGAAAGCGGGAATATAGCAAATAGGCCATGTCCCACTTATTAACGTGACACGACTGATGGCTGGTGAACATGAAGTTCCACAAAAGAAGAGCACACACACACACACACACACAGAGAATGTTTATTTTGTTTCTTTAACCATGCTTTGCTTCTCTTTGTGACAAATGATTGAGTATATCTTTTTTTTTCTTTTTTCATCAGAGAATGCTGTTTAAACACAAGGGATTCTCTTTAATTAGTTGTGATGATAAAATAATCAAAGCTGGTAATGAGTCCGCAAATGTGATTCGGATATTTTTTCTTCATTGTTGCAAAATAATTTAGGCACATTTTTACAAAGGAGTCTGAAAGGGAACCATGACACACATATACATTTATTCAGTCCATCAGAGTCTCTGTCTCTCTGTCTATTCTTATCTCCGCCCCTTCTAACTCGGGTAGGACAAGAAAGAGACAAAATGAGAGAAAGAAAGAACCCACTAAGCTTTGTCACACTATCAACAATCTGACTCTTGGTTTTGGGCCAAACTAAAAAAAAAAAAGAGGGGGGGGGGGAGAGAGGAGAGAAAGGGGGAAACACTATACTTTTCCGTTGGCACTCTTTTTAGGTTACTCCTTTTTTTTTTTTGCTGTGTCGATCGGCAACCAACCACAGGGCTGTTTTCCAAAAGTCAGACCACCTGCAGTGCCATGCACAAAAACACACACACACGCACACAAAACCAAAAATAATAATGAAAGGGAACTTGTGATTTCCGGACATGGGCGAAGCAGAACCAGGACAAAGGAACTAAAATACCAGGTAAGAATAAGAAATGGAATAAACAAAGAAAAAGAGAGAGAGAAAGAAAGAGAGAAGAGAAAGGGTTACACTAAGATAAAGGGCATGGCCACGAACTATTCCCAATTATTCTTTGTCACTCTTACTACTCTCTTTTTTTTTCTTTCTCTCTATCTAAATCTATGTTAGTTAACTTAATGTTGTTGTGCATGGGTTCACGAGATGCATGTGGTTCCTTCTTTCTATCCAAGATGTACGTTGATACTTTTAGCTTTGTTGAATTCTCTCACACCAAAAAGAAAAAGTCCCAGATTTGATTAGGTGAGATGATTTCCATAAATGATTCTCACCCTTTTTTTTTTTGTTCTTTTGGACTTTAGCTAATTTGCCCTAAATTGATTGGATCCGGATTGGCAATATAAAAAAAGACTACATGCAAAAAATGATTTTATATTAGCGTTTTTCCATTTTGTGAAAGGTTACTTGTCTGCAGTATTGCTGTACAGCCTCAAACTGGGGTGAAATTTTCATGTTTGGAATTGAAACATAGGATCCGAACTTCTTCATGGCAAGTACACGTGGGTGAGTCTGGAAAAGAAAAAAGAAAGGAACTCAACCATTCGTCTTAGTCTTCCCCCCAAATGACATCAAAGTAAAAAAAGAAAAAAAAGTGCTCTTTCTTCTTTTCTTTTGCCTGTCTGTCTGTATCTCCTTATACCAAAAAAGGCCTCCGTTTGAAAATCAAAGAGCGACTGCGATCGATCTACGGTTAAAAAAGAGATCCGGTCCAATCAGATCATTTAAAAAAATTTGAAGGCGCTTTTTAGCGCTGAAGTTTTATCCAAATAAGGGATACCTTTCTTTTTTACTACAGTCACTAAGTCCCGGACCTCTTTTTCTTTTTTTACTTTTTTAAAACGTCTGGACTTTCTTTTTTATGGTCTCCGAAAGACGAAAAGAGTGCGCATTGCATTACCGACACGAGTTTTATTTTTTTTCTCAAATGAACAATAAAATAATATAACCGCCTGTCGGATCATTGTATAGGCTTGGGAAATAATAAGAAAAAAAAAAAAGAAAGATTTCAGTATGATTCAAGGATGACGAAGAAAGCGATGAGACACACACACGCATATATGCAGAGAGACAGGTTGGTGAACAATGGGGTTTGAGGTTGATGTCCCCGTTTTATTTTTTTACTCTCATTTACTTTTTGCTTGTTTCTTTTTAAGGAAATGGAAGCCAGAAGAAAAGGGTGAGGTTAGGCAAAAAAGTATGATGATGTAGGATTTTAGAAAAAGAAAAATAAATGAGCATGGGTCTATATAATTTTGGAGAACGACATGAACTCACTGACCCAAGGTTAGGATATCTTTTTTTTAGGAGAACAAGAGTTAAGTAAGGGGTTGTACAACAAACCAAAAGAACAACAAAAAACGACAGTGCATTCCAAGTTTCTTTTTGTTTTTTTTTGGGGGGGGGGGAGAGAAGGTCGCGGGTTGTGTCGATCACGATTAAAAAACCCTAACAAAATCCATATCCCCCTCGGGTGGAGTTCCCACTATTTTCCTTATTCCGGTGAGACAAAAAAGAAAAAAAGAACAGCCATGATCTTGGCCCATCCTAAAAAAAAACCATACAACCGATTAAAAATTATCCGGTTCATCCCAAGAAAGTTTGGGCGCGGTAAAAAGGTTGTGCTGTTTGGTTGTGCCTGACAAGAAACATCCACGCGCCTTTCACACGTGATATGACATGACGGATTTGCATAATGAAAATCAATGAACATGGGTTGGATTGTATAGTTAAAAAAAAAAAAAAGAGAAACACAAGAGATAAAGAAAAAAAAGAAAAGGTAAATTTGTTTTATGAACAAAGAGGGCTAATTACAAAGGTGATTTAATTTTTTTTCCATTATGTACAATAAGCCGAAAGAGAGAGAGAGAGAGAAAAAAAAAAGGGGGGGCTCAACGGAAAAGAGACAGACACACAGAGAGAGAGAGTATAGGGTGGGCGGCGGGTGAAGGGGGGGAGGGATGTACTTGACTTATTCTATTTCTAGACATTGAACGCGGGAGGTCAAGTTATGATGGTAATGATTATTAGTAGGGTTGTTTGAGTACAGTGCGTAAGATTGACGTGAGGATGCCAAGGCCGAACTTGAGGATGACCAGCTAAGGATCGGTCTGCATATCGTGACATCGTACGGCGATGGATAAGGTGGAATCGCCAAAGGCTCGTCCGGCGGCGTGAATGGCATCTGATGGCGACGTTTGGTTGCATAAGGTGAATCCAGTACCGCCTCCTGTGCGGTGCGTTTCAACGTCGGCATGGTTGGCATATCAACAGGGATCTGATGATAGCGACGTTTGGTTGCATAAGATGCTGGCTGGGCTTGTTGTAACATGGCCTCTTGAATGGTTCGTTTCATCGGAGGATACATCATCACGGGCGTCATTGACACAGTAGCCGGTGTCGATGTGGCTGTCGTCGTCGTCGTCGTCGTCGGATGAGTCGTACATTGCATGAATGGAAACCATTGCTGACATTGCGAAACCCAGATAAAGAACTGTTGATGAGGAATATGGATGTTATATTGTAACGCTGACAAAAACTCCATCTCCATAATGTTTAATTCGTTGACAGGTATACTTGACACATCAGACCAGGTCTATTAAAAAAAAAAGTGAGCACGTCAGCGAGAACGTTCTTTGTTGCATATTTTCTATTTTGCCTTTGTTACCTTGTTGGTAAACGTGTTATCATCCAAGTATTTATTTGCCAGAACTAATGCTGTTGTGAATAATCGCACTTCCGAGCCTGTCGATGCGCGTATCGCTGGATAGGCTGATCGTAATCGATGAATATAGTACAGGGCGAGGACGATACAGGCGCAAGAAATTTGAGTTGCTTTTAATATTTTTTGACAGAATGATTTAAATGCGATATAACGAGCCGTGTTCATTGGTAATGGGTTGATTGAGCCTGCCCAGATGCAAGGAACGACGAGTGCACAGAAATCGGCCAGCTGTGATGGATTGGTACATGATAATAACGAGAAGGAGGGTGTTGAATAAGTTAAGTCGCACGGTGACATGGAGGAGAGAGTAGAGTGAAGATTGAGATGTGTGAAAAAAAAGAGTTGAAGTTATATATAATATAATATATTATATATGAGAGTGTAAGAGTGTAAAAAGAGAGAGAGAGAGAGAGAGAGGAGAGAGTGGTGTATGTGTGCGTGTGTGTATGTGTATGTGTGTGTGTATAGAGAGTTGTTTATACAAGTGTTTGTTATGTTAAGTATATAAGAGAAGAACAGAAAAAGAAAGGGCTAATGTTAACGATTTATATATTTATATGCTTCCATAACTTTTTTTTTTTTAGTTTTTCCATTAAATCGAATGGCGGAAGTTACACTTTTTCTAGACTCCATTGTTCCACCCTATGCCAGTTAAGTTTGGGTTTGGGACGTTTTATCCACTCTTTTTTTTTTTTGATGCTCCGTTCATCCCAAACTTCCCGCTCAATCGTATCCCAAAAAAATGATCCCCCGACATCTGATCTGCTACACTCTGTTTCTTCTGTTCTTCCCCCTTTGGGACTTCCCTTTCTCCCAAAACTTTCTCCTCCCCCACCCCCCAATTTTGGATTCAGATGCTAGAACATCCTCTCCCCCCCATTTCCTATTTAAAGAAGGTACTTGTGTCTGTCTTTCAAGTCGTTCTCTCTCTCTATGTGTATTATGTGTGCGGCTTAACATCATCTTCAACCAAAAAAAAAAAACTGTCTTGACTCTTTTTTAGGCTAACATGTTTGCACTAGGAGATTTGATCATTCCTTCTTATTTCTTTATTGTTTTCGTTTCACCTGCAGTTATTTACAAATACATGACTATTTCTTTTTTTATTCTATTTACTTCTATCCATAACTTTGATCCTTTCAAATCAAAGAAAGGAAAAGGAAACTTATCCCATTTTATGCGAACGATCGAAGACATGTTTCAATACACTGACTTTTTATTTTCAATTTCATTTTCGCTAGTCCATGGTTCAAAAAAGATTTTTTAGTTATGCTTTTCGTTATTACTCGCTGTGTTTCTCCTTGTGTGATTTACAACTTTCTTTTTACGCCCTCCCGCGTCGCCGTTAATTTTTCTTTTTGGGCTCATGCTGGGCTGACACGTGTCTGTAAAAATTGGGGATAGGAATTGCAAGGGCAAATTGTGAACCGAACAGGCGGAAGTGTGGAAAAAATGATGAGAATGACCCTAACCTATCCAAATACATGTCAGATTCCAGTTTTGGTTACCTTGCAGAAACGGATGGATGTATTTTATTGCCAAGGAAATGGGTCGTCATACTGACAAATCACTACAACACCCAAAAAAGAAGAAGGGAAAAAAGGGAAAAGTTATCCGATCCTCGATTCTCTTCACTTTCTGGTGCCTTTCTATTCTTGCTACTTTGTAACCGATCGTACAAACCGTCTTAGTATAGCCTCCTCTCTTCATACTAAATAAATTGCCACTAGACTAAAGTTTTTCTTTGCTTTATTTTCCAAGTGAGAATGCTCGTGAGTGCCACACATAAAATTGATGTAGCAAAAGCCCTACGAATGATCCATGTGAAACAAGAAGGATGCATCTATCTGATCAAAAGATTTTATGCTATAGAGTTGCAGGTCACTTTATTAAACCCATAAGAAAACTTATGCCGTAACTCCCCATTTCGATCTGCAAGCACCCAAATGAGGGCTGTAACGGTTGAACCAAAGGTAACGTGACGGCTTAATTCGTGCTATCACGCTTCCTTGGCTTCTCTTTGGTTCTCATCCCGCCGGGGGAGAGCAAAGATATGTCAAGTTATGCAATCTGACCACCCATTCAAAGCAACGCTGCGCTTGCCAGCTCTCAAGTTAAAACCAATCGTGGTAGAAATACAAAAAGGCGTCAATGTTAAAGATGCTGTCCATGCCATCACAAAAACACACTCCATCCCGTGCTATCTCTTTGCATCCGTCTATTCTGTCATTCTTACCGCCATGACCGAAAGTCGCCAACGGCAGGATAAGGTCCAAGAGCCATTTAAAAAGGCAAAGAGCTTGCACAATCGGTTTGTATCTGAATATCAGGCTCATACTTTGCAATACCATAATAAACCCGAAGAAGTAAGGTTACGCACTAAATTCAGTGACGCTCATAGCTGATTTCTCAAGGATATATTTCCACGTGCTTATCATACCTTGGTTCACTGCCCCATTTCCTCGATTTTCGATACCCTACTAGAACTAGAACAAGGCTATGCAACGTCGATCCAGGAACTGTATGCGGCGTCTGAAAATGAACGGGAAGAAATCCAAGCACGGTAAGAACAGTAAAACAATTTCAATGGGCAGAACAGCAACCTAGTCGAAAAAAAAACACAAGAAGGGAAGGAAAAGGGAAAGGACTAGGAAGAAGGGGGACTGTTTGGTTTCCACAGCTGATGATCATCAGGCATGCTCGTGAGATCGAGTTATCGCCACAAACGCAGGTGAATATGACCAGTCTATTCGCTAGACACGTGGAGGAAATGGAAGTATCTCGGGCAACATGGGATTCAGATATTCTGCAAACCCAACAAACACAACGTCGAGAATACAGGGAATTCGTCATTGAGCTGTACCGTGAATACCAACTACGACTAGCAGCACTATCCAATGAGAAACATTTACAACCTGAAGATGCCTTGGCCGTCGCAGGCAAAAAATTAGATGGCAAAGAGATCGTCGCAGCAGCAGCTAGTAGAGTACGTCAGTGGTCTAGTGGGAGCTCTAAAGATGGATCTACAAGCGGCCATTCTGAAAATCAACTCGGCGAAGTAACATCGCCTTTAACACGTCGTCGCCAAAGCTCTTCTGCTAGTTTTGGCTCACAACACTCGCATCAGTCCGTATCACCAAACGATCCGTCCTCGAATCTCACACGTCCGTCGTCCGAACTAAAGGAAAAAGTAAGCAGCAAATCCACCATGTAGTACAACCAACCAATGATTCATCTATCTTTTTTTCATATCCTATTCTTTTAAAGTCCCTTACTTTCCAGAAGAATGTGAAGAGTATTGAAGAAATGGGCTTTTCTAAAGAGATGGCAGAAACAGCATTGGTGTTAACCAATCAAGACGTGGAACAATCAGTACAATTACTGATAGAGAATCCTCAGAAGGTGGCCAATGCACAAAAAGCCACAAGCGCATCTTTTCGACGGTCTTCCTCGGGTGGCCATATCCAACGTCCTCCGTATTCGAATCCATCTTCGCCAGCCCATTCCCGCAATAATTCTTACAATGAGCCAAATACGAATAGTCGGCGACATTCATTACAGAAGCTGGCTAGTACTCCAGCGTTTTTGAATTTGATGGGATCGAATGGCCAAAATGGTAAAGGAAAAGGATGGAGCCCGATATCTTTCCTTCAGCAACAGAAACAAGCCATGGAAAACACCAATTTAAGCTCTGTACGAAGATTTGGTAGTTGGCTCGGTAAAGCGATGGAAAATCTGGGAATTGAGCATGATGAAAGGTATACTCAAAGTAGATGATTGATGGAAAAGGAACAGGGCAAACTAACTGGCCTATTCATGCACAGCGATCCCCGTTTTGCGTCTTCGACCAGTGCTAATTCACAACAACTGGTGGAATCATTCAATATCTCGCTAGGTACAGCTCAAGTGAAGTCTGCTCACAACTTCCGCCTGCTGGCCGCAGATATGGGTTCGGATATTTTCAATCCGGCCTATGAAGCGAGTCGTGAAATGGCTTACAAAGCTCAAACGGCTACTAAATTGTATACAAGCCATTTAAGTGCCATGATTGTTTTAGTAGAACTAAAAGAACTGAAACATCATGACCATCCCGATAAGTTGGACTGGCGCCACTACAAATCAGGAAAAGGCAGCAATAAAGGTAAGAAGGTCATTAGCGCAGTTGAATAAGGGGTTCCCTTGACCAGATGTGGTTTTTTTTTCGCAGCACTCTTTGACCGATGTCAACATTCGACTGAATTCCATTTTCCGGATATTGAGTCGCAACTTTCCGCTATTGAGAATGACGTAGAGTCATCGAAGGAGAGTCTTCAAGAAGGCAGTTTCTTTATTACGCGACATTCAAATCTTCCTTTAACTCAAGTCATATTTCATTTGGTCATTGATAGTGATGGTAAAAACAAGGGCTGTATCCCTTATCTTCGGAAGCGACTGACCGCAACTTTTTTTTTTTGGCATGACAGCGATTGTTACCACGGATTTATCAAACCGCCACAACCTGATAAGTGGGTTGCGCAACATCTTAAGACTGACCACGCGGTTCGACATATCTTCGCTTTCGATACCCTTGCTACTTTTACCGGACAGCTATTTAGAACAACCTGAGCGATTTTTGGGTACCATGGTTGATCAGGCGCAGCAATTAGCAGGATGGGTTCAGAAACGGGGGGAGGTGACGATGAAATGTGTCAAGGGTTTCCTGATAGAGAATTCACGTAACAGTAAGCGGGTCCAGACGGAAGGGTTTGAGCGGGCCGAAAATGTGTTTGGTGGCGGAATGCGCAACGTGGAATTCTTATTGCCTTGCCATACGTCTGTTTATGGTTCGCACCATCCCCATCATCACCATCACCACACCAATTATACGCCTGGATCCAATTCGCAGATGCAAGAATTGGAGTATGCTTTCCAACAATTCCGGACCGTCTTAGTCAACCTTTTCCGGACCAGCTAAAATAACGCAAATCCCCCACGCATTAAAAAGTTAGGCTTTGTTATTTTTTCCAATGATGACTTACCAGTTTTGTAAGGTGTTATTTGGTACTCCTCGGCAGAAGATTGGTCGAGAACCGTTTTACATTATTTTTTTTTTCGCTTTGTTCGACCATTCTAAACGGCGGACCGGAGTGGAGATTTTTTGTCCGGTGATTGCTTGACCTTCCCTTTTTCCCTAAACTTTTTTTTTTAATCCACCCAACAAAAAGTGCCATGTGTCTCTCTTTCTTTCTGTCTTGTCTGGATGTACAAATGATCGGTGCTCTTTTGTACAGCCGCCGGTAGCTTAACATAAAAAACACCGCTTTTTTTCAATCAACTCGATAGCAGCTCAAACCATGACGACTTGGCATCTGGTTTCCTTTTTTCTCATCTTCCGTTGTATTACGATTCGCTTATAAAATAAGACAACAAATTTATCTTTGTATATTAAACTTTTTTTAATGTAATGATGTAGCTCATCTTTTGTTAGGCCGCTTAAATAGAATAGCATTTGTCCGCTTGGAATGGATGGAAGGACCAAAAAAAAAAGTTCTTTCTTTTTTTCGAGGAACCCAAACCCACTCCGCCGCTCAGGGCGCCTGCTCGTGCCACATTGAAACCAATGTGTCATGGCACCGAAAGCTTCAAACTTGTAACTCATCATCAATTTTTTATACCCGAAACACTTCAATTTTCCCGTTCCTCTGCATCTCTTAAGGTTAAAATAAAAAAAATATTGTCTCGATGAGACACCATCTATGAGGTTGAATGAGTAAATCGGGTCTTTTGGGTCTTTTTTTTTGGGGGGGGGGTTCGTTGCCAAGGTACGAACAGCCAAGGGAACTAGTCTTTTTGCTTGGTTACCTGGGAACAAATTGGTAACCGTTTCGGGGATAATGATTTCTTTTTTCATTCGACTAGTTCCTTTTTTTTGTTCTCTTTCAATTTTTTCTTTTAGAAAAGATCTCATTGGATTTTCTTAGCGTTGATCATGCAGAAAACGGGAGGAATAACTGAGATCGAAGCTCTTGTTTATTGAGAAAGAGGGGAGACAAAACACAAGAGAGGATAGATGAGGTCATTTGCAAAACTTTCTTTTCCTTGAGTTCCCAATGAGATGGAGTTACTTTAAAACCATGCTTTTGAGTAAAAACTTCTGCGCCCAGCGTGAGGAACCAAAACCTTGTGCTACTAATTAGGAATGTAGAGATGACAGGGCAAAGTAGGAGATATCCTATCAGTCAGCTCAGCCTCGAACTTGTTCTACATTTCGTTTTTTTTGGTCAAACCAAAAAAAAAATTATTTTGTTCCTAAAATCTTGACTTTGACCCGAGCTACGGAATGTTAGGCAGAGTTTGGGTTTTTGAGGTAGAGAGGGAGCGAAAGAGGATGAATTTTTTCGCCTTTCTGTTAGTTGCACGAACACCATGGTCATGCTCTATAGAATGGTATGAAACGTAAAAAAAAAAAGCCACTTAACCTCATTGTACAAATGGCTCCGCCGAAAAATGACACCTTTCCGTTTTTCTTTTCGGTTATTAGTACGAGGAAAGCCTTATTCAAGTAAAAATGGATTCATTAAACACGGACAATCCGTCGATTAAGGAAGTTGCGTTTGATTAGTGAACTATTTCTTTTTTACAACCTTGACGAAAAGAAATTAACAAAAAAAAAAGCATGATGCGGAAAAGCTTACTTCATCCAAAGCGAACCCATTATGAAAAATTCGGATTCGGAATCATTACGAAGGCTTTTTTTTTTTTTTTGGTGCATCAGCACAGAACTGTCATACAATGTAGGGACGCAATAATTTACATAAGTAATCAGCAAAAAATAATGAAGGGCACATGTTATGCCGTCATACCTACCTATTTTTTTTGTCTCCGTTGATCATTATTACACGACAGATCCGCATCAGACCGTCTTATGTTCCTCCCTCCCCCCAAAAAAAACCATTTCGTACTTATGACATTTGCCGAATAAAGAAACTGACGTTGTTCAATCGCTAACTGGTTTACTTGGAAGCAAAAGGTAGATCGGAAGCAGTGGCCTATTTGACTGCAGCAAAGCACATGATGGTAGGTTACAAGAAACTCACTGTTCTAATTTCTTGGTGGCATTTGCTTGTCGTGTGATCAGTTACATACAAATGTTTTGCATGGCCCATTTCTTATTTTTTTTTCTTTTGATGAAGTAGCGTGGTGCAACAAAAGTTCTTTTTTTTTTGCGCCCTGTAATATCTTAATACAGGCTGCAGGCTGGGTCATCGCAAACGCATGCATGGCATTTTCGGGTTTAAATCAGTCGATGATCAATGATTCAACAGATTGCATAAAGTTTGGTGATGTCGAAAAGACAAAGAACACAACAGACCGGTTTTCTCTACAGAAGCCCAAAACACTTGCAAAAACATCTATGCAGCATCTCTTTGAATATGTCCAAGTAAGGAGAAAAGCACAACCATCATTTGCACATGCACGCCCGCGCACACACATACACACACCAACGCATAGCATATATACAGATTCACAACGTTTCAAAATTTTATAGGCATTGAGGCACGGAGACACCATGATTCATTGCAGAAACATGACGCTACTGTTGCTTTTTTTGTTACTAACGAAAGGTAAATTGCAGCGTTCATGTAATCAACTCCTTTTTTTTTGCGCCGCTACACGACAGACACGCACAAAAACACATGCACTCTGATTCCCTTGATATAGAAGGGTTGGCATGAACATGCCAACAGGATGCCAGCCGGAATCTTACTGTAAGCAACAGGTTCTTCTTAGTAAATAGATATCATCTGACTATAAGACAACCCTCCTTATCTGGGCGAAGAACAGCAAGATCAAACAATAAACAAAAAGCGAGTAACTAGCATTAACGTGCTAATATTTTGAGTACGATGGTATATCCTTCAATTAAAGATTTTGTAAATGAACGATCAAGACCATCTCGGTCGGCCTGTCATTTCCTTTTTGGCTATTTATCGTGGGCATCACATTGTTATTCGTGTCTGCATATATCCCGTTGAATTCCAGACACACGTTTTGTCTCTGGATATAAAAACCTTGTCGAGTCATAGTGCAAGTCCAGTCTTACTGTAAGTTGGTTTTGTGGGATTCAAAAAATGACGCGCTTCTTTTGGTACGATCCACTCTTACCTCGCTTGGGGATGCTATATTTTTAATTCAGTACATATTGCACCAAATCGAGTCCCTTTCTGTTGCGATATGCCTATCACACAGCATGGATGGGTTGGAACCGCAGTCAATAGTTACGATCAATATTGAGAATAAAGGCGAAGATTTGATGATGATAGACGTCATAATGAAAAAATATGGAAAGGAAAATCTTTTATGAATAATGAGCTTGTTGTTTTATAAGCATATCATCGAACTGCAATTTGCTTATTAAATGGGTTTCTATGTCTATTCAAGCTAGTATTATCTTCCAATGGCTACAGCAGCATGGAATATACTAGATTTTGCATTTTTCAAAGCATTGTCCTCTCGATAAAACCGCAAATCATAAAGATATCTCAAACAAAACGGTCCTCGTGCATTAAAGTTTAAATGGATTATGGCTGACGCTAAGCATTTGGCTATTGATTTCGTGTACGGATTTTCTACATATCACTGCAGCCAGCTTGGTATACTTCTTCTTTCTTTTGAGTTCTTTAAGTTTAGATCTGAAACATAAATACCGCACTAAGATATCAAATTCTGCTGCAGAAAAAGGCAGAGAAGAGCGGGGAATAAGATGTGAAATATACGGGTTAGCGATATTTCTGGCTAGACAGCCAGCTTCGCCACCTTGGCAAGAAGTGGCCGCTCCATTGCAACGGAAAGGTAACAGCTGGAGACAAATAAAGGCTACCGCATGCCATAGGCTTGCCTCAAGACGGTGTTTCGAAAGTTGAAAGGCAGTGTTGAAAGGGAACACTAGAAGAAGGAGGAGAGGTTTGCTTTCGGGATCTGTTCAAGGTCTCAGTGCGAAAGCATCCAGGCAGAGCAACACAAGAGGACAGATAAATGAAAGCTATTTCTTAAATGCAATTACAGTTCTGGACCTCTCTATTTTCCATAAGCGAGACTGGAAAGTCCCCTTTACTCCAGCAAGTTATGGGATATTATCCTCTAGCTTAATACTATGTATGTATTTGCCAATCTAATGAATGAATCTGTTCGTCGGTTGCATGGCATTTAGCCAAACTTGTAATCATACCAGTTTCCATTGGATCGCTGTTATTGACACCATGCTAATATATGGTGTCAAGCTGAATCATTCCGGGAATAGGTGACCTGGGACAGCTACTATGATACTGATAAGTGGTTGTGGTGTTATGATCAGTGGCGATGGTAGTGCTGGATTCCGGCGGCCAAGTACAAAAAACAGGATTGATTCAGATTGCTTTGAACTCCAGTCATATTGTAACGCACAGACTGTTCGTTTACCTCCTTGGCTGGACGAACAATGGCATCCTGCAATTGTCCGACGACAAGTCTTGGACAATTGGGTGAGTCCTACGGACTCGAATCGGAACCCATAGAGTGCTGAACTCCCACAGAGAAGCAGCTGTAAGTGAACCCAGAAGGAAAAAACAGAAGAAAACTACATATGAAAAGAAACCAAGAATGGCAGAGAGGGAACACAAAATGACAAATCTCTACAAAGGAGTTGTCAATCCGTGACTTCGTCTCCTGCTTGAAGTACTCGAGCCGAG
Organism: Apophysomyces variabilis; assembly: GCA_002749535.1. Taxonomy (NCBI): domain Eukaryota; kingdom Fungi; phylum Mucoromycota; class Mucoromycetes; order Mucorales; family Mucoraceae; genus Apophysomyces; species Apophysomyces variabilis. Next base: position 1,581,507 of record MZZL01000408.1, on the reverse strand, counting down.
ATGTTGTCCCCTAGCTGTCTGGTACGACGATAGTGGTTGTCGAAAACCGTGTTAGACGACAGTTTTCCATAGTGAACACGTCTTCTAAAGCAGCACCGCGTAGAAGAGCCAGACCAGAAGCTACCGAACGAACGTTGGGAGTAGATAGTACCGTATCCGTGAGAGACCTGGCGAGGAGTCGTCGAAGCCAGCCAGAGATTGTCGCCACTTATAAGCCAGCTGTCATATCCACACTGTTGACCAGGAGGGAGTCCGGAGATCGTAAGCGTGCACCAGGATGGTCGCCACATAAGCTTTTACCGGACAGTACTCTATGGGTTCCGATTCGGTTAGCCCTACGGACTAACCGCTCAATTGGCGACAATTACGACGTGTTTCCAGGCAATGGCACAAACAAAGGGAATTGTTACGGGTACTCCTTTTGCGCACTCTCACTTCCGGCACTCTTCTTTTAAACACTCCCACTCTTCAAGTAATTTTTTTTTTGCTTGTTAGCATACTTTGGTTTTCAGACACTCTCATATATACTGCTATTGGTACTGTCTTTTTTTTTTGCGTACCGCTGGTTATTGCGACACTCTGCTTTTGGTCACTCTTCTTTCGGGCACTCCCAGCTGTTTGAGTACTCCTTAGCGTTTGGGCACTCCGCGCTTGCCGGACATTCGTATGTTCTCCGGCACTCACTGAGTTGACTGGTAACGGAGCCAAAATTATTGGGGGAAGAGTGCCCAAAGAAGTGCCCGTAATAATTCTAAATCAAGCAGCCTTGCGTTTGCTTTTTCTCCCAAGTTATACAAACGAAAACGATGGAGGACACGGCGGCTATCAATCGGAAGAGCGACAATGTGCAAGATTCAGTCATCATAGACGATGCGGGCTACAAATAACGTAGCCAATCACAGATATGTTTTTTTGGGGGGTCTGTTTCTTTTACTTTGCTTGTTTTTTAAATCGTGTTACTTAACAACATTTCAATTGCGGCATTGACGTTTCCACCTGTGGCTTGCAGCGCCCGGATATTTTTTGCTGCATCCCAAAAACCCATTTCATTAAGTTGTTGTAACTGAACTTGGAATCGTTCTTCTGGAGGACGCGAATCAACAGGAGCAGCGGCCATTGGGTTTGCGCCACCCATAAGAAGAGCGGCCATACGTTCTTGTAACTGCGGATCAATAGCGGGTGTATTTCCAAAAGCTGCAAACGGATTGGTAGGCGGTGTTTGTTGCTGCTGTTGTTGCTGTGCCGTCTGATCCGTTTGTTGTTGGTATGGTTGCTGCATGCTCTGGAAAGCAGAGGCCATAGTAGCCATCTGGCGGATCATTTCCGGGTTGGAGATCATCTGTCTGAACTCGGGCGATTGCATCATACTCCGGACCTCAGGGCCCATGGATGACAGCTGTGAATTACTTGCGATAATTGAATCCAATACTGCTGGGTTCTGAAGTACGCTAGACATGTACTGTGCAAAGAGTGGGTTCTGTAACATTTGATTCATCATCGCTGGGTCAGGAGCACCAAAGCTATTGCCGGTGGCGCCTGTGCCCAAACCCGTTCCAAACAGACCAAATGGATTTGCTCCACCTAAATTACCACCCAGTCCTGCAAAAGGGTTGGGGGCTGCTGTCGGATTGCTAGTTGGAGTGGCAGTAGCAGGGGAGTTCGCAGCAGAATTTGTGTTTCCGGTAGAGGGAGCGGTGGCAGGAGTAGCAGGTGTAGCTATTGTATCATGATGTTAGAATCAGTTCGCTTATTTATCATGAGATGCTATTAATCACCTTTGGGTGCGCCTGGTGCTGATCCTTTAACCATATGAACTGTATTTCCATCAGCGATTTTACAATCGTCCAATGTGTCAGGGTCCTTTAAGACGCGGCCGGAGTAGATGAGACGTTGTCTTTCAGCAGGGACATCTGTGTGTTCCGCAATGGCGTTTTTGAGATCAAGAACAGTTTTCTCAGTCTCGATAGCGATGACAAATTTCTTATCGCTGGAGGATTTGATATTAACGTTGATAATGGGCATGCTACAGACTGAAAAACGTTCGTTGGAGCAAGCTCTTTTCTCTTTTTTTAGAGGGGTGACGTGTCAAACCAAATTTGGGGTCTCACTGCGGCACAACAAAATTAAAGACACAACTTTTTGGGTGCAAACACTTCCTCTAACATAATGCATAATGGTTTTTTTTTGTTTGGGTGATTCTATGAAGATTCTTTTTTGCTTTTTTTCTTTTTCTTCTCTTTGTCGCTATCCTTATCCCGCTTTCTTTTCTTCTCAGTATCCACTTTCTCGTTTGTTGCTGCCTTTTGCTTCTTCCCCTTGATTTCCTTGTTCTGCACTGGCACTCCCTCTATGATAGGTATAAGAAACTGCGTACTAAAATAACACAATCAACCGACCTGTATCAAATCCATATGGTTTGAATCGCATTTTTAATCCTTCAGGATGTTCCCGCTTGGTAACAGGTGTATCGCGAATTTTTTCTGCCGTGGCTGTTGAATCTGGGATTTCCACTTCTTCATCCAATATCAACATTCTTTCAAACGCCTTCGGGGCTAAATATCTCTGTAAGTTCATCATTTTCGGCTCAAGCGTTTGATTTACCGAACACTAATTTGCCATTCTTCTTCATCGATGGCAAAAGACAAGAAAAGCCGTTCATTTCATGTCCACTGATTCCACTATCGGTTTCCTCTTCGTCCGCTGCCGAAGGCACTCGGTATAATGCGTAGGACTCTTTGTCCTTTTTCAGCTTGCTTAAACACTTTTTCGAGCTGAATGTGCGTATTTTCATATTTACAAGATCTTCTGGAGAGATCTAGCCGCGATCAGAGCGAATCATAACAAAAGGGTTTACATACATTCTCCGGGACACGTATCAGCCAAAGCTCCTTGTCACTGCTCGACAAGGCTTCAGCATCAAATTCGGAAGCATATTTTGAACTTGACAAAACAAATCCTTCAGGAATACTACTGATGGTTAAAAAGCTGAACAATTGTTGACATGAAGTTCCTGCTTACTGGCTATTCTCCATTACGATCGGGGCGATGATTCAAGGGAAAAACAAGGTCGAATTTTTCTTTTCGTTGAAAGACCTGCAAATTAGGCTGTCACAACTGTCTGCTTTGCCTTGTGCACGACATTCGGGAAAGAAGTACACAGTAAAACCTTGCGTGACTAACAAACAGGAAACAACAGTCTTTTGTGACTATTGGGTTTAAACCCAGAAAAAGATATAAAAAGGAGGCAAACTTGGAACTCGATGAACTTTATCCTCTCAGGCCTTTTGGCTAAGATCAAGTGTAGTATCTGTTCTTTATAGTTTAACAACTATAATGCTGAACATAGTTCAGCTCGTTGTTAATCTAATTTTTTACGCCTGATCGCGGTGGCTCTGGCTTGCCATCCAACGTGATCACCGGTGGCCTTCGCCTTACACTTACCGCGTTGTGTCGCCGACGGGGGCTCCCAATTATAAAAAAATGAAAAAAAAAGGTTTTGATTTACCTGTCACCGGCTTTTTGTCTAATTGGTGCTGGTCTGCTGTTAAAAAGAGAAGTCAACAATTATTGGTTCTTCTTATTGATCTCACGTTTTTCTCGCTGCTTCCTCGCTTATTTTGCTTTGTCGCCTTCTTGTTTTGGGCCTGCCAGAAGCAGTATTAATATTTTTAATTTTTTAACAGACTGGCCAAGAGCCAAAGGTTTGAACAGCCCATTTTAAACCATCTGTACGATTTGTACATCTGCAGTCATTCATCTGCTACTTCACTTCTGTACCATGGAAGTATGCGTCTACCTTTCTCTATAATTCCCTTTTCAAGGTGTTCCATACATGGGAGAGGCTCACTATTTGATCGTTCTGGTATCCCGTTTCTTCAACGTAGCTATAAGAGTACTCGCAGGTCTCACGAGCAAAACTATATTCTTTTACTGGGGAAAGTGTCCATCATTCACAATATGAGTATTCAAGCTAGCTATCAGAGAGACAGTAGAATTCTTTACCCTTTCTTAGTTCTATCATATTTATCGCATCGGCTTTTTAGCCTTAGTTTAGTGTTTCTGACTTTTATTGAACGGTTTCCTCATGATCATGCGCTGTGCTATGCTTGAGCTACAAGTAGCGGTTTGGTACAATCAATCTCTGTCACTATTACAACTTGATTCGGAACTGGTCAAACTCGGCCTAGCTGTACTCAATTCATCCACTAGTGAATCCCTAACTCATAGGAGGGCGACATCCCTTTTTTTATACAGAATGAAAATCAGTTGCCTGAAATGTAAATGTACCAGGACCGCTTGAGAACCTTCCGACAGATTGCAGTACGATAGAAGCCATGTTTAACTGGATGGGGTTTTTCGGCGAGAAGCCCAGATCACATGCATGCGACCGCAATTGATGCTCTGAGTGGCACGCACGTACACACAGGGCGGCAGTTTCTGTGAAATGAAAATTTGTCTGCGATCTTTTTATCCAATCAGATAGTATATCTTCACCATAATCTTGGAGCTTGGCCCCAAAAATAGAGCATGTTGTTTTAGAGAAGAGCATGCCGATTGGCTGGATGCTTCTAGTACCATATCCTTCACAGGTCAGCTGGCTAATCGGAGTTGATGTTCATTTCACAGGAGTTGGGGACAATCATATTGCACTTGGCATGAAACATCTTTTGAGTGGTCTCACCCAATCAGCAAAAGCATGTAGTTCACTTCCTCTGATGTCATGGGAACCTAGAGACGGGAGTGACACTGGTTCCTTGTGCCACGTATATAAATGATCCACTGGAATCACCTGTTCTTCATCCTTTTTTTTTCTTTCAAACATGGTCACCACTTCTCTCTACATACTTTTCAGCTACCTGCAACACTCGTTACATAATAATATTTCCTCTACGCCGTCAGTCACCTCGTTATTATCATACCTTTCCAGCAGCAAACTTATTAATCATCGGCGAAAAGAGAATCACTCGGCAAAATTTGCCAATTCCAATCAATGCGAGATATTATATCCCCGAAGGTTAAAACAAGCTCAATATCATCAACAACATTATCAACCCCAAAATCGAAAGCAAGTAAAACTAGAAACCATAGTTAAGGCTTCATCTATAAATGAAGGAAAACGACGGATCACAGGGCTCGATATGCCCGTAACTGCCCATTATGTCGCGCCAAGAGCACCAATTGTCCTTTGCCACGGTTTATATGGATTCGATCTTTGGGGCCCTGACGCCTTTCCACGTTTACAAATACACTACTGGAACGGTGTCGAGGATGCACTGGCTAAGCTCGGTGCCAAGGTCATAGTGACAGGTGTTTCCCGGACGGGAAGCATTGCTCAAAGAGCGCAACAATTGCATGATGTTCTCAAGATTGTCTTGGATAACCAGGACGTGAACTTTGTGGCTCACTCAATGGGAGGCCTGGATTGCCGACATCTACTTTCACACATCAAGGATCGGCCGTACCGTGTCCAATCACTTACCACTATTTGCACTCCTCATCGGGGTTCGCCTGTCATGGATTGGTTCCGAGATCATGTCGGTGTGGGTATCGAAAAGCAGAAGGACATAAGTTGGCAAACCACGTCCATGAGCATGGCAAAGAGTGTGAACCGGAGCGAAGCTTCTGTGACAAGTTGGAGTATTGATGTCAATGCCAAGAATTTGCTAAACACAGCGATTCAATGGTTTGACGAACCTGCTTATGCCAACCTCACTACCAATTATTGCAACAACTATTTCAACCCTAATACACCCGATGACCCCAGTGTGGCATACTACTCTTATGCTGCATCAGTTACTATTCCAACTTGGTCCTCCCTGCTTGGTTTACCTTGGCAGTTAGTCAAGGAAAAGGAAGGCGACAACGACGGAATTGTGAGCGTCGAAAGTGCCAAATGGGGCCAATATGTGAAGACCGTTCAAGCTGATCATTGGGATCTTACTGGCAAAAGGTTGGTGCTTTTCTGCCTGAATGCGTAACATACTTATTTTCTATATTCCAGCTACCTCCCCTATCGTTGGCAAACTAATTCATCAAGTAACTTTGATCGAATTGAATTTTACATGGAGCTGGCTACCCGTCTATATCATTCATCACATTAAAATCCGTTATATCCCCCTCTCAGTCAAATTGTCGACAACAAATGCCATTTGCATACATCATACCCACCCTCTTTTCCTGCTAAGTCACAAGGAATGTGAAAAGCTAGGTAGATACATATACAAACTACTATAACAAGACTGTTTGTATAAAATACAATCACTTTTCTGGCTCTTTGTTAATTCCATTTCATATAATATCACTCAAGAGGTCAACACCAGCCAAGCAATAATGAAATAAAATAAGCAGAGAGGGTATACCTAGTAACTTAAGGCGTTAGCTCTGACAGGATGGCAAAGGAAAGAATACTAACGGCCAACAGTCGTCGGTTTTCCAGGTTAATTTGTGATTCTGATAGGAAACCCAGTGATGCTAGGTTCAAAAGCATGGTTAAATCACAAAGACGGAGACGAAAAGCCCAAGCTCTTTTACCATAAGTTGACCATATAAATGTTACTACTGCCAAAGGTAATCTCACCCATAGCGAGCTTGTGAAAATTGCAACAACAGCTGTCATAACTATTGGAAAGAGACAGTAACCGATCACACAAACCGACTGGAAAAAGGATCTGGCAAAAGATCATGTTATTAACGATCCCAACCTGTCCCAGTTTTTTTTTTATCTTATCACACTTACACAGCACCACCCAATAGTTTGGCGTTCAAGGTAACAACTGCTGCACCAACCCATACAATGACAAAGATACCTGTAAAGATAGGGACCGCTTGGTCTGCAGGTGCCTTGGTACTTAGAATACTAAGAAAGCGGGAGAGGTAAGTAACGAAGCGCCCGAACAAATAAAGAGGGAGCCACTAACATGGATAAAGCAAGGCATAAAAGCAATGGACCCCACAAATCCCCTTCACAAGGAGAGAGTTAGAGAGGAAAGAACCTCCACTTCTGTCGCTTTTCAAAGAATAATAGCTTACAATCCTTCAATACGTCACGGTCACCTCTGGGATGAAGTACTTGCTTGATTTTTCCCGAAACTTTCTTCAAGTCGCGTAGCTAGTATGAATAGTCAGAGGATAGACAGCTTTTGGAGAATATCAACTTGCAATAGTAGTTGAGACTGGTTCATCTAGTGTGTCTTCTCCTGTATATTGGAATGACACGGAGTTATCCTGTCGTTGGGCCGAGGTGCTAGTGGAACTACCAATGTTGCCACTGAGTAAAGGGTTCGCAAATGGGTTGGCATTTTCTGCCGACGATGCTGCTGTCGTTCGAGTAGTGGACTGTCCCGTTAGATCAAGATCAGGCTCAATGTAGGTTGAGGACAGAAAAGGGTCCGTTTCCACATGCGACGCAAAGGGATTCTCGTACTCAGTCTGTGCCGAATGTGGTTTCGTTGGCGGCTGCATGGTGAGGAGAACAAAAGAAGAGAAATTTAAGCTTTACTTTGCTTACGCTCCTCGCACAAAAAGGATAGGCTTAAAGGATTCTATCCGCAAAATTATTACCTCACTGCACTGACGTCAGTAAAACAGCCGGTGTGTGCCATCTCTCTTTCTTCATGAACGATATGAAAAGTGTGTCAGCTTCAGTTGAACTGTTCCAAAGAGGAGAGTGGTTCTATGCCTATTGGATGAGTGGATTGCAAGCTCTCTTATTCCCGGTTCTCGTGGCATTAAATTTACTATGAGAGTCTCGGCTGCTGGATACAAGGCGTTATCTGATAAGCAGAATGATCTGCATAAAGTACACTCACATTGCCGTGGCTTTTATGAGAAGCAATCTAAGTAGGTCATTATGAGCTCCCAGAAGCAGAGATGCCAACAAAAAACCATGTACCTAATAATTTTCTGGACATAACAGCAAGGATGTGTTTGAAGCTATGAGTACCTGAGTTTAGAAAATACCATCCAATGCTTATACTTAGTAACGGAGGTTTTCAAAGGACTATCAGCAAAGAACAACAGTCTGTATTCATAAAGGTAGCCAGCTGCAAAACAGATACATTATAGCGATCTGGCAGCGTCGCCCTGGATAGATAAAAAAAAAGGGTCGACGATTCAATTGATTCTCCGGTGGGGCACCGCCAACCAAAACACTTCCCATTCTCCTCAGCGTCTTACGAAACCAGCAACATGACAAGCTTTGGTGATGATGCTAATGTAGGAGGCACTTATACACAACAACCTCGTCTTGTGAGCGAAAGTTGCGTGGATTTTCTTTTGATTGAAATGGTCGATTCTATCTGCCGAACAGCAACGACAGAAGCTGAAGCAGACAGCGAGGCCGTGTTCTACAAACTAGAAAACCTCGGTTATGCTGTTGGTCAGAGATTGGTAGAAAGGTACCAGCAAACCGTCCATGACAGGCGATGATGACCATAACCATGGCTAGATTCACCAAGGATCGGCCACGGTTTGTAGATACGCTGGACGTGGTTAAGTTTATATGCAAGGACTTATGGACGATCATGTTTAAAAAACAGATCGATAACCTGAAAACAAACCACAGAGTAAGGAAAAAGGAAACCAGACGTGTGAAGGATCTAAAAATGGATGACAAACAGGGCGTTTATGTATTGCAAGATAATAATTTTAGATGGTTTATAAGAATGTCAACCGATGTCGGTGGAGCAGACTCTGCGAAAAAAGCAACGCCTGTAAGTCGAATCGCCTGTTTTGGACATCCATAGGTCTGTTAACATGGTTAATCATCAGTATATCTGGTTTCCTTGCGGTATTATCCGTGGCGCATTAGCAAACTTGGGTGTGACCAGCGTGGTAATTGCAGAGACATCCAATCTCCCGCAATGTAAGTTTAGCCATAGTAAGATCGTATTGCTAAATGTCCTTTCTTTTTTTCCCCCTTTATGTCTTAGGCACGTTTCAAGTCAAGATTGTAAAATAAAAGGCTTTTACATCAGCACTTTTCGTCGTGTTAACACCCTTTTGCATTAGCAGAAAGAGTTCTCTTATTGGTTTAAGACGAAATTTTCCATCTGGAGGAAGCTTCTGCACTTTCAATTCATACCAGATATTGGATTGCGAAGCAAACTACCACACGGTGCGATAAGGGTAGATTTCTGATGAAAGCCTGCAGCAAGCTAATTCGTATGTTCACGCGTTTGCTGCTTTTCCGGTTATTTGCTTCTAGTCATTCATGCATGGTTTATGCCATTTATCAATTGATTCTTGTGAGATCTCTGTCGGAATGTAGTGGCGAATAGCCGCCAATGTTTATGTAAAATACAATATGCATCGTTGAAATTATGGGAAATTAGAAAAAGGGACTTTGTATACAAGTGCATCTAAATAAGCGTACTACTTTCTTCGGGATGCTTTTTTGGCAGCTCTTGCTACTATCTTTTGCTTTTTGGCAGCGGCTGCAACGTCCTCCCCATCTTCTTCCATCATTTGTAATCTTCTTCTCTTCTTACGGCTCATACCAGCATACTTATCTCGCTTTTCAGTTTTCTATGCAGAGGAAGTTTAGCTCAAGAAAATACTCTCCAGATGCATCCTACCTTTGCTGGAGAAGCCTCCTTAATGCCAAATTTAGCTCGATGATCAGCATTTCCAAGTTCCTTTGCTGCTTTCTTCTCTTTTTCACTTTGGAACCACGTTCGTGCAGGACGAGCAAATATCTCTTCTCCATGCTTCAGCATGTTTTCAGTTTTAAGAACCTTCATTTCCGCATTTCGGATTTTCCTTTCCTCAGCCTCTTCTTGTAATACTTCCTTGATTTTTGGAGATAGATCCTCGACCTTCTTTCTATATTTCTGTACAGTTTCTGTGGCCACTACACGGTTTTTCACTGGTGAAGTTGCCGATTTGATAGCCATCTTCAGCATCTTTCGATCTTGCTCGCCTACAAGAGTCACAGAGCTGTATGCCAATTTAGAACTCTGGACATTCCTATCGCATTAGACTTACCGTCCATTTCGTCCTGCTCTTGCTGTACGACCGATACGGTGAAGATATTGTGCAAATTGGGTGGGCATATTGTAGTTGATGACAGTTTCGATACCCTTGATATCAAGACCTCTAGCGGCAAGATCGGTGGCAAGCAGGTAGTCAACTTGGTTGTCACGGAACCGTTCCAGAGCTTCCAAACGTTGTTCTTGGGTTAAGTTACCATGAAGCTCTGCAGCATTCAGTCCCATCAAACCGAAAAGAATCTTCATCTGATGTGCTGCTGCCTTTGATCTGAAGAAGATGATGACCTTAGACCTGAAGGTCTTTCGACACAGCGCCATTAAAACAGCAGATCGGTCCGTTTCTCGGTGAGCACGGATACGGACAAACTCCTGGACCAGACGAGACGCAGCCTGATTGCTAGGATTGACGAAAAGACGGACAGGGTGATTTAAGGACATGCGAATCAATTTGTCTACATTATCCGTCATCGTTGCTGAGAATAACATGGTTTGTCGCGACTTCGGACAGGATTTCACAATCTCGCCAAGTTCGTCAGCAAAACCATCTTCAAGCATACTGTGCATAGAAATAATCAGTTTCCGGTTCCATGTATGCTCTTTTTTGTGCTTACCGATCTGCTTCGTCCATGACCAGAATCTCGACGCTATCTAATCCAAAGCCGCTTGAGTTTCTGACGTGATCAATCAATCGACCTGGCGTGGCAACAACGACGTCTGGCTTCAGCTTGAGTTCTGCCTCTTGCGTTTTTAAGCTCAAACCACCAACACAAAGACAGAAACTGATATCTGTATAACTTCCCAGCTTAACAGCAACACTATGCACCTGAGCGGCCAATTCACGTGTGGGACAAAGAATCAGAACGCGGGTGGAGGCTACCTGACGAGGTCGATAGAGAAGACGTTCCAGAATAGGTACAATAAACGCAGCTGTTTTACCGGAACCCGTAACAGCACCACCACAGATATCTTTGCCTAATAAAGCGACCGGGATTGTGCGAGATTGGATATCGGTTGGCTTGATAAACCCAACTGAAGCTAATCCTTTCAGGATAGGTCGGGAAAGATTCATAGACGAAAATGATTCATGTGCCTCGGTTTGTGTCTCCTCTTCAGGAGCGAAATAAGCTTTTTTGCGCTATTCAATAGCGATTCTTAGCCTCCAACTCTCAAAGATGGTCATTACTGTACCTCTTCCTCTTCTGGGTCTTCTTTTTCGCTTTCCTCGTCACTTTCATCAGCGCTGTCCTCATCGGTCTCATCATCTTCCTCTTCAGTCTCAGTTTCGTCTTGTTCTTCCTCAACATCTTCAACACCAGCTCCAAAACCATCAGCGGCTAAATCCTCATCACTATCTTGGATTAAATCGTTCTCTTCATCGTCATCGTCTGCAGAAAGGGGGCTCGTAAACAACGTTCTTCGCGTAATGGTACGTCGAACAAACCTTCTACAGCTTTTTTCGTATCCTTTTTCTTTGCTGTCATTGTTTCCTTGCGTTTTTTTGAGATAATATCGTCTATTGATGTCCTTGGTATCGTATTGTGCTAAATTGATCACTTAGGAACGCTTTTGTTCATCTCAGCCGACTTTACCTGAGCAGTTTTTAGCATGTTTCGTGCAGCTGTGAAGTCCCATGCATGGGAAATACCGGTTGATCCGCCTCCGTCCATGGCGAATGTGAAAGCAGAATCGAAAAGATCATCGTTGTTCTTTTCTTTGATCGCCTTTTCAGAGACCTTTTTCTTCCCTTGCTTCTTTTTAGGTGTCGGTTCAACAGCTTCCTCCTCTTCTATCTCTTCCTCATTGACAGGGATGTCGTCCTCCTCGTCGATCGTCATGACAAAATCATCTTTCACGGCCATTTTCCAGGTCCAGTTGGTACAGGATCAACCAAAAGTGGAGAAAACTTTTCGAGAAGAGGTTGGATTTGTGACAGCTTTTTTTACGTGCGATAAGTGGTCTTAACCAAAAGAATCGGGAATCTTTTTGCTGCATGGCGGACTGGGATTCAAGGTTTTGCGGAATCCAAAAATGCTTTTGCATGATTGGATGAAAATATTTGCGGTCAGACTACCCTTCTTTGCCTATAGTCGTGTCCATGTTCACTATTTGCTGAGATAGTTTATTTCAAACCACAGCAAGACGAATTTATTTAAAGAAGTGGTTCTCTATTTTTGTATATAGCGAAAAAGCTTTCAGAGGGTCTGATTCAACCTTGACAGTCTGGGCGCTTTACTTTTCGCGCTACTTGAACAATACGCTCTTGATGGTTATCGTCAACTTGAAAGGGCTCCTTTCTTACCCCAGCTTTCACTTTGGTCCAAAACTCTTCTATTGGGTTGAAAAAGGGAGAGTAGAGAGGAAGATAGAGACATTTGTATCCCCTTTCTTTGACCAACTGCTTAATCTTGACTGGTGTATGGATGGGTACATTATCCATGACAAGATAATAACCGTTTATTCCGTGGCAATCCAATCTTTTGTGATTGCCTAATAGACAAAGGTTAAGATATAATAGAAGAAAAGGAGAACATAGCAATATTCAGGGAAAATAGAAGTGGAATATAAGGCAATACAATTGGGCAGAACCGGAATTGGGTACCATTGCCCTGACAGCTTCTGATGCCATAACTGACAGAAACGGATATGATAGCATCAATGACGTACAGAAACGAACGAAGAGGGTTTATTTCCTCTACAGATGTCCCATTCTGTTCAAGACCTTCTATCAAACTGAGTCCATTTTTACTCTTGGGAGAATTGTTGTCTTATCTCTGAATTGTTGTCATCCATAAGATATCCATCGATTTCTTATCCATGACTGTGATTTTTGGTTTCAGTAATCACGTACTATTTAAACGCGAAGGGACAACACCTTTTCAATTCTTTGGCTCTGTTATCCAAAATATCCCCAGTATGTACTTCGCATTGATTACATGTACAGAATGACTGATATCCCTCTTTTGTATCCTTCAGCCTGCATGACCTCTGTCCCGAACCACCTTAGTTGTGTGAGTAAGCTCCCTGCACTCCACTAGGTAAGTGAAAAAGAAATGGTGTCTATTTTATGCACAGTGTCATTCATTATCTTCTGCTTCCAAGTCCTCGCCAGGTGTTGCATCGCTTCAAGTCCTCTGTAGTGCGTTATCTAAAAAAGATCGGCAGCTCCATACCACTTCCCCCTTCACCGGTAACAGGTGCGGTGCCGGTCCCCACGACTACGTGGAAATACCCTTCGGGAGTAAGTAGAAAAGATCTCAAGCTATTTTTCCATTTACTAACCATGAACATATTTTTTTTACGCTGCTCGAATGAATTTTGTGTCCACGGAAGGACCAAGTTGAGGTAAGTAAAATATATTTCCCGCATAATCCATTTACTAATGACGCATATTTATATCCCTTTTAGCGCAAACTTGATCCTTGCATGGAAGCAAAATTTATTTAGAGTAGCGTAAGAAATTGTTTAATAGACAGTATTGGGAATATACGGACTTTTATATCAGTATTAAACAACATTTTACTCAAGCTTTTCTGTGTGTACTGTAATATATTTAGAGTTGTTGGCGAACAGGAAATTTGCAGCTTTCGGACCCAACTCTTTATGGTCAGATATTAGCCAGTATTATTGGGCGTTCATTCCTTGCAAATAGCGTAGAAAAAGTTTTTCTCCATGGTGAATACATTGCACATCGTGCCAACAAAGGTAGCAGACTAAATTCATCATTGGAAGTAATATTCCCCCATTCGCTCTTTTTTTTTCACTCTTCTGCCTCCGCGAAGGTACCACATATGGCAACTTAGCCAATCCATGCAAAGGTGAACAATGTACGAAAATATTATCCGTGTAAACAATTGTGTGAACCATGTCTTTATCCGGAGGGATTGGACATCTCTAATTTCATTGCTTTGTCAGTAAATAGACGGTTTGGGCGGGATACTTGGCTTTCTTATTTCGAAGCGTCTAATGTTTCTCAAAGATTTCCCACTTGTGATTGGTTAGTGGGTCAACTCAGACCAAAGCTATTCTCATCTTTTTTTTCAATCTCCATAAAAAAAGCTCTGTTGCCCCGTTCATTTTGTATACGATTCAAACAGACGCTTCATTTTCCGTTGAAAAAGAGAATAACAACCAGTTCAATTTTCGTCGAATCAACAAAACACTTGACATTCGACCAAAGTTTATAAGAAGACTGCGCCTATACAAGCATGTCGAACTCAGCACATACAAGGACCGTCCGTCTGACGGTTATTGCTGCAGATGGCCTAGTCAAGAAAGATCTTTTCTTCAAATTACCAGATCCTTTTGGTACAGCTATAATCATATTAAAGGTTGAGCTTTAACTCTGGTTGTATTTAGCTGTGGTTACGGTGGATGGCGAACAAACGCATACCACCACAGTAATGAAAAAGACTTTGAATCCTTACTGGAATGAAAGCTTTGATTTGTAAGGAAACCAGTAAAAAGAGAGTTCTTATCTAACTTATTTTGCAATTGGATGCATAGGAAAGTGACCAATCAGAGTGTGATAGCTGTACAAGTATTTGATCAAAAGAAGTTTAAGAAGAGAGACCAAGGTTTCCTTGGCGTGATAAATGTGCAAGTTGGCAACGTATTTGATCTTAGCGTTGGTGGTGATGGTAACTGTACATCAATTCTTACTGGGCTTTATTTAACTTTGAAGTAGAAATGTTGAACTTGGATCTGAAGAAGTCCAACGCCAATGAAACAGTACATGGAAAGTTAATCCTAAATCTATCGACTAATGTCAACGCACCCATACGCAATGGCACCAATACGCTTGCACCAGGGACTCAGAGTGCACTGCTTAACGCTACCTCAACATCGAACACACAGTCCGGAAGTACGAGCGGTGGCAATGCGACACAAGATGCCAATACGACAGAAGCTCAGTCGAATATAGCACAGAATTCCAATGCGACAGCAGCCGGTACTAGTTCTTCCACAAACCAAACGGACGATAGACATGGAGATCTTCCACCAGGGTATGACTTTGCACTCCATACTGATTCCATGACTGAGAATACGATTGACTAGTTGGGAACGTCGCGTAGATCAATTGGGCCGACCATATTATGTGGATCACAATAATAGAACAACCACTTGGAAGCGACCGACGTAAGTCCCATATTTGCTGCTTTAACCGGGATAATGACTATGAGCAATAGCTTAAACAGCGCACAAGAGCGTCAAAGTCTTACCGAACTCGAACGTCGCGCACATAACGCCCGTGGTCTACCGGAAGCTAACAATAGTATCACTTCCCTTGATAATCGCTCACAACAATCCACCTCAGCAACGGCAACCAGCAATACTGCATCCTCTAGCTCTAGCAATATCTTGGCGGTTCAAAACAATATGACTACAGCAGGATCAGGACCTCTCCCACCAGGATGGGGTAAGTGTGCTCACTTGAGTTCTATTGATTGAAGTTTATGCAACTGTCTTTGCGTGTAGAAATGCGCACAAGTGCTGAAGGACGGCCTTATTTTGTGGATCACAATACACGTACTACCACTTGGGTAGATCCTAGAAGACAGCAATATATTAGCACAATTGGTCCCGGATCAAACCTTCATGTGCAAGTGCAACCTGTATCCCAACTGGGACCATTGCCTTCTGGATGGGAGATGCGGCTCACCAGTACTGGGAGAGTTTATTTTGTAGACCATAACACAAAGACCACAACCTGGGATGGTATGATGCTCTTTCTTGCATCAATAAGATTAAGAAGCTGATTGTGCTTGTAGACCCAAGATTACCGAGTAGTCTTGATCAAAATGTTCCTCAGTACAAACGAGATTTCCGTCGAAAACTCATTTACTTCCGCTCGCAACCTGCTCTGAGACCTGTTCCAGGTCAATGCCATATTAAGATCCGACGTGACCATATATTCGAAGACGCCTATGCAGAAATCATGCGACAAGCGCCAGCCGACTTAAAGAAACGCCTGATGATCAAATTTGACGGTGAAGATGGTTTGGATTATGGTGGCCTTTCGAGGTAATTTTTCGTACACAGAGCCTAAGCAAACGGTTGTGTTAACGCGTGTTACGTATTTAGAGAGTTCTTTTTCCTCTTGTCTCATGAAATGTTTAACCCTTTCTATTGGTAAGCGAACAACATCAGATATAAGCATAAATAGACTAAAAACCCTTCGGTATAGCTTGTTCGAATACTCAGCACACGACAACTATACGCTGCAAATCAACCCGCATTCGGGTATCAATCCTGAGCATTTGAATTACTTCAAATTTATTGGTCGAGTTCTCGGTCTTGCTATCTTCCATCGACGATTTTTGGACGCATTCTTCATTGTATCCTTCTACAAAAAGATCCTGAACAAGAAAGTTACAGTTGCAGACATGGAAAGCGTTGATGCTGATTTCTATCGAAGTTTAATGTGGATCCTGTAAGTGACTTACTGACTGTGAAGGACATCAACTGAAGTGACTGAATATTCCGCAGAGATAACGATATTACCGATGTTTTGGATCTCACGTTTTCCGCTGACGATGACCGTTTTGGCGAAATGGTCACTGTGGATCTGAAGCCCAACGGCCAAAACATTGAAGTTACGGAAGAAAATAAGAAAGAATATGTCGAGTGAGTTAGATCCACCTCTAGTTATGTGCATCGATCTAACCTTGGTTGGTTCAGTCTCATCACAGAATGGCGTATATCCAGACGTGTCGAAGAGCAGTTTAACGCTTTTAAGGAAGGATTCAATCAACTTATTCCTCAAGATCTGATTAATGTATTTGACGAACGTGAATTGGAGCTTCTGATAGGCGGTATCGCAGAAATCGATGTGGATGACTGGAAGAAACATACAGATTACAGAGGTTATACCGAGCAAGACGATGTCATTCAGTGGTTTTGGAAGGTAAAGTATAACATACACTTGTTTTAATATGGATCAGCTAACGTCAAACAAAGTGCGTTCGTTCATGGGATAGCGAAAAGAAATCGCGTCTACTCCAGTTCACTACTGGAACTTCTCGAATACCAGTCAACGGCTTTAAAGACCTGCAAGGGAGTGACGGTCCAAGACGTTTCACAATCGAAAAATCAGGCGAGGTTACCCAGCTGCCGAAAGCACATACATGGTAATACTATTTATGATATGTTTGATCTAACATTCCTGTAGCTTCAATCGTATCGATATGCCGCCATATAAATCATACGAATCTTTAGTCGCGAAACTTACGTTGGCAGTAGAAGAAACTTTGGGCTTTGGCCAAGAATAATTCTACGTGCTTAATATCTTAAGTATATCTTTATTCCATTCAACACCTCCTATTTTTTTTTACATAAACAGAAAATATAACCCGAAGGAGGAAGTCTTCATTGTTAATTTCCACAGCTATTGCTACTTCAATTGTTTATGAACTTCTTGATATTTTTCTTATTATCCATAGTCATCTATACCGCACTTAATCGCCTGTCTTTCAAGATCCTTCAAATTATACTCAGATGCACCTAAGAGGTCTTTCCAGAAGCACAGAGTCGAAGGCAAAGGCGAAGTCAGTGTAGAGGCCTTATGATCCCTGTTATATTTGGTCGACCATATCCCCCCCCAAAAAAAAACCAAGTTCCCTATGCCGTCAACGTGAGGCTAATTGTTGCGCTTTATATTTAACATTAGCATGCTACTGCATCGTTTTAAGACTGGTTTTCAACGTTTCTTGTATACACATGGCTTCAATAACTTTTGCGCCTCCTTCTGCAACTTTGCAATGGGTGTACGTATTCCGGCGCCTTTCTTCAATGCTCGTTTCTGTGATTTGCTCAGACCTTCCAACATCTCCTCTTCTATTTCGTCTCCTTCTTCTTGACCCTGCTTTATAAAGTACAACATGATAAACATCTTATTGTCATCCTCCTAATGAATCCAAACAAAGGGCGGTTATTCGTTTAAATTTTGGACGCCAGTAAAGTTAAGATTCTGTTTACCTTGCGCATAAACGCAAAACCCAGTCTTTCCAGAAGACTCACGAAAGCATCCACATCGCTAAAACGACTCACTACTTCAGCGATTTTCAATTCACCTCTACATATATATATGGATACGAATTTAACACTGTAAGTAAGCTGGCAAAATGGAATAGATAGAGTGCTGAGTTTACCCGACTTTCAGCACACGATAGGCCTCCTTTAAGAAATCCAAATAGTTTGTGCCCATTAACGAAAGAGAAAAGACCGCAATATCTGCGTAATTGGATGGTAACGGCAGCTAACCATGGCATTCAGCTATGGGAAACTATTCTTTGGGTTTCCTTACCTTTGCTATATCGCATGCAATCACTTTATCATTCTTAGCAATCATGTCGTAACTCAGTACTTTTTGTTTGGTCAAAGTATGTGCAATTTTCGCGTCTCCGCATCCAAGATCCACAATTATAGTGCCTTTTGGCTGCTTTCTTAGTTGTTTAATAATGACATCTACCGGATTCACTGGCCAGGATTCAACTTGATGTCGAAATCCCTCATGGTACTGGGAAGAAATAGAAATTTTTAGCAAATGCGTTTAGGTTTGGATCAGGTTGGTATTTATTTACCTCGTCGAATAATTCTGGCTTTTCTTGGAACAGCTTGAAAGATTGGTCGCCTTTGGTTGTATATAGCTGCTCATTCAACCAACGAAAGCGTGCTCCTGAAAGCTTCTCTTTCATTTTTTGCTGCAGAGGAGTTAAATTGGATGAGGATTTGCTTGATGACACAGACTCTGGCACCGCTTCTAAACCGGTTTTACTCTTTGCAAGCAGCTATGTTTTCAACGTGTATGGTAAATAAATAAGAGTCTTATCTCGATCATCGCTTACCGCTTGCAGTTTTCCTTTTTGCTGTGCATTTAATAACTTCTTTGCCTTTTGCGGGCTATGGACAGATTCGCTGTGCTTATCAACCTTCTCCACACTTTGTTGCTGAGCTTTCATGTCCTGCTTCTTGGAGACCTGCTTTTGTACTTTCTCCGAGGGTTGATTGCCCCGCGCTGTAGCCTTTTGTTTTTTGTTCACGTTCTCCTTTTTGTTGTTTGCCTGTTCTGTCTTCTGCTGTGCAGCCTGTTTCGTGCTGTTGTCATTGCTCTTTCCCGAATTAAGTTTTGCCTTTTTAGAAAGCTTGTCATTTCCCGATTCTTCCTGTGAAATAGCACGCTTCTTATTCTTATTCTTCTTATTGGAAGGCTGGTGTAATTTCGTGATCTGTGCTTGGAGTTGATCTGCTTCTCGGGTAATAGCGATCTCATTGCTGGCTACTTTGTCTGTCTTATGCTTCGGTGGATTTTCATTTGCTTGGGCTGCTATGGTGGATGGTAGGGACCAGCCAGACGCTTCGAAAAGGGGTTGCATAATTAAAAGCAAGGTTTTTTTCTTTCTGGATATTCTGGCTCGCCCATTTACGGGGAATGGATGTTTTATTCCGGACACCATAAAAGAAATATAAGCCACTCACATCGAAGTGGCATCTCAAGGGAATGTTGTGCTCATAGGACATATCCAGATAGAAGCCTTTTGGGAATATGTTCAGATAAAATATCGGAAAGAGTCTAAACTTGATGCAAGAGAACAGACGATAGTCAACATATGGATCGATACGGTCCAACACGTTGCTTATTTTTATTTACAAACAAATTGTATACGTATACTGCAGACAAAAGTTGTCTGTAAAAGCAAGTCTCCATAAGATCAGGCATCTTGCGAAAATCTTAAAGTGGAGGAAAGGAAGTTGTGTACAGTACTGTTACCACTCTTCAACATGTTGTAGCCCTGCAGTGAAGAAGAGGATATTTAGATATCTCGCTTTCCTTCTTCATATACAGCCTTCACAGAAGGAAAGCGGAGAGAGCGTGCTCCGTTCTCTGTAATGGATTCAGAAAAGTAGCGTACAGTAATAGGTTTGCCGATGATACGATCAGGGACTTCAGCATACTGAATCCGCTGAGGCAAGGTGAAACCAGATCCTACACTGACGGCATTACCTGCAGTATCCCAATTTCCCTGTTAGTTAGGATATCGATCACTATCATTACCGACCTTTATGTTCTATCAGTACGCTCGTCATCACTCTTTTATCCTCCCCAGTATCGGGCATCCGCATTAAACCAGTTTCAATGTCTTTCACAAGATATTCAGCATCCTCCCACTCTTTGATCTTGAGCATATCACGACTAAATCTTCTGCGTTGATACAAAGCTGCAATATATAAAATACGTTTTCTCCTTACCTGCGCTTGCCCTTGTAAAATACATTATTCCGTACAATAAGCCCTTCCCAGCCATTTAGGATCGCTTGTTCCTTCATGTGGAGCAACTCTGTTACCGATCTTACTTTGGTTTGCTCCACTGCTCTTAGGTGAGGTTGCGGTTTCTGAATAAATGCAGCTAGCTGTCGTTGTCTTTCTGCAAATGTAGTAGGGTCTTTTCCAGTCGTAAAACCATCAATACTAATGTAGTCAAATACTTCATAAACTGGGTTTGCCATTGGTCGATCTTTCATGCGTATCTGTCGGTTTACAGCCAAAAAGTTTTCTGTAGATCCGTTATCGTAAATGCAGATTTCACCATCCAAGACAAAGTTTTGCTGATTTCCTGTCAGACGACTGCGAATAGCCTCTTCTACTTTCTGCAAGGATTTTATCATTCGTCCGGTACGGGAATAGAACCGGATATCACCTTGTTTCACAAATGCTATACAACGTACGCCATCCAATTTGCGAGAGACATACCAATCACCATGATCGTATGATTTCGAATCCCACAATTTGTGTTCGCAACCAGGACGCAAGGTGTTCGCCAGCGAGACATGGAAAAACGAATTATCGGTCTCGCTAGTCTTTGGCTCATCCACATGTTTTAAGATCTTGCAGACTGTCCGGACAGAGACACCAACCTTCAAATTTCGATCAAGAACACGACAAAACATCTGCCGCTGGATGTCAGTCTTGCAGTGATTGGTATAAAAAGCAGCTGCAGCGTCCAACGCAGCATTTCCTGTGATTTGTCGTGACGACAAGGCATCCAGTAACTCGATCAAGCTATTAGCCGGGGTAGTGTTGATTTTCTGTTGTTCCAGATAAGCAAGCATTCGTTTGGACGTGATATGGTGGCGTAAATGCGGATCATAAATGCGTCTTAGGATAGAATGACAGCAGGGGTATTCAAGAATTACAGCGTGCCTTTCAAGGATACTGGTTGTCTTATTAAGTGCTGTACCCAATTCGTGCAGCTGCTGTAATTGCTGATCAGGTGATTTGGCTACTGAATTTACCAGTGCCGAGTATTGTCTGGCGAAAGGATAAAAGGGCTGTACAGTTATACGTGAGCTTATCCATTTTGCTTTTAGGTTTGCTGTACGAGAAAACCAAAATGTCTTCAGCATACCGTAGGCGGTTTGGGGTGATTTAACAGGGACCGCTTTTGGAGAAAACGGAGTTTCAATTACTGAGGTGTTTCCATCAGCATACAGTACATGAAATGGCATGAGCCAACGTTCAAACAACCTTTGAATTCATAGTGCGATTTAGTAAACCTCTTCATCATACAAAATAATTCGCAATGTGATAGCAAAAAGCGGTTCATTCTATTTGTCGAAGCAAAACCGGATACAGTATACTGTTGCCTTCACAGAGAAGGATGATCTTAGTGCAAGTGCGAACTTAGTGTCCCACAAGTTCTGCACAGGCATTCTGCTGTCCTCCCTATGCTTGTTTTTGTTTTGGCTTTATTCTTGGAATCAAAACTTGCAAAAAATGTACCTAGTCTATGTATATTGCTGTACCTAGTTTCAATTAAGAAGAAGAAGAAGATTGTCGAACAGATGGCTTGTTTTTCTGCATAGAATAGAAAAAGTAATGGAATGCATCGCCCATGGTTGTGACAGTTATCTCCCAACAATCTCTGACAAGATGCCGTTTACGGAAATGAGGTTGCCCAAAGGTGATATAAAGAAAAACACCTCCAACTTTCAGAACGCGTTCAACTTCGTCCACTTCGCCTTTGACATCAGCGATTAACTCCTCCGACGGATCCCAGACGTCACCACGGTCACACATCAATGCATCCATCGTTCCTAATAACAAACTGTCAGAGATATCTGTTGGAAAGACATATCTGTGATATAAATCAGAATTACCTTTGTCAATAACTACATCAAACGATTCATCCTCGAAACGAAGATCACGAATATCCATTTCCATCCCTGAAGAATTGTTGGGGTATTTTTAACCAAAAGATCGTATATAGTGGTACTCACATTTCATTTCAGGCTGATGGCTACAACGCTGCTTCATATTTTCGATCACCGTAGCAGAATAATCAATGTTGGTGATATTTTTATAACCATCTTTGTACATGTCTTCGCCCAAAGCTTTCATAGAAAAATGAGATACAGCATTCAGTAAAATCCAAGCCGCTCATTCTTACTTGAATTGCCGCATCCAAGGATTAATACGGATGCCTGTTTATCTGGGATCATTTTGTTTAATAGCGGCCTCAACTCCTCATACGTCTTAAACCAGTCAAAAGTGACATCAGGATTCTCCCTGTACCAAATCTTCATGAACTTCGGGCCATATAACGTGCTTTGGTTGATCTCACTGTTTGTATCTCGCCTCCCAGTATTCTTTGGTTTTATAAGCGGTTGGATCATCAGGCACCACTTGTAATGAGGTAGATTGGACCATGATCGTAGAAAGACGAAGGAAAAAGTTTTCGGGAATCAGAGAAAAGACACGGACATACTGAGGTCTGAGCTTGAAAACAAGTTTGCTTGCTCTGTCTAATTCGACGCCAAAGCTAAGGTTAGAGACATAGACAATGTCTAGTTAAAGTGATGCATTTTTTATTTTTACGTTCAAAGTGCTAATGAAAATGCTGCAATGGTTCTATATTACAAGATAATCTACAACTTTTGGCGTTTGCCTAGTTTGGGCTGCGATAATGCTCCCTTTCGCTTTACGGAATCCACAAGCTTTGACAATGATCCATCCTTTGGCTTACTTCCCGTTTTCTCGTCCAGCACCTTCACCATAAAAAGTGAGCAACATAAATAAAAATCGCGTATTACCCTACCTTTGCTTTGGATTCCTTACTCCAAGTATCAGTATCGGCTTTACTATCTTTCATCTTCTGATGTCGTGCTTCTAATAACTTCTTCATTGATTTCGTCTTCTTAAACTGAGGGTTGGTGGGATCAATGGCAAAGTGATGGGATTCTGTCACAGCTGCAAAACGTGGATCTTTCACGTCAATTTCGAAATCATCCTCTGGCAAATCCATCTTCTTTCCCTTCTTTCCTTTCTTGCCCTTCTTTTCCATCTTTTCGCGCTTAAGCACTTCCTTCATATTGAAACCCTCGCCTTTGCCATCATCATCCACAAGAAGCTCCAGCTCAGCCCGTTGTCGTCTCTGCTCTTCCCGCTCTTCTTTAGATTTCTTTTTATTCTTCTTCTTGCCCGCCTTTGCTTTGCCGCCTAACGTAGAGTCGTCAAGATCGACCATTAAATACCACTGTCATCCTTACCGTCAGTTGCTGCCATGCCTTCAGCTTCCATTTCTTGGAGCGTCTCCTTAAAGTAGGGATCATTGGCCATTTCTTCATCAACTTCTGAATCATCATCAGCTGCCTTTGCATTCTGAGTGTTCATTCGTTTTTCCTTTCTAGCTTTTCTCTTCTCTCGCTGCTTTCGCATGTACTTTTCAATCGTGGTTTCTTGGTGTTCTTCTTCCTCGTTGTTAAGTCTGCTCTGAACCGCGGCACCGGCCTTTTCGCTCAGACCAGGAGTGAACGAAATTTCCATATCCCCCTCTTCATCATCATCAGCTTCACCTTGCTTATTATCAAACGCAGATTCACCGTTAGAGCCAGCAAGTAGCTTTCGATATTTTTCACGAAGAGCATCCACAGACTCATCCTCAGATTCGTCCTCAGAAGAGGAAGCAAGATATGCGTCAAAGTCCAGGTCTTTAAGGTCATCTTCGGTAAATTCCCGTCGGGTAAGTTGAATACGATCCGGATCATCCTGATCCCATGTCAGTTTAACTTTACTATGTTGTAGAGCCTAAGAAAAACGATCAGTAAGTTGAGAATAGAAAACCAACAAAGTTACCTCAGTAACAAAATTAGTAGGCTTATAGTTCTCCGGAGCTGTAGTTGCCGTCTCCTTTGGCTCATCGTCAAAAGTCATGTCATCGGGTATATAACGCAAATCGAAAAAATTAGCACTGCTCTCATACTCAGAGCCATCGCAAGCCTTGTATATCGCTTTGGCTGTTGCTGCTGTGTCACATTCAATAACTGCATAATAATATCTGAAAGGCTTGGTTACTTGACTAATTTTTATGATAGATTATATCTAAACCGGCTTACCGAAGTCTTTCTCTCTGATAATTACGTAATGCCTCTTGATCAAATTCCGCGCCGTCACCTTCTTCCACTTGGTTTTTAATGATAGAATCTTCAGTGATCTCTTCCTCATCTGACTCATTATCCTTCTCCTTTCGATCTCTAAAAATTTCGCGTGGTGGGCCCTCCATATCCTCTTTTGCGAGTCGTTCCTTGCCAAATTCAGAAGGATAAATGCTTACGCTTTTCACCACTGAATTGGCAGGCTTGAACGTATTCATAACCTTCAAGATATCGACAGCCTTAATTTTATCCCAGTCCATGTTCACAGCCGCTAAACGACGGGTTTCTTCACCCTCAGCGATGCGCTGATAGTGTGTGAGACAGACAATCTTCTTTCTTCGGGAATAAGCGCTTCACTTACTGGTTGATTATCTTCTTCATCTTCTTCTTCCTCTTCTTCCTGAACTTCCTCTTCGTCAGAGCTAGATTCCTCAGACGACGAAATCACGCCTTTGCCTCGCATGGGATCATAAGCTTTCTTACTGACAGGAGACTCTTCCTCATCCGATACTTCGTCTTCAAGATTACCCTCATCTTCTGCAAGTTCCTTTTCTAGCTGTTCAAGCGATTTATCCTCCTCATCTGAGTACTCCTCCTCTTCCTCGTCTTCAATACGATAAAATCGTTTCATTTCTTTCTCTGCTGTATTTCCTTCAAGTCTACGGCCGTACTTGTCAACCTTGGCTACCTAAATGATAAGTATCCTTTATCTTCGTAATAACCGAACTTACGTCCGCTGCCAAATTCTTTGGAATGCATCATTGCTGAGAATCGCTTGTCGATTGCAACCTTCATGTCCTTCTTTTTCGGTCGAAGGAAACGAGGATCATTATGAATATGCTTAAAACGGGAATCCGTAGTTATTGGTCCAGTTGGTCTTTCATCGTTCTTCTTTTTAATGCTCTTCTTGGGATGCATGATTTGAATCAAGTAACTTTTTTTCTCGAGAGAGAGCAAATCCATTAATTTGATAGTCTCAAACAGTAGTCACGAATGGCTGGAAATGAAAAAGTTTCCTGGGAAAAGGGGAAATGCCTTTCCTCTTTCTGTACAGTACTTAAGCAAGCATGTTTACTTTACGGAAAACGTAGTGAAACTGCTATGAATAATGTTTTGAGCGATTTAGGCTAATGTCGGGACCATTGAACGTGCCCAACCATCGACCTCCAGATGATGACATTATTTTCCTGCTATTATAGCAACATAACGTAGGCCTGCTACGATCCATTATCAATAGGTGTATAGAATGACTTGTATTCATCTGCTGCTTGTATACAATGGTAAGCAAAATTTTTATCTTTAAGGCGTGATAACAATAGACAAGAAGTAAACTTGCATAAATTATAGTCCTAGTCCTCGTCTTCTTGGAGTTCTCATTTCTCTCAACCCCGGAGTTGCGATTCGAGCTGCTTTTACTGTATTCAATCGAGCTTGAGCTTGTTTTGATTCTTCTTCCTGTTCCTTTTCGCGAGCTAGATAACATTAAACGGGTCAAAATGCATGTTAAGCAACGGAAAATATAGAACAAACTTACCAAGTTTCATTTCCATCTCCATATTAAGTCGCGACTCTGTCGCCATGTTGGCAAGGCGTTTCTCCTAGACAAAAAAAGTTAAATTCGCTTATGCTTTGAAACTAGCACATACTTTATGCCCATATTTCAGATCGCGATCTCTGATAGAGAAAAACATTGGTCCCAATTCTGCTAACCAGAATGGATCTACAGCCGTCACACATTGCATGTATTCCTTCGATGTCAGAACCAGTTCGTGGTAGACCACGTAGTCCGGTGTAAAGCCCGCTCCGAAAAGAGCACTTGTAGGATGCAGATGACACTTCATGCCGGACCGACAATTTACGTATTCACCGATACCTTTTAATCTTGCTGCTTGGTGGAAATATGCAGAACAGATACATTTTCTATAACGTTGCCCAATAAGTAATTACGCTTTTCATTTGATAAGTGCCGCTTTTCTTTCATTACCGGACAACATCCCAGTCTGTGCCACAGGATACGTATGGCATCTTGACTGTTTTCATAATATCCATTAGCTGGGATCGGACTTCTCTAGCCTTTCTCATAGCTTTTGCGTGAATGAAATGTTTGTTGCACCAATCATCTCTGTAGCTGTAAAAAAAATATTAAGCAATCCAAATATCCGGATAGATTACTTACTGATTAGTTTTCCATTGTGTGTAGACGTGAAGAAGTGTCAAGTGATCACTCTCTGGAACAAAGAATTTTTCACGGGCTGCATCACTTTCTTCCATACGTTCTTTTGGCCGATAAAATACAGAAGGAACAGAGAGCATAGATACAATGGTCTACTTGCTTAAGCGGTTAGATATCATACGGCGAGGCTAACGATGCATAAGGTACATTACCAGAACTTCTGCTGTGCAGCCTTGTTCCTCCGCGGTTATTAGCATTTTTGCTAGGGAAGGATCCAGTGGGAATTCGTTCATCTTCGAACCGCTTGAAGTCAATTCACCCGTATTATCTAGTGCACCCAGGATCCACAATTGGTACATAGAATTCAAGATAGTATCCTTAAAGAAGGTTGTCAACTTTAGCTTGACTATCCTAATCCGCTTACCTGAGGTGGAGGATCCATAAAGTCAAATTCCAGAAGATTTTTTACTCCCAAAGACTTCAGTTGCAGAACCACGCTGGCTAAATTGGTACGCTGAATTTCGGGGATGGTGTTTACGAACATTTCACTGAGAAAAGCATCTTGTGTAAACAAACGATATGCTACTCTACAAGGGTGTCAGTAAGAAGTAAGAAACGTAGACTTAATTAGCGTTACCCTGGTCCTGTACGCCCCGCACGACCACTTCGTTGATTGGCGTTTGCTTGACTGATTGGCGTGATTTGTAAAGCATCCATACCAATACGTGGATTATACACTTTGAGCTTGCAAAAGCCTGTGTCAACCACATACATAATACCATCCACTATTATGAAAATGCGCATTAATACTCGTCTCGACACAAGCTGCATTACCAGTTAAGGATGTTTCTGCAATATTTGTGGCCACAATTACTTTTCGCACGTTGTTTTCAGACCTTTGGAAAATCTTCGCTTGCAAGTCAGCTGGCAGCTGAGAATATATAGGGAGGATCGACAGGGGCGGTGGATTATCTAGTTGCTCCAAGCGTTCTTTAAACAGAATGCAGGTATACTTAGTAATTTCCAGGAAAGGTTTATTAATTACCTTGAAGCACTTGGCAAGTGATCTCAATATCTTCTTGGCCTGTCATGAAAATCAGAATATCACCTGCTGGTTGTGCAAGATGAATTGCTAATGCTTGTTTAACGGCGCTATCCACATAATCTTCACAAGGAGTCTTGCTGAACATGATATCTACTGGGAAAGTACGTCCGGGAATGAAAAAACAGGGTGCGTTGCCGAAAAATTTGGAAAACTAGATATTATTAGTGAGGAATACGCATAATGTATTGACTTGGATACCCACTCTATCAGCATTCATTGTAGCGGAGGTGACAATCAGCTTGAGATCTCTTCTGCGGGCAAGGACTGTTTCAATTTCTCAGTATATTTCACTCAATGATCCTGTACCATACCTTTTTTAAGGATACCCATAAGTACATCAGTATTCAGCGCACGTTCGTGTGCTTCATCCATAATAATGGCACTGTATTGCTCAAGATCTGGAGAGCTCATGGATTCTCTTAGAAGAATACCGTCGGTCATATCTAGGAAATTGTTGTTAAGGAACATATAATACTCGCTTGACACTTACATCTAATCAACGTGTTCTCCGACGTTTGATCTTCGAAACGGATAGTGTATCCAACTAAATCACCTAGTTTCGTCTGCCATGTTTACGGTTATTATAGGGTAGTTTACATTTACTACACAATAGTTTACCCCCATTTCTTCAGCAACACGTTTCGCGACAGACATAGCTGCAACACGTCGAGGTTGTGTACAGCTAATTTTTCCATACGTGGAATAGCCGTCTTCGTGAAGATATTGTGTCAATTGAGTGGTCTTTCCTGAGCCAGTCTCGCCAACGATAATTACAACTACAACTCGGGTTAAGGCAATCATATATATGTACCTTCATTTTTACCTTGATTATCTCTGACGACCTGTAGTAGCTGCTCACGCACAGCAAATACCGGTAAGAATTCTCTTTGTTCTCTCATTGTTCGGGTCCTTGCAAATGCGCTAACAGCTTCCGAGGACTTGAGATGCGAGGCAAATTTAGAGTCACTTCGAGGATCCTCTTCTGACTGTGGTTTAACTGTATCAAGATATCAGCAAATCAATCTATAGCATTTAAAACTTATTACCTTCTTCTTCCTTGCTTTTAATGCCCATAACGTTTCCAAGAGTTGTGCCTGCCAGTTGGAATTTGGTACCCTTTGCTCGTTCCGCTTGCTCCCGTTTTTCTCTCACAAGCCGGCTGCCTTTTCGAGATATGATAGCCATATCTGAAGTTGGATCACGTACATGCTCTACAGCTTCTAACTGCTTTGTAAATACTAGGCGA
This sequence comes from Apophysomyces variabilis, assembly GCA_002749535.1. Taxonomy (NCBI): domain Eukaryota; kingdom Fungi; phylum Mucoromycota; class Mucoromycetes; order Mucorales; family Mucoraceae; genus Apophysomyces; species Apophysomyces variabilis. The sequence continues at coordinate 1,552,568 of MZZL01000408.1, read as the reverse complement.
CCGTCAAGGAAAGGAGGTTTGATATCGTGGACAAGCACATGTACACGATTCTACAGTTGCAATAATAGCTTTAGCACGATATCGGTCATGTTGCCGCCCTACCTCATTTTCGTCGTCAAAGTCCATTTCGACTTCACGCCTTTGTGCAATACCGCTACTTAGCATACGACTGGTTTCCCACATGTCTGTATCTCTATTGTATTGCGCTTGACGAGCAGATAGCTTCTTTAACTGCTTTTGCGCCAATTCCTCCTCTTTAAGTTTGTCATGGGTTTCATACTCAGCAAATGGGTTATGTGTCTCGTCCGTTGCCTGCCGAAATGCATCCATCAGCTTTCAGTTGTAAATGCAGAAATTTGATCTTACCCCACTCTCTTCCATGTGATACCAATCTCGGTCTATTTGTGCCTGCTCTTCTTCCCACTTTTGCCTATCATCATCATCGCCCGGGAATTCTTCAGGATAGTCTAAAGCTGTCTCATCATAAGCAGTAGACTTGATAGAAGGAGTAGGAAATTCCCAGTCGGATTTAGATCCAGTAGACCTTCCAATCCCACTGTCATGTCTTGGTGTCATTCCACCGGTAGACATTCTCGGGGTATATGGTTCTCCTGGCTCTCTCGGAGTCATGCTTGCCCATTGACTACGCTTGATCAATCCTCCTCTCCTTGGCGTAGCATTGCCACCGATTGTTGATGATGTTGATGTCCGACCGTCCCGCTCATTATAACTCTCCCCATCTCTTCGGTTCCTTCTTTCAGAACGCCCATGATATTCATCCTGATCATCCCTCGAAGAGCCATAGACTGCCCCGCCTAAGAAACTTCGGTCACTATGTTAGTCCATTCGATAATTGACCAACCTTTATTTCTATCTCTACGCTTCCTGCTTTCCATTCGTTTAAGTGCAGCTTCAGATATACCACCTGGGTTAGACGGTGTTTCCATCCTTCGAGTGCGGTACTGAGCTCTATGTTTAGGCACATCTAAACGTAGTTAAATCAGTAAAAGAACCTATAAGTGCCCATTTATTATCTTTACCTAAATCATCCATGACAAGGGATTCTTCGTCCCATTGGGACGTAGAATCCAGCTTGACCTTCTTTTCTGCATGCTTCTCAGATTTTGTAGCCTTTTCCGATTCTTTCGCTGCTTCAGCTGCACGTTTCTTACGCGCTAATTCATCCAAGCCGAGGAGAGAGGTTCTTGGAGCAGGTACTTTAAATATCGGACGTTGCTAATTCATACATCCATCGCATAAGAAAGGTATAAACATGAAATATTTTGCAGACTACCTCGTCAGATTTTGACGACTTATTCTGTCCAATGAGCCCACCAGGCAAATTGTTTCCAAGCACGAGAACTTCGCCTCTAGTTCCATCCGAAATTGTAGGCTTTGCTGCTGATGTTTCGGACTTATTACCCTCTTGTTTTCTCGACGATTGGATGTGATCCGTGATTTTAGAGTACATCTCCAAGAGAAACTCTTGCTTAAAACGGCCAAATGTTTGACAAGCTATATAACAGTTGTAATGTACTGAAGCAACTGTGCAATAAATCGATGTTTACCTACTGCGAATTTATCGTAATTACGATCATTTTTAGCGATCTGCACAACACGTTTAGCCAGTAAATCGTTAGGATTCGGAAGATTTAATGCGCGGGAGAACTCGATGGCAATATCGTGTGTGAAATCGTCGACGGATTCTTGTCGATCAGACATCGTTTTTTAATACTGCTGTATTCGCGAAGAGTTTGGGCAGAAAGGTGGACGCAACTTTTCAAATTCCGAATTCATGTCATGTACGAATTTAGACTCTTCGCAGTTATTTGGTAAGATCGAAAATATTCTAAAATTTGAGCGCAGAAAGATGACATTATTTCGGGAAGATATTCTTTCTTCCTGATTTCTGATACATTTTTGAACTTAGAAATAATGAAGAATTTTAGTTATTGTGATAGCTTTGCTACTATTCGTTTGTTTGAGGATGAAAGGGCCAATGACTATTTGAATATTGAAAATGATGCTTTTGAAAATGTTCTGATTGAAACGCTCGTTGGTTTAGATATCATATGTAAAGTGCTATAGTCTATAATGCAAAATATTGTTGAAAACTTTCACTGTAAAATGAAAAGCCGTTGTCATCAGTGATTACTGTCGTATCCATGCCTACAATGGACAGTGGCTAAATTGGGAAGATAGACCTTAAATACAAACTTACGTCAGACAGAATCAAGCAATCTAACTCAGTTTCTTTATGTGATGAATATTGCCAAGTTTTGATCCTCTACGGTGGAGCGGATGGATATTTTATTTGTGTTTATAAATAAGAAAGCTTGTGTCCGTAGCTTTTATACAATAGCAAAAGAAACCTTCAAAAGGGATAAAAAAGAAAAAGCTAAAAGGACAAGGTTGTTCAGAGAGTAGAGTAAAATAAATGTTGTCTGGATGTTTAGATAAGATCAAATAGAGTGCGCATTAGGTATTGATTCAAGTCGAACATTAAAATCTTTCCTCGCTAGGTCAGTAAGTCAGTAACCTCTGGAGCGTTCAAGCTAAGTAGAGCAGTAAGAAATCGAAGATAAAATGGAAACAAGCCAAAGTAAATCTTAGGTTCAGAGATTAATGATAGTTTCTTCTAAAGCAATAAACCTGTGAAGTAATCTCAATGGATATGAACTCTGCTTTTATAGATTAATGTAGGCTAGTGATTCAGTGTTTAATCTTTTATAAATCTTTAAGATCGAAAGACAAAGAGAGAATATGCGAATTAAAGAACCAATTTCTTTTATGTAAAAAGGTGGGACTATTTATACTAAATTCCTGCTAGCTAATTATAAGGTGTGTAAAATCAGACGGCATAACCATCTCGAAATGTAGACAGCATAACCATCTTGGAATGTACATAGTATCATCAGCCGGAGTCACCGAATTTGTGACATGAGTGACAGCCCGCCTGCTGAATTTTTTACTCTACCACCAAGCTGAGTCGCAGCTTTTGATACTTTTCTCAAGCTATTTCAATTTTTGCATTGGCAGACGCTCAGATAGCTCAGAAATATCGCAATCTCCGTCACTCGCTAGCCGAATACTAATCTTGTTTTCGCTAGACGGATATCGAAAAATACATGCTAACCTTACATTATATACACACTTTATCTGTAGAAGTGCATGTTACAGATAGCTCTTTATGACCTTGTGTGCGGATTGGCCAGTATAGGCGACGAGCAAGATAGCGATCTTCTGTACTTCATTTATTTGTACATTTACTCTCCACGCACAGACGTTGTATATAAAGACGGATCCTGAAATCTCAGGATCCTTACGTTTCTGATACTCTCAATAACGGTTACCATTCCTGACACACATCCCACAGCACCGCTTCCTCGCCCATACCCTCTATACTTACGCATTCGTTCTTCGTAAGTAGATAGCAACGTTGGCCATAGGCCATGCTATTACATCATCTACGGTCCAGCTTTAATTAAAACTAAACAGGAACAAAAGCAGCACAAATGACAACAGAGAATTCTGTTTATTTGCTGTAACGATACTATCAATCTTCTTTTCTTTCTCTTAAAAGATTGTAGCTAAAATATAAAGGTATATATAGTGAAAGCAATAGACTATACACATAGAGAAAATAAAAAAGAAAAGCTCGTTCTACACATCAAAGATAAATTACACAAAGAATTTCAATGTCCCACTTCTCTTTCTTTCTTGCAGGAACCTTCTATTGATTCGTTTCTTTATTCACTGAGTGTATATATTAAAGTGAGTATAGATAAACCATAGAAGTTTCGTTTATGGGCATCTTTCGTAGTGTTAAGAAATTGGATATGTACTTATTGTATAAACTACAGTATTATGGAGATTTACGATAACCCCTTTTAATGTTTGCATAAGGGAAAACATCAATTACGCCATCAAATATAATGATTGTTTTATCACTAGTCATCTTCAGTATTTGACAAGCCGACTGCAGAATGCTTCATTGTCTTGAACTATATTATACTGTTACACAATCCAAGGAGAAGCATTCACAATGAAATGATTTGTTTAAATACGTCGTATTTCAGCGGTTGATTTTTATTCTTAACAACTCACTGTCTACGCACCCTCAAATATTCATTTACTTATCCTTTTATTGTACTATTTTTTGTTATATGGTAAAGTAAAAGACAGAAAACAAGCACTGCACACTAACGTTAAAAACATGGTAGCTGCCAGATTTGAACTTTGTAGTAAACCCAGGTCTTAGTATGGGCAATGCCATCAGCCGTAGCCCCACTAAAAACTATGAACAGTACATGCAAACAGTGATTGCTGGGGCTAGAGGGCGACCAATATCAAAAGAGAACCGAAGCAAGGCGCTACAATGGTTGCAAGCAAGAGGTTTACAAACCGTGTCTAAGCTTTTCAACACCTCTCCGTTAGAGGCTGCATTGTCTGTAGCTGTAGTGCGCTGCTTAGGTGACAAGCAGCATGCTGTATCCCTACGATTACCTGGTAACCAAACTATTCCCGCAAATGGCCTTCTACGTCTGATTGCTATTGCCAAAATGTACAACATTCGGGTGTACCTGTTCTCCACACAGAGCAAACCTAAAGTGACTGGAAACAATCGGTCAGTCTATAACATGTCGCTTCTTCATGAAGTGGACTCTCATACGGGAACCAGTCGTTGGGTTCCTTTATATATCGCAAGGTTTATCTCTCCGAAGTTACCAGTTCCTGAAACCACACACGAAAAATCACCTTTTGTATCACCTGCTGCGACCAAGAAGAATGCCGTGGGAGAGCGAAGGAAGAAAAAACAACGTGCACCACTTGGTGCGACAGAAGAAGTTATTAAGGATGAGTTACGAAAAGAAATGTAAGCATGATAACTATTTTTACTTGAACACCATCTAAATACATAATATCACAGCAATAAGAGAATACATTTGGAATTTTCCAGAATTACAAGAAACAAAAATCCAACTCGAGCTGCTTTAGAAAAATTCAAAGAGAAATTCATGAACAGAAACAAGACGCCTAAGGGTTTGATAACTAGCAACGGAATCTAGGATCATCTTTTCAGAACTTTGATAGAGAAATACGGTACAAAAGCTTCTCCATCTGCTCTTGAACAACATTTCAAAGGCCCGGATAAACCTGTGTTGCTCTGGAACAATATGGCAAGACTTTTATTTATCGCAATCAGTTGAAAAAGATCACTGATCACGAAATACAAGCTGCATCAATCAAGGATTCCAAGAGAAAAGCAAGTGATATACACGGTGATGATAGTGAAGGTAATAACAGAAGTGGTGACGAGCCAAGTGAAGACGAGGAGCAAAGTGATGACAAAGACGATAACTATCAAGAGTATATTCGTGTGGCTACCACAACTTTGCGAAAACTTGTTCGCCCAGATATCGGTCTTGATACTGTAAGATCCCGCTTTGCTGATGACACAGGAATTAAATTCGAGAGTGATAAGCAATATGGAAACTGGTTTGTCTCATTTTACGGATATGGTTTGTCGTTTGACATGTTTACTACCGGGAAGCTAAACATCTCCTCGTTAGGTACTTCGCGGCGACGTGTACCAATTCACTGGATATGACAATTATAGTACTGAAATCAACCTACCAGTCGTTTTCCCTGCTGATTATGACTTTGGCAATCATAATGCTAAACACAGTGTAGTCTCTCTGTCTTTTATTAATGCACACGCCGCTGTCGATTCAAACATATTCACTCTTGCTCAGTTCTAAAACGTGTTCTACAACACAGTTGGCGGTATATATACAGAGCAGATGTAGGTTTTACATTTTACAGTTAATCTTGCTAATTCTTTTTTCGGCTTCAGACCTAAACCACGGTTTAGCATAGATGGTGTGCTATCCTCCCTGGTCGACCCCAACGATGATGCTGTAGCGTCACAGTTTCAAGCCGATTCTTTAAGGGCATTGGATACAGCAGCGAACAATCTCTACAGTGGTATCTTATATCTAAGATCTCTTACCAATGTCATCCATCTGTTGCTCCGTGTAAATTTAGCGCCACGTCGCATGTTCAAATACATGCAGCTTGTGAAGAAAAAAGCCAAAGAAAAGAAGGATCACCAAGAACAGCGACAAGATTTAAGGTCTAATGTACAAATACGGCGCAATCGATCGTACTGAACCAAGGAACTGAAGAAAGTATACATGAATGGTCGTCCCGATAATGTGGTCGAAGCTATTCAACGCAAGGTTGTTAGTAATTTACCTCGAAAAGATCGAACAGAGGACCAGAAGAAATCGAATGAAGAGGAAATTAAAAGTCAAAAAGCTGACGATGAGTACGAAGCTTTTAGGCTTGATCAAGCAGAGGATGACCTGGTCAATGATTCTGAAGATGACGAAGATATGGCAGCTACTACTAGTAGCCAAGCTCCAATAACCAGTAAGGAAACCAGTGCTTGTACTATTCGTACACTAGTTGCAATTGTTCGTATGCTGGTCGAATCCCCCCTGATCAAACGTACTATAAGTGCAAAAGACGTCGCGGACGCTGTTCATACGGGTACTATATTGACCATAGCCGAGCAACAAGTGGCTGCCAAAGTTGCCAACTTCCTGAAACCATACACACCACGAAGAAATGAACCTGATGAACCTCCAGCAAAGCATATACTTACCGTATTGTCTATTGCGGCATTATCGAACGTAGTCAGTACTATCTTGGGCATACAAGACCATGTCAACAAGCTGACGATCGAAACAAGTAACAAATGGGCTTTGCTAATGAAAGCAGACGGCATCTACAAAATCATTATTGATGCATTTGATACATTTACAAACAGACAAGGCGAATTCATTACTAGTGGGCTTCAAGCGAAGACTGAAAAAGAAACTGTCTTTAAAGCATTTTTCCAGATGGACAAAATACACCGCATGATGAATCGGCGTCATTTATTTTTCCGTTGGAGACTTGTCTTTGTGAACGAGTGGACTGTACGAGTCGTAGGGACTATCAACCGAAACACACCACATCAAGTAAGTGAATAATACGAGTCGAAGGCATTGTTAATTGATACAAACAATATTAGCTATCTGCACTTCAAGAACGTTGAAATAATCAAAGATTCGTGGGAACCCGAGATAAAACTCACGCTCAGCAAAGCTCAGTTGCAGGAGAGAATTGATCGCACACAAGCAAGCGTACTCAGTTTGGAGCAACAATTGAAGCCAATACAAAAGGAAATAGGTGCCTTGGAAAAAGAGCGGATGAATCACAGCACATCAGCTCATGGCCGTACAAATAGCATGGCATAGCGAAAACCGAAACAAACACGACAACAAATCTAATCTAAACAAAATACTGCCATTGTCCTACAAGAAAAGCTCAAGCAAGCTCGACGGGATTTGTTATGTCCTTAACAAAGCGATGAGAGAAGTAAGCAAAAAAGGGAAGGGCAAAGAGAAAAGCAGCGCTTCAACAAGTTACTCCCGAAAATGAAAGCGTAAAAAGCAAAAGCGCAGTAGCCAAGCAACGTCATCCGCCAAAGCAAAGATCACCGAAGGGTATATGCCACAGGTAAGTACACTTTAATCTGAAGAGATCATGAAAGATTGATAACTATTTTTAGATGCTCTCTGTCGTGAAGCCACTTTTTGAGAAGAATTCGATCCCTGTTTGCGGCGTTGGTCCCGGTATCCGGACCACTGGTGTGTCAACAAGTACGACATCTGCACGGACGATACAGCGGATATGCGATTTTACCAGCAACACAACGACAGAGCTACGGCACGATATTTACAATACTTTGAGTCTCCAAGCATCAGCTATCAACTATCACTCGCGCTCGAACAGACATCGTCTGCGCAGAGAACGAGCCAAAAATGCTGAGAAAGAGGGGACCGAAGCTGAGAACAGGAGAATTGAACGTGAAAAGCGTACTACAGAGGTGTTTACGCAGAAAGCATACCACAAGTATGCTGATGTCGAATGTATGCACTTTTCCCAAGACATGATTTCAGAAAAAGCTGTTCATTTTTACGGCCATTGGCAGCCGACCAATTTTTACATTCGAAAACATACTCGCAGGGGACTCAAACGGTTACGTGGAGTACAACGACGAAAAGGCTTGGTAATTATTGTGAAGGAGTACAACACTAGCAAGACCTGCCACTGGTGTCTCAAGCCTCTACAGTTACAAAATACGAGGGAAGGACGGCAAGGTCAGAAAATGTAATGAAGCTGTCTGCTGCGTGAATCCTAACTGTGTCAGCGTCATCAACGGCTGTAGCACAATGAACTAAGATGACAATGTGTTGAAAAACATTACATTCAAGGCATATTCATGATTGTCTCAACTGATGGAAGTTCAATCCCGGTGTTCAGCTCTCAATGCTCAAGCAATTATAAGCTTGCACAGCAATTTGCTAGTTAAGCAACCTCGGTTTGACTTCTGTATGGCCTATGAAGGGCAATTACCTAGTAAGTACAAGCACTGCTTTATATCGGTGACTGATTTTTTGTAGATATTCCGTAAATATAACTATTTTGAAATAATCGTTTGCCAATTCAATCAGACATGTACATCAGGTTTACATTCACTGTCAAACAAGTTAATTCAGAGCATTAAGGGTCCAAGTTTGCTAATTTCGTAAAGCATGTTTAAGATTAGCTAAGAAAAAGAATTTACAACAATGTTTATTAAATTACAATTAATCTTTATTAAATTTATTGGAAGAAGACTCAGCTTGTAATCAGTTTTTTTGAGTTATATCTACGGCAAAATAATTCTCAAAAGAAATCCTTAGAAATAATGTAAAAAGACCTATTGTTTTACAACTATTTTTAAATTTAACGACTCAAAGCCATAAATAGAACCTACCTAATTCCGAAAATATCAAGCCGTGATAGTATAGTGGCAGTACATCGCGTTGTGGCCGCGCTGACCCTGGTTCGATTCCAGGTCACGGCATTTATTTTTCAAGTTTTCAACGGGCGGGTTTTAAATTTTTAGCCAATTGTTCGTCGACTCTTTAACTTGGCAATCCGTATCACACCTTTAGTCTTTTGACTGAATGGTACGAAAACTACTTTATTTAGTTCAAGCTAATGTCACATTTCTTTTTCTTACATCGGTAATCTTTGTAGTTGCCTGCAGAAATCTGAATATTCAGCTTTTAGCTAAGCAACGTAGATATTGTAAAGGTGCTCAAAATATGATCATCAACCTTATTTATTGATTTTCTTATGTATTATTGAGTCCAGTCGCTTTGTTTACTTGTGAGCACTAGAAACCCAGCTCACAATAGGATAGCACGTCTTACATTTAGCATTAACCGTTTATGGTATTACATGCTCCGTCATAAAAACTAAAGGTCTCAGATCCAGCAAAATCATACACTGTTGTATAATTTTCCTTTGTTCTAGTAGATAACTGTTAGTAATTTAGTATTGCGAAGATTAATCTAACGAAGAGCGATAAAGCTTATGTCCTCTCTTGTTTCACATACTTGCCAGGGACTTAGACATCACCATACCCAGCCTTTGACCAAGCTACTGCAAGACGCATGTAAAGATTTCACTGGCGAGTTATAAAAGAAAAAGTAATAATCATTCAATGACAGTTACTCGCTACAGGACGTAAAAGCGCTATCAACTTGACTCGAGAATTCTTTGTTGCCTTTCCATTGCAGCCTTTTACGTAACCTTACGGGAGCTCGGGATGGCCCTGGTTTTTTTTTTTCCTCTTCCCGTTGACCGATTCGTCGCTTAAACCCACGCGGTTCAACCATAGTGCAGATTGGCTAGGTGTTCTCGCTTATTATCACCATCTCTTCATTAGGGTTCGCTCGAGGAATGGGCAAACTCAGGCGGCTTTGCCAGTTCCATAACCTCTAGGCCGCTACTTCTTTGTTGATATTCTGCACAACCGCTCGTCGCTATCGCCTCCTCTTTGCTAGCCGCTTCCAGACGTCTTGGTGGATGGATAAACCAACGTAGGCGCTGGTACAACCGTAGCATGTATTGTAAAATGGTACCCTGCTCGTCTGCCACATTGCCATCGTGGTGGTACTTCCCATCACTATTCGTACACCGAAATACGCACAGCACCTTCTCATGATTATCGTTTTCCAATCGAGCTCTATCTTCTACCGGTACCACAAAAATTTGTCAAAAGTCGACACGCGGTCTTGACATTTTAGAACAGCGGTAACCGCACCTTCAATATTGAGTATTGGCGAAGTCAAGTGGATGCGTTCGCTTGTTTGTCATTCGCGGGTTTGATTATATTGGTTAATCTCTTGGTACAAAGCATTGGAAATTTTGTGATCCATAGGTGCCTAAGCTGCTCTTCTTAAATTTTGGTTTATCCCATATAGCTCACGCTTATTTCCATTTCGTTGGAATATCACGCAAATACTGAGAGGGTATTCACGAGGCGATGAACCATGCTTTGAGCAATAATCATTTGGCTGCTATAATGCATTGCAGCATTATTGTCAATCGTGCATTGAAGACCTTCGCCGTTGACCAATAGAGCGGGTGTTCTTTGGATTATTTATTTTATAAGCGAAGAGAGCTATATATGAAGAGCATTTAGGTTGTGTTGTATGAAAGAGATATAGAAGCTATTATGACACACATTTGTTTCAAAAGAGTTGATAGTGAATGAAGAGAAATACATCTCTTTTGCAGTGTTTAAATTCGTTGCTCGCTCCAGTTGACTGATCTTGAAAGCCTTGTTATCCGATGTCTTTCTTACTATATCAAGACAGAAAAGCGTTTTGGGAAAGTCATCTTGGCAAGAGAGAAAATATTTTTAAGAGATATTTGTAATTTGAAGGCATTTTTTGCTATATCAGGAGGGGAAAGTGATCTTGGCAGAAAGCAAAATCCTTTGTGCCTAATCTTTTTCTTACCATATTAAGGAAGCGAGGCGATCTTGGCAGGAAGTATGGGACTTTATTAGCTGAAAATAAGACTAGACCGTATGAGACCCAGATGAGTCTCAGAGAGGAAATGCTAAAGGGGTTTTTCATATTTAGCAGGGGGATGAAAAAAATACTTTTACGAAACGGAAATCTGCCAAGGTGATTTCAACTCTGAAGTGGAAATTTTTCTAGTCCCAGTTGATTTTCGCGGTTTACATACTGAGTATGAGTACAATCCCTCGTTCAATCCTATCGTTCTCATCAATAATATCTCCATGTCGAGTTTGATTAGTAATTACGCCGTGCTTATAGTAGAAGAACGAGAAAAAAAAAGAAAAAAAAGGAAAAGGATGTGCGAGGGAAGACAAAGAAATTAAGCCATGCGATTTCAATTCGCAAGGTTACTTTTCTAGTTATATCCGTGAAGTAGTAGCTCAAATTTCTAACCGAATCATATCAAATTCATTAGGACCGGAAGAATACACAAAGCTTTTACTGATCTTTTCACAAGTAATACATCTTGAGGACTCCCAGTAGATTTCAAATTTTGATATAAAGAAGCCGATTTCTTCCTGGATTAATGTTAAGAGTACTAATACGTGATTATTCTGCTTTGCACCCACTGGAGGTATATTATAAAGAAGAGTTGCTTTCACTTTCTAAGCTATTGAATTCTGTGGAAAGAGAAACAAGCACATTATAGTTGACTTTGTTGCAGCACTTGGATTTCCAATTTTTTTTTTGCTTTTATGGCGAAGAGTATATCTATATTGTCCAGTTACAACAAAATTGTATCAGAGTCTTAGCGGGATACAATAATGGAAGTCATTAGCGTTTTGTACAACGATTGGATAAGACTACTTAGAGAAATCCTCAGGAACTGGATGGGTCAAAGAAAACAATCAATAAAATGGAAAGATTGCCTGGAAGCAGACTAGATCAACGGAATATCAAGCGGACAAACCAAAACGCCATGTTTGTGACAATACAAACAGAATAGATACGATAAAAATTGTAATTTTCTGTCAATGCTGAATTGCGCTATCGGCAGAGGAAACGGTAGGAAATTACCAGATACAGTTAGATAAGACGCATAGAATTTTTACCTTACTGCGAAACGGAAGAGCTTAGCTGTGCCACTCTGATGTATACGTCAAGCAACCGGTCGTAACCCCGATTTGTACAACGTAACCGGGGCAAAGCACCATTAATTATGTCAACGGTTTACTTTGCATGCCACGCCAGCACGTAAATAGCAACCGTTTGTTTTATTTCCTGTAACACAAAGCAATGAATTGCGTGCATTTTCCAGACCAGGCTTATGCCCAAGACAAATCTATTACCAAAAATAACTGCCATGGTTCGCTGGGTATCACAAGGCTCCGTTTGCATAACACAAGATGAGGTACCACAGCACGCTGATCTCGACAGAATTGCTGATTTGTGGCAAAGCAGATCGGGAGGCGGAATCTAAGACTATCAATGTCCCTTGCTATTTCCATAGATATTCCCGCAATAACGGAAGTTGGAATCAGATGCCAAGGATACCACGGTGCAGCCACAGCTTGCTACTGCGGTTGCATTGTGGAACCTAAATAGATCAAGCCAGCGGCAATAGCAATGGCACGGATGCTACGCCATTTTGATATAAAAGACAACCCTTTCTCAGTTTTCTTTCTTCTTTCCACACCTTTTTATCAATCACAAGCTTTTCCAACTAGCTTACCTGAGGCAATTTCTTGATGGCTCTTTTCAACACTATGCTTGTATTATTTATAAGCTACTCGAAGATTGCGTTGGATGCTATCCTTAGTTTCTTGGAAAACATCTCAGAAGAACAATTCTGGAATAACCTTCTTGGCCACCGAGTGTTGAATTTGTTCCTGAAATATTTTGGAAATGAAGTTATCTTGATCAGTGCCATATTCTATGCCATAGGTAGGTTTCGATCTCGATATGTTTGATCAAAAACTTATACAGCTTCCTTCTCGCCTTTTGTAGCGTCCATTCGATCGAACGGATACCGCGTGTTCCGAAAAGTTGTCAATCTCATATTACGCAGAAAATACGTGGCCATTGAGGTCAAAGAATCTGAGAGCATTTATCCTGCTGTTGATGAATTTGTTCTCAAAAAGACCGAATGTCTTGTAACCCTGATGAAGGCTTCTGCAGCATATGAACCATCCAATTATGGAACGGTTGGCCTATATCCATGTAAGTGTTTTGTGTTATTCAAAGAGTAGACTTGATCTCATAGTTTTGCAGTGATCAACACCACGCATAAAATTGAATATCGTGGTCATACTTTATATGTTACGCGCTTAAAAGAGGAGCACAATGGTCCCCCCGATAGCGAAGAATCCAAATATGCGCCGCCTGAATACATTAAGATATCGTAAGCTTTCTTGCATTGAAAAAACCAGTCAGTATCTCTAATTTCACTATTATAGCATGAGAGGGAAGTCGTTGGCCCAACTAAAAGGGTTTGTCCAGGAATGGTGTGATGAATTTAATAAACCAAATGAAGATGATGTAAGCGATGGATTGTCAACGGTTATCGTAGCGTTGACGCTAACTTCAGCTTACAATCACAGCTCGACCTCTTCGTGTATCGTCGAACGCGATGGAGACACTTAAGAACGCTGAACAAGCGATCCTTTGATTCTGTGACCCTCCAAGAAGGTGTAAAAGAGGGGCTAGTAACAGGTAGAGTCCTAAAACCACATAGAAGTATTGCTTATCCTGTGTTTCAGACATGGAAGTGTTTCTAAAGTGCAAGGAATGGTACCTTTCTCGAGGCATCCCGTATCGTCGTGGATATTTACTCTACGGACCACCTGGTACTGGAAAGACAACTTTAATTCAAGCTCTTGCGGTAAGGATGCAACATATGTTCATTCAACATGCCTGACCAGACTATAGTGCAAGGTCAATATGAATGTCGCAATTGTCAGTTTGCTGGAAGTGAAGTCTGACAGCGAATTCAGTACCATGTTATGCGAGCTGCCCTTCAACGTTATATTAGTGATTGAGGATATTGACCATTATCTGTCTTCATCGTTTGGCAGCAAGAAGCAAGGAGGAGTAACAATGTCGGGAATGTTAAATGCTTTAGATGGTATCCAGGCTCAGGAAGGATCAAGTAAGTAATGTTCGTATATGCATGGTACCCAGATCTTACTATTGCTTACAGTGATCTTTATGACTGGGAACAACATCGAAAAGTTAAATCCGGCTTTGCTGCGTCCCGGGCGTATGGATGTCAAAATTCTTCTAGGTTATGCGAACAGAAAGCAGATGAAAGAAATGTTTTGGCGCTTTTTTGGCACAGATTTTGACACGATGAAGCCAGTTAACAACGAAAGAAAAGCGATCCTAGATGGATACTGCAGTAAATTCATTGCGAGCATACCCGAAGGTCAAATAACGACTGCTGAAATCCAGAATTACTTCATCACTCTGCTCATGGGTGCAGGGCTTTCAAACCCTACTAATGAAACGTTCGATAATCTTATCTCAGGCGTTCCTGAATTCCTCGTCAAGGTGCAGCTTGATCGTGAACAAGCCCGGAAACATAAGGAAAAGCAATGGGAAGAGAAGGTCTCTTCATCCGAGGGGGATAGATCAGACGGATCGGATAATTCTGATTCCTCAGACGAGGTTGAAGTGTAGAAATCAGTGCAAAAGCTCGATGCTTTTGTGCGCGTGAATTGCATTGTGCATTGTACATTTAAAATCATTAGAGCATTAAAAATAGTTTTACATCTCTTTTTTTGCCTCCTTAATATATATTAAAATAAACTTTGAAGTTCAATCTATAAGTGTTTTCAATAGTTTTTACTATAATATGCGTGCAGTTATACGACGGTTTCCTTAATTGTTAAAGAAGTGCAAATAGTATTTTTACCATTTTTCGATCTGTGCGGAAATTTCTGGCACGCCACGATCTATTGGAACATAAACTCTCTTGCAAGAAATGCCCTGGAATTATTACCGCATACTGAAGAAATTTACAGCATCCCCTTTCGTCCAAAATAGCTTTCCTAGCTGACTTCCGGATACCCATAGGAACTCAAGGGAGATATTATGGGGATTTGTGAGGAATATTGTGCTCCAAATAGGCAAAGCAGGATTATCAATATCAGTAGAAATGATAAGCTTTCTATGGTTCGCTTCAGTGCGGAGCTGGGGAACACGCAGGGTGCGGAGTCACGTACTTGGGCAGTCGTGTTCCATGGACAATCCCCCGTTTTGAGGGCTGAAGTGATCGTCCACCACACATTGTAGCCAATGACTTCTCGAGCAACCACAGAATTGGAGCAGGATATTGCAAAGATCGAGCAGACACTATTCACTGCAAGTAGTCACCGTCCAGGAATGAAATATCACTGATGGCTTACCATGGTTAGGTGTCTGAGATTCGATCGTCGCTAAAACAGTTTTCACAATTCGTCCAAGCGGAAGAAAAAAGGCCTAATTACGCTCATACCTTCACGGACCGATTAAGCAATATCAAACGTGAGCTTTTTCGTTTAAACTCGGAAACAGAAAGTTTGAAAGGTATACACCAAGCTATACGTGGAATAGTACATTCATGGATAACGAAGGAACCTTGGAGTATGCGCAACAAACAGCAGATGCAAACGCGTTTGACTGGCCTTTGATCAAAAAGTGAATACTGGATGCTGTCAATGCAATATCCTCACGATCCGCATAGGACAATAGATAAGGATATGGCCGAGCAAATGAATCAGTTCGATACGCAAAAGGAGAAACCGAAAGAAGCCGGGGCAATTATTAAGAGCAATGCCGATGCGATATATAGGTAAAACCAGTTGATCGCATGACGTATGGCTTGTCTTGTTGATGCCACGTAATACCAGGCAGATTTCCTCCATTGCTCCAGGACGGCCGTCCAACCCATCTGCCGTACGAAGGTGCAGTGCAAGAATACTGTAAATTTAACCATGTTAAACTTTAGACAGTTCATTTATTACGACCCACATTCATCAGTGGATGACTGATGAAAAACCGAGCAACGTGCTTATGCACGTTTCCTACGACACACCCGAACGTGAAACGTTTGCAGGCTCGACTTGCCGTGTGAGGGTAGGACAGAGGTACCTGGAGAAAGCCACAAGTTATTCAACATCCTATGTAGGTATCAGTTTTCAAGGCATTAACAGCTATATTGGATCTTGAATACGATCATGGATCAAATTCGTTAATCGTGCACCAGTATGAAATGAGGAGCCCTAAAGAAGATGTAGGATTGGTCTACAGCTGTGCTCAATGTATATAACAACCATTTCTAGAAATTGTTTTGGCAAAGTTCAGAACACCTGATATTTCAAAGACTGGATTTACTGATTAACAATGCCTTCGATGATATGACAGCAACAACAGCTCGAGAAGCTTTATTTTCCATATTGGTAAGTCTTAAAGAACACAAGGACGGCATGGATCGTTAATATAACTTAAGTACTGGCTGGCGAGCTATCATAATTTGTTTCTCGAACCTTGCTGCCGATGTCAGAAACGTCTTCAGTTTGATTCACCGCAATACAAATTTCTCCCTCCTATTGTTCGAACGTGGGTGCAGAAGAAGGCAATAACTCAACCTGATCAAAACATGCCCTCGTTATACAGTAGTGTGGGCCTGGCATATCATGTACGATGTTTTATAGAGCGAGGCAAAATTGCGCTGCAATAAACATGCAACTACCTGGAGAAAGAATTGTTGACGTATTTTTGGTCAGATTGACCAGGTGGTCACCGTTATAGGACGTCCCACTTCCATTTTCCTAGTTTGCGGAATTATTTTTGGGAAATGCTGTAATCAAATTTTGGTCATCTAAGCATGCATCTGTTGTGCTACTGACATACAAAAAGCAATATATAAATGATAAAAGAATCACGTATGAATAACAAAGACAACCATTACCTTTATCTTTATGATCTGTTTATTCCTTAACTGCTATGCGATGCAGCGAACAACGTGGCTTTTATGCAAGGATCACGATAATACTTATGAATGACCGATCAACATTCCGTATGATCGTTATCAATCGGTCTTTGCTGCTGCGAAAGAGTCACGATGTGCTCCATAGATAGTCAGAAATATATCCGTTCTCTATAAGAGCAAAGGCCACCTTGTAGCAAAGTCAAAAAGAGTAGCTCACCACCAAATATTAATAGAGGTAGGCCTCGACTTTCTCCGGAATGCATGAAACGTGCAATTGCTTTTAACGATTCGATACATCAACTCTCGCGGAGACATGATCCAGGGATCGTGGGACCCAGATACAATGTCTTCAGGACTTTTGTAGTGAGACATGAACAGCGTACCTAAGCAACCGCATGTTGACTTGATATGCTTTGAACCATGCCGACAAATGTTTATTTCATTTCTTTTTTGCGCCTGTACTTTGATTTACTAGAAGTTGCACCATACGTAAGGTCGATAAACCTCCTGGTCATCAAGTTGTTGAAAGCGCAGTAGTTAAGGGCTCGGAAAAAAGATGGAAGGGACAACACTTCGTATTATCGATAAGGAGACACACCATATCATGACAATCCTTATTGATTTCTCTCGAAAATGTGAAATTTGTTGTTGACACATTCATAAAAAATTTGCCAAAGAGCGTATAGGTCAGGCTTGCATAAGCCAAAAATATAGACCAATAAGCAGAATTAGAATTCTATCGACGTATTGCGTATGAATCAAATAGTGGGCGTAATTTTACTGTATGATCCGATTAATAAGTGTCAGCCGCATAAGCTACAAAAGCATAGTGACTCGAAAACCGTGGCTTTTTTTTATGTCAACCTGCCATGGAAGGTGATCACTCGCTGTATTTAATAGAAAAGAAGATACCAACTTTTACAGTGGAATTCCAGATTTTTTGATAGTGTGATAGCGCTAAAGTCATTTAATCAAATATCTTAGTAAACCGTTCAGTATCCCAAGATGTACGTTTATTCTCGGTATTTGTCCATATTATGGAGATAGCCATGATCTTACCATCAGGGTGCACAAATGGTAACTCTTTCATACCAAAACGCGGGAGGTTAGCATAGCGACTAGTCGGGTTTTACTTATTTTCCGATCGTATATTTAGTTTGTTGACGCTCCTATCCTATTCTACAAGTCGTCTATATGCCATGAAGTGTATCCAATTGAACATCAGTTACTTTCTGAGTGCTTGAAGAACGTTTCAACCATGAGTTTCCCGGTATAAGGTCATTATCAAATCGCTTGTTTTTTGTCTGTCTCGCTCTGTAATCACATAGTTCACTTGTGCAAAGGTGACTGCATGGAGAGAGCGTTGAACTTCCATTTTTGGTGGATGCAAGAGGGTTCCCCTTTCAATTGCCGAATCAAAAAAATTTCACAGTCCAAGGACATTCAAGTAATCGATCATAAATCCTCTGCTGTACAATGCCACATAAACGAGCAAAATCAAGTATACGAGCTGCAAGAAAGAAAGCGTAAGTCTCAATTGAGAGAATGCTGCATCATACTTACCAAAATTCCCTTAGACTTGGTTCCGATCTTCCAGTAACCAAGGCTGCATCCGATGACACACCAAAAGGATTCGCCCGCTTATTGCGGTTTAAAGAAATGGTCCAGAAAAGACGAGCCGAAAAAAAAGCAAAGAAAGAGGAAGAGAAAAATCAAGTAATTATCTTTCTGTCCGTAGCTTGCGTGCTTAAAGCTTGCCATAGAAAACCGGTCTTACTATTCAACCCGGTGAACGTGTGAAAGATTTCAATGCTCGAGTGGAGCAAGAATATAAAAAGGAGTTTATTGATGCCGTCCGAGCCGCTAAACCTGTTAGTCAACGTAAACTGAAAAACCGGGAAGCACGGAAGCAGAAAAAGGCCGCAAAGAAAGAAAAGATGGAACAATTGTATGGTGGACGGGACTTTGATGATTTGAAGGATCAAGTTTCATTCGGAGAAGTAGCAGATGCGCCACCAACACTCACCAAAGTCCCTAAAGCGCGTGGTCGCGGTAAACAGGTAAGGAAGAGGAACCGTAAGATGGGAAGATTTGGAGCTCATATTTGGAAAACAAAAAGGAACTGGATAAGAAAACAAAGGAGGTGACGGACAATAAGTACGAATCGGATGAGGATGAGAATATGAAATTGCTGAAAGCATCGCACAAACGTAAATTACAAAACATGAGTGCATCTGCGCGCAAGGCGCTCGACGATGAGCGTACACGGGTGATAGAGCATTATAGAGCCAAGAAAGCAAAAAAGATGGCAGAATCGGGATTGACACCTCTTACATAGAACAAAATGAATAGAGAAAGAGAAATTCCTTTGATCAGTGTTTGTTAAAGTTTGGGCGGCATGCTGTTGTCTATGCAAATACCTTTTTGGGGACATTTTTGGAGTCCTTACTTCTATGTTTTTTTTTCTGTTTAACAACATCACATTGCAAACTATACCAAGTAAAATGCTCCGATGTTTATCATTCCACGATGTCGCGGATGGAACTGGTTTACAATCCTTATGCTCAGTTATAAATAACAGAGTCCATACCGGCTGTAACAAGCCTGTTCAACTCCTCTCACTCATTTTCATCACTCTACCATCGACGATTGAACACGATGCGTTATTCTCTTGCATTTATCTCCGCAGCCTTTCTGGCGCATATGGTGACATGCGCTCCTGCCTCCATGGGCAATAGCGAAATAGAAGCCGCTGAGATCAACAGCGCCGGTCAAGTCATTCCATTGGAAATTAGCGAGAACTTCCAGCCCTTCAACTGGAAAAATGAGGAGTCTGAAACCACCGTCGACCGTACATTCACTATTGACTTGGCTGAGCCAGCTCAATTGCAGGTCACAGACTATAAGATGGGTAAGGATATACCAGGAATATAGCAGAAACATGTCAACATAATTTCTTTTGATCTGATTTATGCAATAGGTGGTGATCAGTTTGAAGTCCTCGACAACGGTAAATCCTTAGGAAAGACAAGTGAAGCAGTTGCTTCCACTGAATCCGCTTTCGCTGGCACTGCTGAGGAAGCACTTCAAGATGAACATTTTAGCCAGGGTGTTTTCCCTCTAGAAGCTGGCAAACACGAAATTACTATTCGCGTCGCCGATACCCCCTATGAAGTTGGATCCGGTGCACTTCGAGTCGTTCAACAACTCCAGGCCCTCTATCATAAGAAGGGAAGCAAGCACAAGAAGGGAAAGGGTGGCTGGAAAGACCACGATGACGACGACTGGGGTCATAAGGGAAAATGGGACGATGATGACGACTGGGGACATAAGGGCAAGTGGGACGACGACGATGATGATGATGACTGGGGACACAAAGGCTGGAAAGGCAAAGGAAAGGACGGCTGGAAGGATGACGACGACGATTGGGGCCACAAAGGAAAGTGGGATGATGACGATGATGACGACTGGGGCAAGAAGGGCAAATGGGATGATGATGACGACTGGGGCAAGAAGGGCAAATGGGACGATGATGATGACTGGGGCAAGAAGGGCAAATGGGATGATGATGAGGATTGGGGCCACAAGGGCTGGAAAGGCAAAGGTGGATGGAAAGACGACGACGATGATGACTGGGGACACAAGGATTGGGATCACAAAGATTGGGACCACAAAGATTGGGACCACAAAGACTGGGATAACAAGAAGTGGGATGACAAGAAGACCGTGTATGTCTACTACACCGTCCCTTCACCAGTGACCACGACAGTGATTCCAGAACATACAGAACATCCAGGACATCCCGCACCTATCTATCACCCATACATTCATCCTCAACGTGTTCCCACTATTACCTTAACGTCTACAACTGGAACTACTACTGTATACGAGACCTTCACTAACTACAAGTAAGTCTTAAGGAAATGAGAGTGCATTATGTCCTAATTTCACCTCTAGGCAATACATCACCACCAAGACTAAGCACGTCCTGCTGTCTCTGCCGTGGTATAAGTGGGAATAGTTTGATACTGCATCTTCTTCTATTGCTCCTTTACTTGCTTCATCTATGTTCCTTCTCAGTTTATTCTTTTTCTGTCTATAACTCCACTATAGAAAAAAATAAAAAAGGTGCCTTGAAATGGTAAACTCCAGAGCACCAATCGCGATCGACGTGACACAAGTATTTCCATTGTTTTCTTATTTTTGTTGATCAGACGCTATAAAACACTGCACAAATACTCTCCACATCTTCTTTCCTGTTGAGTGCTGATCCATACCCCCTTCTTTTCATTTATTCTCTTGTTTTACTGCATATTAATTTATTCATTTACACAACAGAATACTACAACAACACAATGCCTATACTACAGAGTCAATCCAAATTCTACATCCACGTTGAGAATGACACCTTGATCTTACAAGGATCGCCGGAGGAATCTGTTGGATGCGTGCTACGTGGCTGTCTCGTTCTTCAGCTGGATCGGTCGACACGACTGAAATCAGTAAGGATGCAATTGCTGCGACACATTCAATGGAATGAAGGTTAGTCATCAGTCTGCTTATTAATACTGCCAGACTGAACAAGGAAAAACGTTAGACCGCAGAAAAAAGGCGATCACTCTTGTAGATCACGCATGGACTTTTCTTAATTCTTCCCAAGGAATTCATACACTAACACCAGGTGAACATCGTTTTCCTTTTGAGTTGGTACTCCCTGGTAATCTGGCCGAGTCAACCGAATTCCATCCAAACCCTCCCGTGTCGTACAGGCTGAAGGCGGTAGCAGAACGGCCCGCATTCTTGTCGAATTTTGTAGCCCGCCACGCTCTGCGGATCATACGACAGTGTCATAATCGTTACGACGCGCTCCCAATGCGCATCGCTAATGAATGGGAAAATCGGGTGAAATACGACATTCGCCTCCCCCGTCGTGTGTATCTTCACGGAGAGACAATCCGGGTCGACATTTCCATCATACCGATGCCCGGGTTCTTCATTCGCTATGTGGCTGGTTCCCTCAAGGAATATCTGAAAGTGCTCGACCGACCTAAGCATGGCAAAGTCATTGGATCCTTCCACAACCAACAATTCTCGTCACACAAGTCGGAGCAACTTGTCATTCCACCACGTTCCTCGAATATCGTCTCTTGTGACACTAACAGTCAGAGTTTCAAAATTGAACACAAACTGAAATTTACCATGTCGCTGATTAATACCAACGGTCAAATCAGCAAACTTTGCGCATCCATGCCGATTATTATTGCCCACGAAGACGCCATCCCACTTCCTGCATACGATACCATGCAACAACCGCAGCATCCGCCCCCTTACGATAGGGCAATTCCGGCGTTGATATGTAATAGTGCAGACGACGAAGAGGAGGATATTCCCTTGCATACACCAGATACAGCCGTTTCCAGGACAGACTATTTTATCTCCGTTGCCCCACAGCCGTATCCATCCTATGAACCCCCCTGTTATGGAGCAGCAATTGGAATACATCCTGCATCGGATATGTTGTCTTGCTCCGAGCATTGATAACATATACCTCTCATGATACCCTTGTCCTCGTTGCATTTCACAATCAAAACCTTCAATTTGTACAGCCTTTCTGACATTGACCAAGTCAAACTAAGATGTAACTAACAAAGTGGATTAAGTTTAATGGGATTAAATGTAGTAAATGTGTTTTGCTTTGAACTAAATAAAATTAAAATACGTAAGGAATAAAGATGTAGGGTACTCTTTCGCAATAGCGCTCCCAGTCTTTGCCATATTTCTTAGCGCATCGTTCCATGTCTCTTGAGACACGGTGTGTTAAAACGCAAACGAAGAAAGTGACGTAAAAGTAGGGCATGTACGAGCCGAAGCCGGTGATCAAGCCCCAGCAGAGGGCCATGGTGAGGTCGGCAGTATAGTGGGGCTTACGAGCATAGCCCCACCATCCGTCCGTAAGCAGAAGGTTACCGTGTTCTGTCTTGATATATTGAGGATTCTTGATATGACCGTACGGAAGCTGAGGGAAGGCATTGCGGACCATGAATGAACCGTTTTGTTCCATACGGAAGCGATTCTTTTGCGAGTTTCCAGTGTCGAAGAAGTAGTACGCCGTGAGCAAGGTGACGAACAAGAAGACGGTATAAGGCAATCCATGTGCAATGACATCACCCGTGGTTAACTGGTATTTGATGAGATAAATAGAAGCGTAGCAGTAGGTGAACGGAACACCAGCCATATTCCAAAAGATCAGCATAAAGCCTTGAAACAGCAGGACGCGATGAGACAAGTTTTTAGGACACCTCTGCAGAGAGCTTACCATCTTTCTCGTAAAATATATCCCAGGATGTAATGATGCATTCTTCACCCTTTTGACAAGCATTGACATAAAGGAAATGTGCAAGCATCATGAATATTAGAGGAGCACTAATATAACCCTTCGTTTCATATTGTTTCAATGCGCACGAGACCGAGATGTAGAATAGCACAGGCCAGGGGACACGGGTCTCGGCCCATAACTTCAGATCCACATGGCCAACACGAGGATTCAAACAGGCACCCATAAAATAATCGTAAAAGAAATTGCCAGACATGCGATGCTGTTTGCCCATGAAGCTACTGATCACATACACAAGTGTCGACATGGTGAAACCCCAGATGATAGCCATCGTCATGATGCTTCCAAAGTTATCAATAATCTGGGTAAGACGGAAGATACCGGTAACATGGAGCACAGCAGAGAGAACTAGTGTAAGGTACCAGGATGACAGACCATTGCAAAGGTATTTGAGCTGTTGCAAGGAAGATAAGCAAGAATTAAACGGAGTAAGCATAGCAAATTACCTTTTTTCCTTTGAGAGAAGGCACAGCAAGACCATAAACTTCAACACCTGGCATAACAGCAGCGAGGATGAACGAGTACAATACAAAGCCCAGATAAATCTTAGCGGCAATAAGGGTTGGAGCTGCACCCAACTTGATTTTTCCAATGTATTCGTTCCAAAAGAAGTCTGAGAGTCCTTCCAGCGTGAAACTGGCCGGTAAAAAGAATGCTCCTTGGTGGTATTCAAGACAGATCCAGAAGTAGTACATTAACGCAGGAAAGCCGGTCATCATGGCTGCGACGCCCAATGGGCCGCCAAATTCGTAGACAATTTCATTGTCGAGCTTAACATCCAACTTGGTCAATTCAGACTTGAACAATGGCACGCCATTGCTATTAACTTTCTCGTCTTTCTTTGACATGATGACCCGATGCGAGACGCGTCCAAGATCACGACCCGTCCCAGACAGGGTTCTTTATATATTTCAAACGAGCTGTGCTTTCGGTTTCCGAAAATTGAGCTTCATCTTTCTACCGCATTCAAGTGTAACAATCGTTATTCCAACATTGCCTCAATAGAAAGATGTGGGATTTCATCAGATTACTAACTTCGGTAGAACGCTAGAAAGGAGGCGTTACATTGAAGTTTAAGTATATCCCATGCGTGGAAAAGCCATCAAAGAAGGCGCCATTTTACTTTCTGCCTACGAACAGTAGGTATATCGCCCGGGGGCTGGTGCCGAAACGGCATCCGGTGCCTGGCGCCGTAGGAACCATTCGCAGACTTTGTACGCAGCAGAATTTTTTCTTTTTTGCAACTGCAAAAGAATAAGCCTGGCGATCAATACTGATGTCATATCACCAGAAATTAAAAAAACAATGGATACGGCGCAAGGTGTCAGTCATCAAAACCCTAGCAGTAATTGACCTTCAATATCATTTACTTATGCGATCCAGCTTTCGTTAGACACATCATTCTGCTCAATAGCATTCGCATCACCGGCTATCTTTGAGGTCAATGGATAGCACGAATCCATCTGTTTAAGGAGATGCCTTATTTGTGCAGAACAAAGTTTCGACAGTTTCCATCAGTTTTTGGTTTCAGCATTAGCGTGTTTTACTTTTGATGCCGCATCCGTACTCGAAACGAGAGTGGCACGACGCAACATTGTAGATTTAGGGATAAAAAAGTTACTGCTGCTGTGTTTAGCAAACATAATCGGAAAATAGTGGCTCCGGTGTCGTCCAATCAAGGGAGTCGGGTTCTTCCATTTCCGCTCCGAAATGGATTGCATCCGCTGTATCTCCAAAAATGTACGCTACATGTGCTGGGTGGCAAACAAAAGTCAGCCGACGATCGTCCATTGTAGTTTGGCCTACAAACACAGAAACTGGCTTTAGACTAACTATCCCGCATTTTTGGCATGTCAAAAAGCCTTACTAAAGGAGTATAATCCATAGTATTGACACATGGTATGGACGATCCAGCGTGAAAACGAATCGGGTATTTCCCAAAGCAGATACATCTCTTCTTTATGCCATGACTGACTGGTTGTTTGTCCCCTGCGGACGAAATCAAGCAATTCTATCTCATAGTATTTCACCAAGCCTGCTGGGATATGGGTCCTTTTCAAAATCTGACGCATTTTGCGGGTCAGAGGTACATTGATGGATTGACAGCCATCTGCACCTGGCAGATCTAGTTCGTCTAAGATTGTCATGTCTATGTCTGGGTGATCGTACGTCCAGTGAAAAGATGGTCTATCAAGACCGTATCCCGGCGGGCGCATATCGTCCGAATCAAGTATGGCCAATGGGTGATCTGTGAAATTATCTTGGAGGAAATGAGTTGCCGCAGCAAAAATTTCGCCGCACGGAAAAAATGAAAGGGAAGAATCGTTTTACTCACTGTTATCCCATCTTTGACGACGTCTGCTACCTTCTTTGCCCACCAACAATTTATTTCGGCGAGCAAGAGAATCTCGCTGATGCCAGAATCGTCGTTTTTGCTTCTTCTTGGTTTCTATCTCTTGTTCGTACCCTTCCTCTGCGGTAAACAAATCGTTATTGTTGTCGAGTAGCATGTTACTTTGATAGTACGACAAAGCGGAAAAGAAGGGAGGGGTGGGGGAAGCAGGAAAGACCTGTATAGGATGGTCATAACCGATTTCTTTCTTATATACGACCGCTTTAATGCCGCAGCAGTGCAACTTTAAAAAAAAGAGAAGTGAGCGCCACGATAGCTGTTATCCAATATCATCCCTTTTTAGAAAAGAATACTTTATAGGAGTGTTCACCCCTGTTTGCAGAAGATGTTTGCGTCCAAAAATGAAACTAACGGACCGATAAGAGCCTCTGTACTCTTAACCGGTCCAATTTGCATCATGGAGATGATCTTGGTTATTACCATGCTTACCGTCGATGGAGGAAAGCGTCAGCTGTTGCCCGCACTTACTGTTTCCACTGATCAGGGAACTTACCTCCTCTGACAGCCTGTATGACATCGTTATCTAGGCACATTGGCTTACGGACGGCTCATGGCGTACAGGAAGCAGAAATAGGACGGATCATTGTCTTCAACAACAGCTGGTTCATTATCAAGTCAAGCTAGGCTCGTGTTTTGCTATGAAAGCGCAGGAAAAGTGTGCGCCAGTTCAGATTTTGCTAAACATTGTCAAAGAGTGAAGGTTGTATTGTTTAGGCAAAGAAATTTAACGTTGTGTTAATGATAATACAGTAGATGTCTGAGTGCAATTCCACTCAATAGTATCAGTAACGATATGAAGTTGACAAGAAAAGTAGAGGATGTTTAACAAAAAGATACTATTAATATAATAGTGTAAAGAGTTTAGATTGATGTTACACTTGACATGTCTTGTTTTTTAGAGAGACGGTTGATACGGGCATGCTATGTTGAGCTTCTGACCGTTTCCAGTAAGTTTATCTATTCTTCGATTATGTTTCATGT
Organism: Apophysomyces variabilis; assembly: GCA_002749535.1. Lineage (NCBI taxonomy): Eukaryota > Fungi > Mucoromycota > Mucoromycetes > Mucorales > Mucoraceae > Apophysomyces > Apophysomyces variabilis. The sequence goes on along the minus strand of MZZL01000408.1, from coordinate 1,525,893 downwards.
TGTATACATGGTACACGTTTATTGTCTGTATCCATCTTAAGGATGAGGATTATGATATGATTCCTTCCGTTATATATGTTTGTTTAAGGTACAGCGCAGGTTTCCCAAAGAACGGTATTTCAGAGTGTATTCCTCCAGCAACTTCATCAACTGCTGCGGAGATTTAATTGCAAAGGCGCGAGAATATGACTATCCACGCTTTACTCCGCAAGCGGTCGAATCGTTTGACATTCTTTCGGTAAGCATTGATCGCTCGATATCAATGGTTTAAGCGGCTATCCATTGGCCTGGTAGCCTGCACAATGCATTATAGAGGTTTCTGCCAATCATCAACAGTGACCAGCCAATATCTGGGTTGTAGAATCTGAGACCGGGCACCATTACCTCTTCCACAACCGCTTTTAAACCAGTAAGATAATAAGCAGCTAGCCATCCACTCCATAGATTCAACAGAGGTTGAGACATGGGCCTTATGTATCTTACGGACTAGTTGACGCAGGATGCGGATTATTGGTACTAATTAGACTCTTTTCCGGCGTATCCTCCAAGGATACGATGTAATGCATTCTGCTGACGTCATTTAGTGTATTTGATGTCCCGTTTTAAAAGCAATTTTCTATGTTGGAAGATAACAAAACAGTTATCAGAGGACATGTTTTCTCCTGTTTTAAAACGATCCGTAAGATCAACTACGTTCACATGTCTTGACGCCGTCTTATAGAATACTATAGTTGACTGCAGCTGCAGCTACTGCTGCCGTGGTATCGTCTTTATCTCGACCAACCATCATCTATGCGGAAGAACAGAAGCGCTCGAAAGTATGCATACATTGACCTTGCCATGCGTCGACACTAACCGTATTTTAGCTTAGTATTTATGACCCTCCGCAGCCTAAAGTGATCGTAGTTGAATCCCCAACGAAGCTGGAAGAACATGTTGCATATGCTCAACAACAGGCAACCAAAACATTGGAAGAGGGAAAGGTGATTGTTATTGACAAAGACACAGTTTCTAACGGTGAATTAGACTCACGTTAATACTCTGTACGAGCAATGCAAACAATTCGAGAAGGATGTTAAAGGTATAAATAACAATTGGTAAATGAGATGTATACACTGATATTCTTTTCCTAATTTGTTAACAGCATTGGTGAAGGAAACTGTATCGCCAGATGAAGAAGTGCTTCCAAATGCTCTCTATGTCGGTGTGGCTGCTTTGGCTGGTACCATCATTGCTCGCAACCGTACGTAATTGAATACAAACCGAAATATAGCAACCAATCTCATTTTCTGCGTATGGCGTGTTTAGGCAACATCGTCCTCCGTTTCCTGACATCTACTGCTTTAGCAGCTGGTACTTCTTTCTATTTGCTTCCAAAGACCACTCACAACGTCGGTGTCCAGCTGGAGAAATTAGAGCGCAAATATCCTGAATTGCAGAATGCTCACCGTATGGCTGACGAGGCTGTGGATGGTGTCCGAAAGGAGGTCGACCAAGTCTTGGCACAATTGCGAGGAACAGTGAATGCCAACATTGAGCAACTTCAGCAGAGTGCAGATAAACTGAAGGGTCAGGTTACCGGTGCAGAATCGAAGAATAAGTTCGAAGAGGTGAAAAAGAGCGTCGAAAGCATGTATTCTACTAGATCCAACGTAAGCTCACCGTCTTTCGCGATACAGCAAACTGACAAGTTTGATTTTAGCCCGGAGTGGAAGAGACCTTGAAGAAGAACAATTAAAATCTACGCCAGCAAAATGGCGCATAGAAGATCATCGAGACAGAACAAAAAAATAAAAAGACTGTATGATGATGAATCAGTGTACATTTCAAGGTCATGGATTGTCCCGAGAAATAGCTACGAACAGGCAGAGACGGAGAAGAATGACTCGGGTTTCTGGATTTCCTTGTATGATTCGATCAAACGTCGTTATTTCGTCCACATCATGGCGTCTAGCAACTAGTTCCAGCGTCAGACGTTTTTACTCAGAGTAAACTAGAAGTGATTGAAAATTGCATATGTGCAGGCGACACACTTCGAAAGGAATGCTTGTAACAGATTGTTTGGCCAGCATGCAAACCAAATGTCGCAGTGAATGAAATTTTAATGTCTTGTGCTTTTATTCGTCAAATCCGAATAGCTCAAAAGAAACGAAAACAACCTTGAAACCTCTATAAGATGCTTTGGTGGGCTACGGACCGAGACAGCGATATATCTAATACTCTTCATAATCTATTCATGAGAAAATCAACTTGATATTGGAATTCGAGGTTACAGCAAGTCGTTGAAATGTCCCACTTCAAAGAAAATGGGTAACACTTCCTAATGACATGCTCTATTAGAACTGAGCTTTTCCCAATGCCTCAACGCATTAGGTTCATTTTAATAAAGCTGTACGGAAACATTTAATTTATAATTACTTCACAGTATTCTATGAAATCGAAAAATTACTGGATGCCAAAGTTAGAAGATAAAAAAGGATCCATGATCAAGTGGATAGTGCTTTTACGCTTTACGTCTAGCAACTGTCAGTGAATAAGGTCGTCTTTCCTTTCATACTCATTAATTCGGCTATATATGGATCTTGTATTTGCTTGCCGAGGGGTTGGATACGGTGTTGTCAAAGTTTCTAGACAGACATGTGGAAATGAACCAATTCCAATTACGCAGTACGCCAATTAAACATGGTTTCGTTAACCTGAAAGTCAGCTTTCAAATGCGCCAAACGAGTTTGCAAGATGCGACTTCTTTTCTTATATGGTAGTTTGACATATCAGGCTTGCCATGGTCAGGTTTAAAGATATTTAACATGAGCTTTACTTAACATGAACTAAACACAATAAAGAAGCAAACTGTCAAACCGTCTACTCGGATTCTGCTTGATACTGCTTGATCACTGGCAAGATGGCATTCGTCTGGAGACAAAGACGCAGCCTAAGATCATTTCCCTTTTTAACCTTAGTTTCTCAGTCTCTCTTTGTTACCTGTACGTAGCTCCTCCTGTCAGATCCGCAAAATAATACTCTGAGAGCACTAGAAGAGCTGTTGCTAGGAATCCACGCAAAGACTACGCTGAGAGACAATAAGCGTGTCTCCTTTATCTGCGACACTGAAACGATAACGGAGCTAAGGAGTAAGCAGGCACGCCACGTCATGTCTTGGAAGACACGGGACAAGCAGAATCATGTCCGCAGTTGCTACTCAGCAAGAAAGTGCTGCCTAACAGTTTCTTATGACAAGCGAAACTGACACATGTATTGCAACCGGAGTAATACAGCTTGCAGAAATTTGGAGCTGTTTCCACTATTACTAGCGATCTATGCGTAATGTTGTTATTGTCACAATCGATGCCGGATTCTCGGATCCTGTTATGATACGAACGGAATATGCAATAGTCAGGTGAACAGCAGTTACCTGGATATGCTCGGTCTTTAGAAACTGTGCATATAAAAACATGTACATCCGATTGAGGGGGACCATGAATGGGAACTTTGACGTCAAATGGCGTTTCCATAAATGGTTGCATTCCCACGGCTGAACTGAGAGCCAGTATCGTGGTTTTAGTATCCCCAGGGCTTCCTTCGTGGAAAGAGCAACGAACGTCTAGATAATATTTTATCCTTAGCAAGTTGATATGTTGCTCAAGGTAGGCTACAAAGTATAAGATCATAGAGCGGAAGCGGAGGTAAAGTACGCTACATGACAAGCATCATAAGAGCCATATCCACACATTGACATGTCCTTTACTTGGTGATCCAGCCGACTCGCCCGTATTGCGTGTTTTGTGTAACTTCTACCCGGTGCCATGGCAGGGTCCCTCCCTTGCTTTAAGGTTCGGTCCTTAAACCTATGGATCTAACCAAGGTCGGAGCATGTCCGTGCCATTCTGCGTTCCACACTCGGTTAAATTCTCGGCTTGATAGTAAGGTAGCATAGCAAAGAAACAAAAGTGTCGTCAAAGCGGGAAAAAAAAGAGAGACACTTGCTGCAGTGACAGAAACAGTCTATTCTATACAGAGTAAGCGATAACTATCTAAAGTGTAATTTTCCTTTGCCTTACATGCATACACTTTGTGTTATAGGACTCCGTCCTCAGCATCTCTTGGATGCTTTCATATATTGTTTGTTATTACTACAGCGTTTATATGTAATTCTCTTGCGCATAAACTAGCGGACAAGATAATTTACGTAGCTTTTAATTATTCCACAATATCAGCTTCCGCAGTACGTGAGATGCCATCCTTAATTGCCCCGTTATTTTGAGCAATTTGAAAGAATACTTTGGATTCAGGAACGCTAAGCATGACTGTAATCTCATAAAAGGAGGAAGTGGAGGACAACCAGAAGTTGCAACATTCGCATTCTAGTAAATATGGTCTTACTTATTCATGTGGTGGGATCCAGAGTGCATAGTAAACAAAGCTGATGATAAGTGTGAGGCAGATAGTTTCGTTAATCTTTTGCCGAACAGAAGAGTCAATGATGGCGCGTCATGCCTGATCCAGGTCTAACTACCTTCGTTCCGATCTGATATATGGTACATGCTTCTGAAGCAACTAATTGTGTAAATACAAAATTGATATGATGGATTATGCATTGCGCTTGTATTAGCGCCTATTTAGTTGCTTTCTCTCATAGATTTCCTTTGAATTTGACGTAAGAAAGCCATCTCAGGCAGGGCATATAATCATCATCATAATCATGCCCTGCAGAATTGACAGTAATCCCAACTGATCAGACAATGGTACGGACAAGCCATGTGACGATGATTCTTCTTTGCCCTCGTAAAAGGACTTTTTTGTTTTTTTGAGTAATTCTTGTTCTGTTTCCCCAGTGCTATAGACATTCGCCATGGCATTAAAGCCGCAGACAATTGCTCTTTTAACGGCAGGTGTTGCTGTAACAGCCGGTATCGGTTATCTATTGTATTTTGACCAGAAGCGGCGAAATGATCCCACTTTCAGGAGAAAACTGAGTAAAAACGATCTCAGCCAGTTTGCCTGATATACTTAAACATGTCTCTGATTTTATTGCAGAACGTGAACGTAAAAAGGCGGTAAAGGCAACGAAAATGGCCGAAGAGGAGGCGAAGAAAAGTACAGTTCAGCTGATCGAGACTGTCTTGGAAGCTGCCTCCAAGGAGCAATTACCAACAACACCTGAGGAAAAGGAAAAGTATTTTATGGCCCAGGTGGGTGCAGGCGAAGCACTCTGTAATCAAGGCAAGGAAGCTTAAGCCATAGTCATGAGGAGAAGCGAAATGCTGACAGCTTGCTATCTCTGTTGTAGGAGAGGCATTTTATCCTCAGGCCATCCTTCCTTTCTACATGGCTCTCAAAGTATATCCAGCACCGATGGAATTGATTATGATCTACCAAAAGACGGTTCCTGCGCCTGTGTTCCAAATTATTGTCCAACTCATGGCGTTGGAGGTAGGAATAGAGAAGCGGCACTCCGATAGTTATGACGGTTTCGCTGATCCCCTATTTATTCGTTAGCAAGAAAAACGTCAGAACGCATTTTACGAGCAGTTCCCTCCCAAGTCTAGCCATGTTAAGCTTCAAAAGCTGTCGGCTACAGAAGGTTCGGAAGCTCACCAAGCGTTGGTGGCCGACAAGGATATCAAGGAGGGAGAAGTCATCTTTACAGAAGCACCAGTGGTATCGGCCCTACATCCTGCTTTTGAGGTACTATACAATTTTACTGCATATGGCTAGTGAGCTAATGTAAATACTATGTTTTAGGGATCTTTCTGCAACTACTGTTTGGCAAAGGTGAACGAGACTAAAGTGGAGTGTACAGAATGTAGCCATGTCGTTTTTTGCAGTGATGTCTGCAAAGAAAAAGGCAACGAGCAATATCACAAATATATGTGTGCAAAAGACAAAGTAGAAGACGCAACCGAGAAAGAGGCTATCAGCTTTGTTGAATTCTCGAGACAAAGCAACAAGAAATATCCAAGCATGATTGCGCGATTTTTGTCTACTATGGTAGCAGAGGAAGTGGCAAAAAGCCAACAGGGTAGCACCGAGGACACGTATAATTCTTGGGATCACGTAGATCGGTTCAAGTACCTTGAAACTGCACCATCGGTTGAATCAAACCAGGAAATTGAGTTGCTGAAAGCCCTACTGGGACCCAAAGTACAGGGCATCAGCGAGTTCTTAAGCAACGAAATATATCTCATGCTGAAGGGTAAGCTCATTTATAATGCTTATGCTATCAAGCCTTCAGAAGACGTGTCAGCAGTGGTGAGTTTATCCGATCTTCTTCATTCTACAAGCAATCTAAATTTTTTGTCATAGGAAACGACAGAATTGATCAGGGAAACCAAGGACAACGACAAACCTTCTATTGGCGCTGGTTTGTACAAGATATCTACTTATATCGGTCAATCGGAGGATGAATACAATGTCAAGCTCACGTTCCGTGATAATCATGAAATGGCAGTGATTGCCACAAAGGATATCAAAGAAGGCGAGGAACTAAAGGCGTTATATACTATGCCAGTTCCTAAACAGTAGAGAGATAACTTTTCTTTCCAGATCATATAGTATCTTGGTAATAGCTATTTAAGATAGAAACATTGGATAGGAAGCTAGGACTTTTTAATGATGTAATGATAAGAAATGTAGAAATTGTAAGTAGCATGAAAAATGGGTATATAGAACCGATGAGTATTACATTCTCAAGAAACGATGCATATCCTTGCCGTCCGGCGCTTAGATCCATCAACGTAATGAGTGCGCCCATGGGGCGTTTCGTTGATGTTTGTTCATAATTTTCCCGCTCTAATTGGCCATCATCTCGTGGGTTCGTTCTTATCACTCAATGCACTTAAAAATACATGCGTATGGTGACGAGCTTATCGTCTGATGGTTGAATCGGCGTGGTTACCGTCTTGGTAGTTGTGGAAGAAGTCGCCCAGTCAATGTGCTTCCTTCATTTAAGGAAAGTTTCTGATGTTGTCAGCAGTTCTATTAGATGTTTTGATAACCATTGTTGTGGTGTTGTCTTGGAAAGTTCAGTATCAAACATTCGGGAAGAGAGAGCAAGGTTACTGGAGAGAATCGATAGGTATTCCAGATCTTGGGTTGCTTGCATTTGCTCCTGTAGTTGACAGTTGTTGTTGCGTAGATGTATGTAGCCGTGGTAAACACTACAGAGTCCGAAGCTTCGGCATACCCTCCTTGCCTACAACATTCCTTTTGATGTCGGTTTATTTTAGGTTTTTGACCTCTTCTTCGATCCAGGCTGGTTTTATATTCATTCTCTTCGTAGCCAAAGAGTTTGTTTTTTCCCCAGCTTACTTCATGATATCAATCAGCAGTAATTTCGCTTTTTCGGCAACTACCCTAACATTAACACGTCATACCATGACGCGACCCTCCTTTTGATAAGACAACGTTTCTTCCTCTTTCATTCGTTTCTTTAGCGTTATCTCTTATAGCACCTTCAATTATGTGATCTATGGGTACATTTATCTATCCAATGTATAGCAAAAGTATCTGGTAAGTCAAAATGCTCAGACATCAGAAGGCTTATCTGACCGTATGATTCCAGTATGTTAAACCAATCTTCCATGTATGAAGACAGAATAATACAGCATGACATGCTGGAATCTCAATCAAGCTAATACCCTCCTATTACAACGACTATCGCCACTAATATTATCTCTTCCAGAGAATGCAAAAGCCTAGAACAAGATGTATGCATAAGGCATCTTTCAAAAGAAGCATTTGGGTGCAACAAAGGTATGGCAACGTTGAATGTTGTCATCATTATGCAGCCTCCTATCTTTAGGACAGTAGATACTAATCAGCATATTTCCAATGCCTCTCAGTGTACACTCTGCTCCGGTCAATTGGCACAAATATCCAGTCTCTGAAAAGAAGGACAGCATATGCTTCCCGGGATGCAAGTCAATTTAAAAGATCGGGTGGTTTCGGATACATGAGAAATCCAACAAAACAGTAAGACATCTAAGCAGTCCGAACATTATCATCATTCCTAAGTTTGTTTCTTTCCACAGTCTAATGGTGTAGGCAAGTAAGATACTATCAAGCGGGTGGTTGGCTGGCTTCTATGGCGGATGTCCATTCCCGGACTTTTTTCTTTCCCTCTGGATCGCTCATGCCCATCATAGATTTCGTGCGGTGTGGGTGTTCGCGTTGAGCGATGGGATACCCTTAGGAGGAGGGATAAGTGAAAGGATTTCAACATATCTTCCCATTCTCTAACTTTCAATGCATGTTTTTTGCTGTTCTAACCCAAGCTGCGCCCACTGGGGGACCAAGTTGAATGTAAGTGAAATATGCTTTTCAGTATACATTAGTTACTAATTGTACATACTTGTTTTTCTTTTAGCGCCCTTTTGGGGTTTCATGGACGCACAACTTGTGTTAGATTAGATTAAGCTTGCATTCAATTATCCAGTATAGTAGAAGTTGTCCAGAAGGCGAATATAAAGAGCGACAAATTGATACCGACAAGCTGGTGTGACCCCATTCCAGAGATTCTATCGAAGCTGGAGAAAATCTGTTATGTAGTTTCCATAGCGACTATAGAAGGCACGATCCATTGTGCAACAAGCACCCATTTTAAGGATCAAAGAAAGGTTATTCCTAGCCCACACAGCATTAATGATGATATCCTACATTTTGAAACGTAAGTGACGGGACAACATAAGTGCGAATGCTAATACTAGATATATATACATGAGGCAAATCTGCTACCAAAAGCTCAATTAGTTGTGTGGTAGGCAGCTTGCAGCTATCAGAGTTCAGAATTTTTTTTGCACACTGCAGAAATCTAATTTGAATCTGGTTCTCCTGAAATGCAAAACTCTAATTGCGCGAGTTTATTTGTGGTATGAAGTGCAGCTTCTTGCACAATCGTCTGCATCTCGTTCAAAAATATTTCACACTGTTACATGAGAAGAATGTAAGTCAACTCAGGATGTGTTTTGCAACAGTGGCAAATAGGCATGCTCCGAATAACGCTACTTTATCGTTATTCCGTTGTCCTTATCAAAAACCACGCATTCAGTTACCATTAATTTGTGAACCTTTAGGATTACAGAAGCTGCCAATGACCCAACCTTTTAGTAAATTAATTTACACTAAAAAGGAGCCACATTTGTAACATAGAAATTTGATAGCAAAGTAAAATTTATTGGCGAGACTTGTTAGATTAGTGTTTTTGTCCTTTAATGGCACGCTAGGCGGGCTTGCTGTTTTGTAACTTAGCAAATTTACAATAACGCAAATAAGCATGTAAAAAGCCTGTTAAGTTTATAAGTGTTGATAGCTTTCTTATTACCGAATACTTTGCCTTGATACCCATCTTTCTGTGATCCAAATGTGCCTGTGTGTCCACATATCTAGGGCGGCAATTGGGACATAGAAAAGCTTACAGATTTCTATCCTGTTTGAGCAAGGTGTGGTTGCGTTATTATGGGTGTATGTAGTACATATATTTGGTAGTCGCTTATCCAATATTCTTGTACTGGTTACCAAACGCGCACTGCGCACCAAGAACCTGGCCTTGAGGGACGGTGTGACTTGGAAATAGAGGCTGCCAGGGCGGAATTCGTGACTTTGTTATGGGGCGATGCCTCGAAGGGCAATCTTCCTCTTGCTATTGCTCACATTTCTCCAATGGCCTCACCAGCACCGACCCGATTAGCTCAGCTTGCGCAGTTGTCTTGCAAGATTTTCCAAAATGTTTATAACCCAACCGCCGCGCGAACGGGCAACAAGATTCTTCGGCAAAGATTGATCGGACCATCGCTCACCCAATACCATCCTCAAAAACTCGTACATTTCCGTGACATCAAAGCTTTGTACCCATCGCTCAATCTCATTGATATGGATGAAAAAGAACGTCTGGACGAGATCGCAAGAAGAAAACGACGAGGCAAGGGTGCGCCAAAGAAAGGTAAGGTTTCAGAGTGCATCATTTGTCTTTTTGTATTCATCACGTGGACATCTACTTCAAGGCCAAGGCAAGCGTGCTTCCAACAAGAGAAAGTAGATTTTCAATCTCTGTACATAGACAGTGTTTATTCAAAAAAGATAATAAAACCGACAAAGACACAAGATTTCCTGCTAAGTTGAGAAACAAGAAAAATCCTACATGCTTGTCCAAGCGAGTCACATTAGCGGATGAATATCCAAAGGAAAAAGCCCTATGACAAGCTTAAAACTCAATCAGAAAAGGCGAAACGCCAAATAAGGGCAATGGCAAAAGTAGAATCATGGCTTCAAAATCTGCAATGAATCATCATTGATGAGGAACGTCTCTCTCCGTGAGTAAGACTGCCTTCAAAAATCATGTACACTCACGTCTTGGTGCAGAAACGAGCAAGCATCAAAACTGATGAATAAACAGAATGATCATAATATCTTTTTGAATGTGTGAATCTACTTAGTGCAACCATCGGCGGATATTTGCAGAGCAACATTACGCAATATTTACCGAGAAATAAAAAAATACCATGTCCAATTCATCATAGTTTTCATTCTTTAACGATCATCTGCTATCATGCACAAGGACAATCAGCATCCATATATATAGTGCTGATTCTTCCCACTATTGCTAACAGAAGAAAATTCTTGTTACTAATAGAATTTAACCATAATCATAAAGTTCGGGGCTTTCAGGGGCCTGACTTGGCTGTGTTGTTTCGCCCTGCCGCAATTGTTCGTACAACCACAATGACGAAATCGTTATCGATCTGATAATTAAAAAAGAGACAGTGATTCTTAAACCGTGTTGATCTGTTTTCTGTTCAGGCTGCTTTGTCAAATCGGCATCAATCTATATTAATTACTTTTCATTTTCCTCAGCATCTATACCTTATTTTCTTTGTTGTTGCAAAAAAGAAATAAGCGTTGATAGACCGCCTTCTGAAATAGCCTGCAGCAAAGTGTTTTTATTTATCTCGGAAAATCCCCAACGTACCTTTAGGGGGGAGGTAAAGAAAGGTGTTCTGGAACAGAGTAACATAAATACTCGAAATTAGACGTCTGAGAAAAATTCGCATAGATCCGTTTGACGTACCCCTTCTACTATGTAAATAGGTTATGCAAAACGATATTACTTTTACGTTTGTAAATAGAAGACATGTTTATTATCACAGATATGTAAATATTTAAGGGGCTTTATGCGCGCACCTGAACCTTTTGTATATTCGACTTCATTCTTTCGCTGTCTTGTTTTGCATAAAAAAGTTAGTATAAAAAAAGGAATGGAGTGACCAAGAACGAAATATTAGAAAAATGAGTGTAAGGCGCCAAAAGCAGCATATTACGCAGGAATCAAAGGAAAGGAGCGAAGAGGAAAAAAAAATAAAGGAACTGGTTGGGTCTGGGAGGAGTAATTACAAGTTAGAATGTTTTAAGCACAATGAGATCTGCTTCGAAAATAGCCATGACGTCCTAATCCTGGTCCGTTCTTGTTCCATCTGGCAAAGGAAGTATCTGAGAAAGCACGTTCTTGTTTAGCCAGAAGACGAGAATATCGGAGACCACAGGCGTTACAAAGTCTAAATTTTGACGAAAGAGAGAAACGAGAAAAAAAAACACTTAATCAAGCGATCTGGTGTACACAAACAATTAGATAAAGTAAACCTACGTCTTGTGCCCGCTAGGTCCACGTCGCCATTCTGGGCTGCTGGCTGTGTTGCAGTTTTCGCAACGTTTTGTTATTCGCAATGAGTTAGAATGTGAGATCTGTATCGATCGTTTGGGCAGCATATCTTCTGACTGTGTCAATTTTCTTCTTGATGGCAAGAAATCATCATATGTCGCATTGTGTTTTGCATAGAAGGGTGTGGGACAAGATTGGTTTAATTGGTTGTCTGTCATGAGGTATCTTGGTTCGTGCAGCAAGGTTGAAAGTTCGCTACTGACTGATGTGGAGGGAAAAGCAGCACGGAACGCGGAATGAGGATATGATCGGACTCTAGATGTAGGGCATGCGCATGTGTTAGGTTTCGAACATCAAAAAATCTCGGTTAGTTATGCTTACCCACTCTCTACATTCGTGCTTGCTATATCCGAAACGCAGTGCATGTAATGTTGATAGGAACGCATATTGGATGTACGCTTACGTTGAATGCCTGTCACTTGGAACAAACCAAAAGCAACCATGCCATAGGGTACAATAATCTTTTCAAAACGACACATGCCAAAGGATTGGAGAGGAAGCGTTGTGCTTGAGTGAAAGTGCTGTGTGCATGCGATATCTGTTGCAAAAGTATCGTTGTTGTTATGGTTTTCCCTTTGGCCAACTTCTCTGGTAAGTCCAATTGTTAGATCAAAGAGCTGTTCACGGATGGAGGTATCGAATGATGGTGCTGCGGCCATCGAAGGCAGATCGTCCAGACTTTGTTTAGGAGGCCATGAAGCAATTAACTGGCCAGTGGCAGTGTTATGGATTTGGAATACCCTTAGCGGTTCGGTTTCTGTCTGTAACGGATTGATTTTGTCAGGTATCTGCTGTTGTATAATTTCTATCACTGCTGAAGCATCCTGATAATAGTTGGTTAGGTCCATTCGAAGGCTGCATCATTTTTTTTCTTTCTATCGTGCTATACCTGCGGATTGAACATTTTTTCGCCGCAAAATATTGTTCTTGGATGCTGAGTTTGATCTAAACGGAGAGAGATGCAAACTTATCAATGAGGTTTTTTTTTTTCGTTTTGTGTTTCATTACTGTTCTAATTTTTAGCCTAATCAATATAGTTTACCTTCATCTCTGTGGAAGAACGCCAGAATAACATTCTCAGTTGCAGTGTACATAACAATATCGACGACCGACCATTCATTCTTATCATCCATAGTTAGCGATGTCTAAACAGGAGCAACTTAGTGGTGGCATTCTTTGTTCGTATGCAGGTGTGTGTGTTAATCTTACAAGATTGTTTTTGTTGCCGGATATGCCATCGAATCCATTCTGAGACGCGATCTTTTCCAATGCGCGAAGACGGCATCTGAAGAGAAGAAGACAATGTTTTAGTGTCGTTCGATTTTTTTTTGGGTCTATCGTACGGACCTTGTCACTGCGGCCGCGAGTGTTTTCACTTGCACAAAATTGGACAAATCGGCTCGAGCGGGTTCCAGCTCGTCGGGATGAATAAACTCGAACAGCGATCTATCAATAAGGATGTCTTTGAGGGGTTTTCCATTGATATGGCGTTTTGCTACGGAAGAGGAGATGTGAAGAAATTGGAGATCTTCGAACGACAATAATGCCCAAAAACAAGCAGGAAAGGATAACATCATTTTATAGATATTAATGACAGATGAAGTAAGGGATACTTTCTTTTATATGATTCTATCAGAAGCTTTTCTAAGCCGAACATGCAGTGGATAACATATCTAATACTTACAGGGAGATGAGAATGCGTTGCTAGAGAATGAATGATTTTTAAAAGGAATAAAAAGAATAAAAAATGAGTGGAAGTTTAATGAACTGAAAAGAAGAAAAAGGCCGTGTGTGAAAAGTGTGCAGCTTGTTTTTCAATGAAAGGAGCCAAAACGGACCAGCGTCAGAAAAACGTGACAAGAAGTATTTATATCTCTGCTTGTCCTAAGAAATTGTAGGACTGGCGTACGGCTAAAATACTGTCTTATTTGACTCTACTGTGGTACATTCAATTCGGTTTTTTTCTTTAATGTTAAACCGAATGCTATCGACAAAAGCGCCTCCGTTGCCTCCGCGTTGAAATGGAGGAGATGTAAAAAAAAATCCAATCTTTTCTTCTAATAGTTTCAAAACGATCAAGGTTACATCACACAAGTTTTTTTTCTTTTTTTTTTTTTTCGTTCGTAATCATAGCAATTTTTATGTCCAGTGAGCATGTGATAAGACCGCTAGAGAACTTGCGGAGCTCTCGTCTTTTTTTTTTACGCGGAGCATCAGAAATCATGACCGAAGCATTGGATCTCTCTGTCAAACTATGCCCTTAATCTGGGCAATGCAAAAACTGTTACCATGTCAAAACAACAGGCATTAGCCATGCAAAACTTTTTTGTTCGGAGCTGTATCCGTTTCCCCTGCTACCGTGTATCAGACTATTTTTGTGCTATGGCTACCGGAAAACCGGGTAGCTTTAACTTAAGTGCCTGGAATTCGATCGGTTGTCGTCTAGTGGAGAGACGTAATTCTTTTCCATGACGACACCCCCGCATTTAACAAGTACAATGCATTATCGCCAGTTTTTGGTTAATCGGCTTTAGATATAATGCTTCATGTGCGTTAAGCCTTAGTCAGTCAATATCAACTGTGTCGAAAAATGGAGAGTTTGAAGCTTTGTGTATCTCGGCTCAACCTTCTTAAGCATCATGGTATACAGACCCTAGGATTCTTAATTACTTATAGTGATCTTACAAAGTAAAATTCGGGGCATGTCAAATTTCACCTTTTTTCTTTTCTTTTAGTTACTTTCCCCCTCTTTTGATCAACTAGGGCTGCATGCAAATGCAGGTCGTAGAGTAGTCAGCAATCGTTAATGAACTAGAAATAGCTTTCCTGTATCCCCTCAAATAAGAAGCACGTATCTGTTAAAGCGGGAATCGTCTTTTCGTACAGAGAACTTTCATTAACTTGTGGAGTTGCGTAAATTGCTTACTAGCTATCTTATTGTACTGCCAACATCTAATAAACATAAAGAGTGCAGAACCACGTCTAGTGGATAGTCTGATCCATGATATCAGCAATAAACTATTTGTCCGTTTAGTGAATTTATCGGAACGAATGGGGTACCCTCTTTTTTAGACTAGGGACTATTGCTATATCAATACATCAACCATATTTATCTGTAAGTCAGATTACGAGACCCGCTTCCTGGGGCATGGAATTTTTACACGGAAGGCAATATGGCCTTAGAATGTTCAATATGTGTTGGAAATCATATATCATCAGGGTCTTGCAATCAAAGGAGAAATGAACAAGGCTACGAAGGCTCAAGCAAAGCCACGTTTTCAGTTATAGTCTTCATGGAGCACGCCGATGCAATCAGCACTTAGATAACATACAGCATTTTCTCAGGCTTGATAGTTTCCAAATCGTAGGTTTGGCATGAAGTTAATTTGTGTAATTGAATTAAACATATACCCTTTTCGTGATCCGGTTCATTAGTGTAAGCTTAATTTGGCTCATGCAACAAACCTTGTTTTGACCCTTGGCATATATCGACACCGATCAAAACAAGAATGAATACGTAGCACCCGTAGATCCCACAACTAGTTGGATACTTTGCCTTTTTTTCCTCTTGCAATATCAATTGGTTGATAGATATGTTTGTTTTCGTTGCCTATCTTCCTTATGAAGCTAGCTTTAAATTTTCCGCGTTTCAAACCCCATTGTTATTGGTTGCATGTTAATATATCCTATTTAATTCATAAATCTAAAATGTTTCTAGTTACCAAGTTCGCTATTTGGCATGTTCATAACGATGTACGGGTACAAGAATTTGTTTTAGGGATGTGACTCTGTCATTGCGTCTAAGAACAATGCGTGCAAGTTTAGTTCTTTTCTTTTTATAAAGATCCAATTAGACTTTCGGTTAGCCCCGATTGGACCGGTCTGAAAAAAAAAGGAGGGAAAGTTGGCGGTCTTCCTGAGCTTAGTTATCCTGAATGCCTTGGGTTTGTGATAAACTAAAAGAAAGAATCGATCGGCGGTTTCTGAATTCCACACTTTTCTTTTAATGTTTGCTACCGTTTGTGCGCCGTCGGACAAAAACGGGGCGTTCTCTCTTTATTTTTTTTTTGTTTTGCTGGGTTATCTGATACGTTTGGTTAATGTCTTAGAAAAAGATGCCAATGGTGAGTGAACCCTTTCGTTTTGTGTATCGCATCGATCAATAACGTCAATTAGCTGTTTCTTTTTTCCCCTTTCTTTTGCCCGCCCTTTTAGTCCAGATGCCGCGCATGGCGACGCCTTGTGCAACATCCACGTTTTAGAAGTTGCCCTGTGCGTCGGAGTAGAGTCATAACAAATAAAGAAACCCTCCTGTTCTTGGCTTAAAACCGATGTACAAAACGTGCGCAGCAGAAGAAACACTAAGCAGTACTCGACCATTAAATCACAAAAAAGTAGACTTGAGGAATAGTAAATCTTTGATTAATGGAGTCCATCCGTCACACAGAGGCTCCCATATACACATATGCAAAGCCCTCATACAGCTTATCGAGCCTAATCATTCGCCCGGAGAAATATTTTACCCAATAAGCACCAACCAGAAAGTTTGCCGAATTTCCTGTAACACTGTGCTCACAGTCACGTCCTCAGCACAGCCATTTCAACACCGTTTGCTTTGTTGCCCTAACTGCTTTGCGGAAAGTGGAGACGAGGACATCATGGATGAACATGCCCATGGACATAGCCATAATCTTGACCCGTCTTTGTTTAAGTCGAGTGCCGCCACAGATGAGCCTATAGGGTTTATTATGGCACTTCACATCGCATTCATGGTAACAGGTACGACAGCAGCACCGGACTGCACGCGTGCTGCATACACGGAATTAAAATTATCGGGAGTTAGCCTTTGGATTTCTGTATCCATTGGGCATGGTTCTAGGTCTAGCCAGAAACAAGTGGCATGTTCCTGTCCAAATTCTGGCATCCGCCTTATTTGTCGTGGGTTATTTTCTGGCACACGCCCATAGTGGTCGTAATTATGTGAGTAACCTTCTTTCCAGTTAACTCTTGCAAGTGCCCAAAAAAGCACTAAATTCATCATTTGCTTGGAACCTGATATAGGAACCTCACATTGCTCATCGATGGTTTGCACATATTGTCATATGGTCTATCATCTCTCAGTTCTGTATCGGACTCTATTTGAAACTACATTGGGAACGCGGAATTCATGGTCGCATCCGTCCGATGTTCACTGTGATACATAAATGCCTCGGAATCGCTATCCCTGTAATTGGATATGTACAAATTGTGCTTGGTGTCATTGCTAGCTTGGGATTTTGTTATGGAGGTGAAATACCCGATTGGATTAGAATGTTACCAATCATTAATCTGCACTATCCTAGAATCGACTGGTCAGTGCTTAGCACACTTCATTATGGGGTCTTCCTTCGTGGCCTATGGTATCTTGCTTTTACTATCTCTGCGTGTGGGTGGTCCATGGCTCTTGCGAAGGGCAAAGAGTCAAGAATGGTATGATAGCTGGGTAATTATGCTCTGGGGTATAGTCAATACGTTCACCGAACATCGGTATGAAAGACGGATGAAACAGCTTTAAAAACTCATAAATTATGGATAGATGGGGCCAACCTTGGAATCACGGTGATTACCAACATACTTCTATGGGAATTATTTGGTGGATAGCTGGCATGGCAGGTGTCTTTTTTAGTCGGCATGGTCAGCGCACAGTGATTCCCGCTGTTCTTATCATCTTAACGGCGGTTGCTTTTCAGGTACAGTTATCGAAATTCAACTTTGTCTGTATTGAGCAGTGTGACACAACAGGGTCACGCGCAGCACGTACCAAACAGTGTTCAAGTACACTCCTATTTTGGCTATCTGCTCATGGCAGGTGGCGTTTGTCGTATTATTGAGATTTGTTTTGTATGGAAAGAAGGTGTCTTTAATATTGCACCCTTTCAGTACCTTCCACCAATGGTATGTACTAGTGAATGTCACGGCAAAAAAATGAGGAGGACGATAATCTTACTTAACAAACCGGACAGACATTGATAATGGCAGGCGTCATGTTCATGGGCGCGACAGAAGAACAGCTTTATTTGCTTAACAGTATGAATATTGACCCTAGTTCATACAGCAACGTTCTTCTGGCATTTGCGTTTGCAATCTTTTTGTTTGCTTCCATGCTAATTATTCTATGGGAAAAGCTGACAAATTATGCAGCGAATTCCGCCTACACTGAAGTGGCCAGTGACAACATCGATACGTTGCACGCCGATGACGATTTCCTGGACGATGATGAGGATGAAGAAGGTTATAGTGATGCTGTGCCCCTAAAAACGGCTAGGGAAAATAGCCATATCATGAATGGTAATTATTAGAAAGTCTATGCATATAAACCCTTAAATCATACCAAGCCGGACGTATCTTTCTACAATATACCAAAAACCGAATTGACATGGTGATCATTGAGATCTGTCGTTCCGACGACAATGTTGATTGCTTTGGGCTCCGTGGCAGACTAAAGAATTGCAAGCCCGAAACAAAGATAGGAAACTATGGTGATGGTTAAAGCGGGGTGTGAATACAGAAATGCATCAAGTTTCCAAGATAAATTATAATCTTTTTGGTTGTGGCCAAAGCATTGAAAGAACAAAAAGCACCATCATTGCTTGTCCCAGTTTATGTGTAGTGATTAGTTGATGGAAAAAGAGCCGACATATGCCTGTGATAGTTTCTGGCAGCAATGAGTTGGACATGCGAGGCCAAGATACCGAGTATCCAAATGCTCGATGCTATAAAAAACCAATACCTCCGATGCAAAGATCGCCAGAGAAGTTTGGATTCAGATCTCCGCACGGAATATAGTTGGCTCGTCACGAGCGAAACTAAATTAAACAAAGCCTTGGCAAAGGAGGGCAAAGAGTCCCTTTTTTGCATGGCCTTCCTTTCTTTTTCCCTCTTACGCTAGTGCTTTCACTCTTCTTTGCCGCAACAACCCCTTTCTGTCTATTTTCTTTTTTTTGTCCTTCTCCCTTTTTGTCCTCCCCTTCTTCTTTTGTCTCTCTCCATTTCTCTTTTGTCATGGAATCATCGTCATCTTCATCGTCGTTACCATCTGACAATCACGGTTCACTGAATGCAGAAAGGCGGACGCGCAAAAGTCGAGAAATAGAAACTACGCAAAAAATATCCGAAATAACTGTTTTGGGAGATGAAAGCAACGAGGAGAATGATAAGAATATAGACGAGAACGCTCCGCTAAATGTCGCACAGAAGGATGATCTTCCTAATGTGGCACAAGTTTCAATAGTACCAAAACACGCTCAGCTCACCGAACAATACTTAGCTGAACTCGCCTGCTCACCCTCTGCCATAGCTCCTGTTCCCAACGCGATTAGAGCATGGGCAGCTGAGTTGCCCGAGGTTCCTGAATCAGTCCAGCCAATGACGGGCCAAGCTCATATTCTAGAGTTAGACCCTGACACGGCACATGATCGCAGTAACGCCGCTGGACAAATTCACGAAACAAAAGATGTATTTACAGAAACGCAAAAAATCGCCTATGTCGGCCTATGTGCGTTGACCAGTCTTGAAGTTGTGCACGATTATCAGGGTAACGATCATACCTATGCACGTATGAGTGCCGGCAACTGGCAGCGCAATTTGATGCGAATGATTTATACTCATATGGACATATCGAAAGAAGGTGAAGCAAAGAGAGACAGAACGCCAGTCTACTTTTGCACAACTACTAACTCCTTGTCTGTTTTTGGTACAGAAATCGAGATGATTGAAACGCTTTCGAAGCATCATATTCTGCCGACAGATTTAGTTCATCAATTTACTGCTCAAGGTGAAACAAAGACGGTCAACTTGGGTGACTTTCATCAGGTCAATGAAGAGCAGTCGAGCAAAGATTTTATCATCGATTTGCGCTGGACAATCATGTGCGACCTGTTCTTGCTCTGCCTTAGCTCGGAAACGTACGATGCCCGATCTCGAGTGTTCATTGCCCGTGTCGCATACTATCTCTCGTTGGACTGGTTTCGAGTTCTGAGTTACGAAAAACGCATTGCCGAGCATTTACTGCAAAACGATCCCTGGGAAACCGAAACCGTGGCAACGTTTACGACAACACAGACGAGCATGGAAGAGTGCTCTAGTGTACGAAATGACGCAGAACGTTTGGGTAGAAACAAACAGCGCAAAAAGAAGCGCTTCGTGATGATTGGTCTTGCTACGCTGGGTGGCGGTTTAATTCTTGGTCTTAGTGCCGGTTTGATGGCCCCAGTCATTGCAGGTGGTATTGGGGCTATCCTGACCACAGTGGGTGTCACTGGTACGAGCGGTTTTCTAGGTGGCACAGCTGGTATTGCTTTGATCACAGGTAGCGCAACTCTTGCTGGAAGCCGTAAGTATCCCCAATCTACGTATATGGTCAAAATTTCTTTTTCTGACTTCATCTTTATTTAGGACTTGGAGGTAAAACTTTTTTTTTCTTTGCACACGAAAGTTCGATTATTCACGCCATGAATTTTTTTACCTTGTTCTAAAGCGGTTAGCATGAACAAACGCATGAAAGCTATTAACACGTTTGAATTTCTGCCTGTACACACGGATGACCATGTCAATTGTATAGTTACCATTACAGGGTAAGTGAACGTGTGATTGATTTTAAGTATTTCTTTCTTATTTTTTTTCCTTCTTCTCATAGATGGTTACCTAATACAGATAACAATGAAGAGGCGACAACGTTACCATTCAGCACATTAGATCCTTTGATGGGCGATCATTTTTCATTATATTGGGAACCCGAAATGTTGGTTGCTCTAGGTAGCGCCTTCAAAATCTTTGCCACTGAGGCTGTAACGTTTTCAATTCAACAAGCGTTGGCCCATACGATTATGGGTGCCTTGTTGGCTGGTCTGACCTGGCCCCTCGCGTTGACCAAACTCGGCTATCTGGTAGATAATCCTTGGGCCAATGGTCTGGATCGCGCCCGTCTGGCTGGCTTGATTTTGGCGGATACGATCATGAATCGTAATCTTGGCTCTCGACCGGTGACATTAGTAGGGTATTCCCTAGGCGCACGTGTGATCTTTTACTGTTTGCTGGAGTTGGCTCGTGTCAATGCCTATGGTTTGGTGGAAAACGTGGCATTATTTGGAACGCCTGTGAGCGCATCCAAGGCTCAGTGGAGAGAATGCACTACGGTCGTGTCCGGCCGGTTTATCAATGGATACGCTACGAATGACTGGCTCCTTGGGTTTCTTTTCCGAGCATCGACTGCGGGCTTAGGTAACGTAGCTGGCCTGCGTCCATTGCAGGATATCGAAAGCAACAGAGTACAGAATCTGGATTGTACAGACCTCTTAAAAGGGCATCTGAATTATCGCTCTGCCATGCCGAAATTACTGAAACGTGCAGGATTTAACGTGACTTCTGAAGAACTTCCAGAGCAAAAAGAAAAGGAAGACACGCCAACCAAGGTAAAGTAGACAGTACCAAGTAAGGTCATCGAGAAAAACGGTCTTTTTTTGCTTAGTTCTGCGTTTGTAGGAGCTTACTGTTAGGAACTCCACTCTTTCGTCTCTATCTTCTGGCAAGGCTTCTATTCAATTTCCTAGCAAGCAGCAGCCGTCATCTTCATCTTCGAGTTCCTCCTCCTCCACCAGCTCGTTCTCTTCTCATTCTTCCACTTCTTCATCGAAAGTCATGTCCCGACCTGATACCCCCACTGTCACGCCCGAACATAAACCGCCTTCGGATATGGATATCATTGCAGACATTCTGGCCAATGCCACAGCAGCCGCGGCGTCTAAATCCGGCACTTACAGTTCTTTGTCTTCCGGTAAAGCATCGATCGCCCGATCCCGGTCCGATACCCTACGAAGTTCCACATCTGAATCACGCTTCAGTCTCTTTGGAAAAAAGAAGCCGGCCGAAGAGGAACGGGATGAGACGCATCGTCAGCTGAAAGACGTTGGAATTGAAATCAAGGAAATTCAGAGTACCTTGGGGCGCATGGTCGTACCTGACGAAGTATTGAATCCAATGCCCAAATGTACCTTGGAAATGCCGCCGCATGCACGCATCAATCGATAAGCATGGTCCTCCTCTATCTTTGTTCGTTACTTCGCTTCCTCTCATTCCATTTTCCAAACTGTACATTTAGTGTAGTCTCATCATCTGCCTTTTTTTTTTAATTTTCGCGTGTAAAATGTAAAACGATTTGTTTTTTTTGTTTACTTTCCTTTTCCAAATAAGCATTGTTCCATTGTATTTTGATAGATGTATGCTATCTGATTCACTTTCAAAAACATGAAAGAAGTAAAGAAATGGTACATTCCGTCAAAGAAAAGAATCGTTTTTTTGGCTTTGTTAGTTACATTTATCGTAACAAATAGCAATGAAATGGTGTGTGAGAGAGAGCGAGCGAGATAGTGCGTGTTGAGATGTAGAAAGGGCAGTGAAGGGAAGCAAGAAAACAAAAAGAAGCCTAACTACTACTGATCCTGCTCATGCTTGGATGATTGTCCTTCGGCATGAGAGGATTTCATCTTTTTATGTTCATGTCCATCACCTGATTCTTCCAATTGTCTTTTCAGATATTGATTTTCCTGTCTTGTCCTATCCAGTTCTGCCTTGAGAAGTTCGACCTGTCGGTTGAGTTCATTGATGGCTTGATCTGTCAGTAGTTTCTCCAATGTCCATTTTTCCAGCGTTGCGGCTTCATTATCTTTCAGTTGTTGGATATAGGCAGCTGCACGTTGAAGAATGGATCCCTTGTTCTTTTCGCAACCAGGCACTATCCGGGCAATCTCATTAATTCCCTCATTGATCGTCTCTCGACGTCGACGTTCGACTTGCTTGTGGTTTTCACGTCGTAAACGATGCCATTCAGCCGATCCCTAAAATAAAAAAAAACCAAAAAGGCCCTCTTTTAAGTCCTTCTGCTACTTTCTTATCCTACCAAGAGAGAAAGAAAGAGAGAGACACAAAAAAAAAAACGCTTACCACGGGTGGTTTACCGTTTTCATCCGATGACGTTCGTCGTTGATCTGGTGTTTGTTGGGAGGTCGAGGCTGGTTGGTGTAATTGTTTTTGTTGTTGTTGCTGTGGTTGTTGCTGTTGCTGTTGTTGCTGTTGTGGTATGTTGCCATAGTGTGCCTGTTGATGTTCATCCGATGGATGTTTAACTTCGTGTTCATTCATTTCTTGCTTCATATGATTCTTTCCTTCTCGCTTCGAAGCCATTGGCCGCTGATGTGGTGGTTGTTGATGTGATGATTGTTGTCGTTGTTGTTGTCGTTGTTGTTGTCGTTGTTGTTGTTGTTGTTGTTGTTGTTCCTGGGGTTGTTGGTGTTGCTGGTGTTGTTGAGCAGCTGCTGTTAATGCTCCCAAAGGATTCATTGCTGCGTTTGCTTGCATGGATTGATGCAATGCCTGCAGTGACGCTGACTGGGATGGTGTGATAGTTGCCCTATTAGAAAATAAAGAGCGTTTAGATAACTTTCATGAGCGTGTTTGAAGTGAGATGTATTTACCACAGTTCAGCGGCGCTTGTGACGGCTGGTGCGGGGAAGGATGAAGTAGAGGAGGATGTGGGAGAAGTAGAAACCTTATCTTTCCCCACCGAGGATTGCTCAATCTTTCAGCCAAGTGAAAAAAAAGGAATGGTTCTAGGTAAGTTTTCTTCTTCCTTTTTTTTTTTTCCTTTTTTCTGTTCCCCTTCTTCGTTTCTTCCCCTCTCCCTCCTAAATTTCCCTTGATTTCCCTTCCTTTCTATATCACTTACCGATTCTCCTTTCAATTCCATATAAGATTTGTTTGACATAGTCGTATCTTATCCTTGAATCGATATATGGTAAAACCAAACAAAAAAATACAGAGAGAAGCAAAAGAGTATGGAGGGTACAAAATCAAGCAGAAAAAAATATTCCAGAGTCACTCAGTCAACGACGTAGGGGTGAGGACAGTTTGAAGAGGAAGAAGGGGATGAGCACGTAAGAGCGAAAACTTTCTTTCTGGGGCAAAAGAACCAGACGTTTTATGAAGAGGTTATTGTCTGACTATATGAGAAAGACCAACAGATGGCATGGTGAGTCATTATTGTTGTGTCTTTGCGTTCTTTCAAAGTTCGCGGGAGTGGTTTAGTGAAGGGGAGCGGGGGCCAGAGTCCCAACGCCCAACCTCTTGGTGATCTCTCGTGACTTTGTGACGATTTCTTTGGGCAACTCACCTGACTTGGGAAAAAGAATCGCTTTCCTACCCCATTCTCACAGAAAACCTTTTAATCCATTCGGACGGCGATTTTTCAAATCATTCAAACCCCGTTTCAGAAATCTTCCAATCACATCAAGAGG
Organism: Apophysomyces variabilis; assembly: GCA_002749535.1. NCBI lineage: Eukaryota > Fungi > Mucoromycota > Mucoromycetes > Mucorales > Mucoraceae > Apophysomyces > Apophysomyces variabilis. The sequence goes on along the minus strand of MZZL01000408.1, from coordinate 1,501,857 downwards.
CTATACCATCTTGTCAAACTTGCCAAGCTTAGAAACCTTGATATGCTATTGTTAGTCTACACATCGTAACTCGTTACCAATATAGGAAAACGTGTGGTACGCAAATGGAAAGCATCACAGTAAGATAACTTGTTGTCGTTTTCATATCTATATCCTATAACACATTGCCCAAAAAGGAAGAAATAATCGATCAAAACGGGCTTGTATAAACATATCAAATACAACATCTCGTAGTTGAAAATTGCTTTCTGGTAGTTTAGTCAGTTGAAAGCTTGCTATCGGTTTCCGTCTTGCAAAAAAGAAAGATGCTTGCTTATTCAGCCAACAGCTTAATCCAAGAAATTTCGTAAACGAGCAGAAGAAAGCGAAGGATGATCAAGTACATGTATGATTCCCCGTTTGAGTCGATGCTCACTACTGTCAGGCTTTCCGCTGAAAGAGTCAACAGGGATGCAAGTGGCCGGATGGTGATCTTCTATCTACATTTTTCCGGGTGCGAAGATGGATTAAATGATCGACAGGTTTCTAATGCCAAAATATTCATAGGTCTACCCTATATGTATTAATCAGGTGGATAAAACATGACAACTTTGAAAACTAGATGAACAATCCTGTGCTGGATTAATTATGACATACTCTTTGCAAGACTATTTATTGCATCGTACGGTAATGATGGTTGTCGGTGCGTCTGATGTTAACTCTAATGCATGTTTATTTAGATTCAGGCGACTGACCTGACCAATAGAGGAGGCACGTGTATTCTTAAATGCCTTGGGAGTTGCAAGCTGTTTTACTATGATTGCGCAAGCAAAGTGAAGGAGATAGACTTTCTAGCCTGGTTTGTGCGAGATAACAATAAAGAAGGAGTGTAGTTAGCCTAGTTGTCACGAGTGGACAAAGTATTCTCTATTACAAAGACTTCTATTTCTCACTTGGCTTCCAGCTAAACGTATATATTGCAAGAAGACCGGGCGGATGACACACTGATTCATGCCAAGGAGCAGACCTGCACTCTGCCAGTTTTTAACTCCGAGATTTTTTAAAGACCGATTCTGCAGTGGCTGTCTGTTGGTTGGAAAGGGTCATTGTTTGTCCGTTCTACCTAGGTCTGTCCCATGTCTTTTCAACTTGATACTTGTCTTCATTCTCTTCATCTATTAGCAAGGTAAATCTATAGAGGAAGAATTGCAATGCATAGGAAAGAGCGCAGTCTGCCTTAAGTTCCACTCGGTTTTTCCTTAATGTGGCGCAACTGGTAAAGATGGTCATACACAGGGAGTTGTAATAATTGTAACCCTTTTAGTAACAATAATGCCAGCCACATCCTCTTTTTTGTTTGTCCATAAAGTTACAGATGTGCCTGTGGAGTTTGAAATTCACCGCTGAGACGACTCAAACCAGCTGATTCTGTTGGCAGGTTTTTTAACAGAAACTATGTTTTATTTATCTTCATGTTATATAAGACTGTCCATATAACTACTCAACAAGCACATAATATACGTAATGGAGCCTTTGTTCTTTGCATTTTTTTCCGCTGATTAGTAAGGTCTCTGTCTTTCTTGGCGAGTTTTTGTGTCCTTTTTCTAATTCCAGTGCAGGCCAAGACAACGCTCAGCTTTTCGGCAACTGATTTCCGTTGAAATAGAACTCCGTCCAACTTTTTTTTTCTACCCAAGAAAACCTTTGTTCGTTTTCTTTTCTTTTCTCTCTTCTTCTAACAGACACACTCTCTTTCTCTCTGTCTCTCTCTCTTATTGCTTGTGATTTTCACGTTTTTGTAAAGAAATGGGCTGCGGTGACGAAATCAAATCCATGAACTTCTCGCTTTACGGGCAATGGTAAAAGGAAAACAAAAACGAGTTAAAAAAGACGCTGACGAAGTACCAATCTCAACATATTTCCTTTTTGCTTATGGACTGATAGGCTCGGTATCGCGTCGATTATACGTAAGTACTTTTTACATCAATGAGAAACCACCTTGGCTGATGGTCATCAACTTGCAATGAAAAGTGCTGATTGCTCTGGGTATTGTCGGATTTCTGCAACACGTCGTGTTTTCCATTGTTGGATGGTAATGTTTGCTGGGAGAAAAGGGTGGTGTGAGGAACAGGATGGCAGCTCACATTACGGAATGGAATGATAACAGGGTCATTGCATTCATTCTCGTGTTCGCGGAAATACCATTGTGCATAAAGGTAACATGACCATTTACCTTGCTAACCTGCAGCGATACTGACGATTGTCTCTTGATCCTTCATCGTAGTTTTGCCCTACTAGCCCGAAATTGTTTGTATTACAATCTTTTTCTTTTTGCTGCGATCTATGTACCGAAGAAGTTGTTGACCCATGACGATGTGTAGTGATACATTTATTGCGTACTTTGAAAACTGTTATTTCCGAGCAGCCATGTATCTTGTGTAAGTTTTGTGACAGGAAGGACGAGATACGGGTTTGTTTGTTGGGTTTGACAGTTGAGTTTGTTTTTAGGTTTGCTGTCGTAATGTTCCTTTCAAACTTGATGGGTACAGGACCACTGATCGCAGCAGCTGTATGCCTTTTGTTAGCTGCCATCTGTTACGGTAAGTTTATTTGGTTCTGGTTCAAAAGCCGCTTAGTCTGTGTTTTAAATTTCTCTTTCTTTTTTAGGCGCTGCTGCTTTCACAGGTCAGGCATTTGCTAGCTCAAAGTAAGTCTTTGTGATGGATGAGTGAATGGGGGAGTAGAAGGGGGAAAAGAGGGCTTGAATCCATTTTTTACTTATATCTTACACGCTTTTTCCAGATTGCTGGGAGGTACGGGTGTCGACAATGTCGTATAATCCCTCTTTTTTTTTCTTTATCCCTTTTCTTTTTATGTGTATCCCTTGTGTAAAATACCACGATTTTTGTCCTTCATAAAGGTTGTCGATACAGAGAAGAAGAAGGGGTGGGGGCTATTGCTCGTGGTGGTGACTTGACTAAATAAGATGATGTGCACATTCAGAGGGTCTCCGCAATTTTTTTTCTAAAGGGCATATAAAAGGCTTTTAAGAAGAAGCAACATAGTCTATCCATTCCTTTATCTTATTTAGTTCATTTTTATCCCATGGAGAAATTTAAAGAGGTACCAGCGATAAGGGACCAATAAGAGATGGCTTATGAGATCTTTCTTTTTCTTAGAAATTAGCTTCTTTACGTGCCGAGGCTGAAGCAGCCAATGCACGCGCAGATGAATTGGATGCTAAAGTCAAGCAACTGGAGGCTGAACATACTCAGAAAGATCATGAACTCACTTCATTGCAATCGAGGTTGAAGCTTGTTGAAGAACAATTGGAGAAGACTGAGAACGAGCTTAAGAGTTCTTCCAACAAGTAAGCTTATAGAATATAAAAAGTATTTGATGGGTGGGATGACTAACTCTTTATATGTAATTGATTAGCTTCCGTGAAGCCGACTTGCGTGTGGAACAGTTGGACAAGAAGTCAACGCAACTTGAGAACCAGTTGGCAGAGATGGAAAAGGCATATGAAGAGTATAAGCAAAAATATGAAGCTTCCAGAGCAGAGTTTGAAGATCTTGAACGTCAACTCGAGGGTGTTTAATTTGTCGGTCTTAATAAAAAGTTTAATCGGCCATTGCTCAATTCCTGAGCAGCAGCACTACCAAACACACAAAGAAACATGAGATGATCAGGCCTGTTCTATTTGAGCAAAGGAAGAGTTGTTTTAAGGTTCCGTTAAAGCACCTTCCACATCAAGCACGTTTAGCCCCATGATAAGCCCTTGAAAGGAGAGAGAGAAAGAGAAAAAGAGAGAGAGTAAAGACTAAAGCAAGACACAAAAGGTTTTCCCAGTCCATTATCAACGGATGCCGTGTACCCCCTCCCCTGGCTCGGCTTTTCGAACCCCACACGCATGTTCCGCACGTGCTGAACTATTTTTGTTCTCCCCTTTGCCCAGTGAATGAAATACCACCCTATTAGTCTTCGCTCGCATCAGCATCCCGAATATTGTCGGTTCATTTACTCAACACATTATGTATAGGAAGGAATTGCATGAATGTCTGATAGATCCAATCCTAAGGATACACTAGTCTTTTTTACCCAAAAAAACAATAAAGCCTCTTTTTTGTTTCATATAAACTTGAGCAAATATAAAGCATGCTCGGGAAGTTGAGGTAGATAGAACTTCCTCAATGAAATGACTGCTAATAAGGTGAAAACTGACTTTCACGGATGAATGGGAGGGCTAAAACATGGAGTGTGAATAGAGTGCATGCTGCTCATTTTCCTGACAGGCTCGGCCATAGGAAGCAGAGTCAGTGTCTTTGAGGGTATCGGGCTATCCAATGTATAGGCCACAATCTGTCTTCACAGCAATAGTGTTATCCATCCATGGGTTGCCGGACATCATATGACTGACAATGGTGGCCCTGTAGCCTATCTTGTATCGATCATCATCCTGATATCGGCTGCGTCACTAACTTCCTCTTTTGACTGACTCATGTCATTGATGATCCACAAAGACCATCATGAACGATAGTCAGCTGCAAAGCACCTAATCAGCCAAGGAGGAACTGAGACAAGTGGATGATAAGAGAAACTGTTGCTTCTTGCAGGTAAACAGGCCGAAAGGAAAAGTGGAAAGAGGATCTCTCACGTGGCCCGGCATGCTCTTGGCAGCTTCACATTGACACAGCAGAAAATCATTTTTAAACTCCGGATTTGGTGGGGAGTACCCTATCTGGGTTCCAGTTGACGTACGTCTTACGTGTATTATATCTTTCTCAATCCAATTCAATTCCCCTTTGCAAGTTACAGACTTACTATTTCATCCATTGAACCATGATAAAACCAAAGCTAGTCTGTAAGAAGCACAAATCATAAAGATGACTAGAGAGGGACTGATATGCGAGGATCAGCATACTGCACAGCAACCCTCTTTTTTCTTTCCTTTTTTTTTTGTATCTGTGATCAAATATGGAAACGCCTGCGGTGTTATTCGGGGAAAGAAATTTTAGAACGTATTTTTATAGTTACTGCTCACCGGACGCTCTTTCGGTCTTTTTCCTTACTTCAACATATGCTTCACCACGAACCAATACAAGAACAAGAACCAGAACGAGAACGAGTACGAGGGAGAACAGAAGGAATAATAAATTCTTCTCCCAATGACCTCTCTCGAGATAACCATCCGTTGAGCTTGGCGGGAAATTCCTGCAGTGAATTCGATCCCCATGAGGTTGAACCAGACGATCGCATTCATGAATACGTTCCGCCTTTTTTAGTCCGAACAAAATCAAGAATTGAAAAAGAAGAATTGCATCAAAAATTAGAACAGCAAAACAAACGAACCAGTCCGTATGCAGGCTTATACAGATTTTATGAACGATATTCAGCATCCATTCTATTGGAAAACAAAGCAGCCGTTGCCCGAGATCATTTAGGTATTTGGAAATTAGGACAGAAATAAAAAAAAACCAGAAAAAAGACAGCTACAAGAGTAATGGAAGTGAGTGATAATTGTTTATTTCTAGCCAACGAACGAACATTTCTTGCATGGTTACGGACTTCATTATCATTGATCACTGTTGGTGTCGGTAAGTTATTCAGCTCAAACGAATTCAGGGAGTCGAGACTCATTTGTTCCATTCTTTGTGAATATATTGTAAACAATTTGGATCATGACAGCCATCACTCAATTATACCATTTGACACCGGCTGTGGGCGAAGATACTCGTGCTCGGTCGGCTGGACGAGCTTTGGGTGCGACTTTTGTTGTCTTTAGTATCCTCTTTCTTTACTTTGCCAATATTCGGTACTTCCATTCCCAGGTGGCTCTTACCAAAGGTATGTTCCCCGCCAGTCGAGGAGCCATTTTATTTGGATCCACCTGTGTCTTGGCTGTCCTGATTGCCATGTTTATTGTCGTGCTGACGGAAAATAAATGATTTCCCGCCATACTCTACATGTACTCCACTGTAAGTCTATTTTCCCTCGCTATTTTCTTTTTTTTTTTGAGCCCAAATGAAATAGTTTATTTGTATTAAATTGGCAATACACTGCTCCCCCATACACACATAAAGTGCAGGTACTTCCGGATAGTAAGCTAGCAGTTTTAAGTCTCCTTATATTTTCTATAAACAAACATGTATGGAACGATCGCCCCACCAACCAACCACTGACAACAGGCTTGTTTCGTTTTTTTTTGGGTACCTCCTTTAACATAAACATATAAGAGCTCTTCCATTTTGTCCATTTCTCTCTTCCTCCCTCTCCTCTCTAAACCGCAAATCGCAGCCACTCTTTGTTCTTTTTTTTTTTCCTTCCCTTTCTACGTCCTTTATAACGCGTTCTCCATTCTCTATCTTAATTGCTATTCATTCATGGTTGCCCATAACAAAACTGCTTTGCTCAACACTATTCGACCAATAAATACTACTGGAGGTCAATGGTAAGATAAATTTGAACTACAAAGAGGAAGGAATGCCATTAAACTCGTTCTTTTCTCTATAGCTCATGGTGTGGCAAATACGGCCATCAACGCGGAAGTTGCCCGTTCCTCAGATGATTTATACATCCACCCACTTTTTATGTTCTGTAATATACACATATATGCCATTAGCAACGCAAAAACACAGAAAGAAAAAGTTCTATTATTATTAGGCATTACTGAAAAAATAAAAAAAATCAACCATGTGCAACAAAAGAATGAAATAAACCTCTGGCTTTCGTGACGGAAAAAGGAAAAAAGAGTAATAAGGCTTCTGTGTTCATGGGCGGATCCCGATGTCAAATGGTGACAAGAAGAAGGAAACTTTGATTTAGTTTGAAAGGCGCTTGCCTGATTTTAAAAAGTTCCGGAACAAACCGAGAGAGAGAAAAAGAGAAATACGGGATGTCTGGTTTCAGCATTTGCGGGTTCGTTAGGATAAAGTATGAACGATCGGAAACCATTGCCGCGAGATTCATTTCTCCCGCCATGCTATTCGTGACGATAAGAATTACAGGAGTCAACTCCATTCCGTTTGCAGTCTGATGGGCGCACGGATGTCAGTTCCTAACACAAGGTTTTGTTTTGTTTTTCTTTATATTGGAAACACAATTCTCATCTCATCTAAATAATCTCCATTCGAGTTTCTTTACAACCATACGCCGACGGCGTAATCTCGATCAGACACGGTCGAGGAATCGATATAGCAGGGATTTCCTAATCAATGCATCATCAGCACCTGGAGCAACAACAACAAGGCAGAAGAACTCACGCTCTCAGGTCTATCAAACAGATAGGCATACAGACAACGCAGGACAGTTTCGTGTGCAATAATCAAGACGTCGTTCTTCTCACGTTCTAATTCCATAATAACTGATTCTAGGCGGATAGCAAGATCGTGATACGACTGAAAATATCCATTTAGTACGTTCACTGTTACTATGTCTCATGTGAGCTTAGTTACCTCAGCACGAGGATAACGGTGTCTGTAAGGTTCCTGACGCGCCCTGATCACTTCTTCTGGGAACTTTTCCTAACATCTTTAATCTTAGCTAATAACCCTTTTTTTGTTCTAGACCACTTTCCCCTTCTCCCACCTTAATTTCTTCCGCTGTCATCCCATCGACAACGCCGGGATTCAATTGGTTCAAGACAGAATGCTGCCGAACAGGTATACCAGCTTTGGCAAACGGAATCGCAGTTTGTTTACCTTTCTTTCTAGTCGATGTCCAGACCTAAACGATTTTGGTTCAGTATCCTTTCTTTCTGCTCAACATGATCCTAGCCATCGATCTTCTTGACTAACCGTAATCGGTCTTTCTTGATCCTCTGTAATTCCTGAGGTAGTCCGTTTCTGCTCACGGTAGGAAAGTACAAAATCCTTGAGTTTTTCTGCATAAGCTTCACCTTCCACTGACAGCGTTGAATCATCCTTGTACGTTTGAGGATCCTTGGCATCTCCAGCCTAGAATCAAAACTCTCAATCCTTCTGTTACTGCTTCCCTTGTTTGGTTGTTACCCGAGCAAAATAGATAGTTCTAGGTCGATTGTGCAGGTTCATCAGATAGTATACAATGCGCGACTGTAGGAACAGATCATCAATACACCGTTTCGGTTATGTTACAGTCATTTATCCTTACTTGCAAATAACCTTGCACATTGTTCACGATCAGTTGTTCACCAACATTCATTAGTTTCACAAACGGCAAGGACAGATCCGCAATCGTTTCATAGTTGGCCATGTGCTGTTCTATCCTATTCTATTCGTGCAGGTTCAGGAGGTCATTCGTCCACGTTCCCTGATGTTCTACATACTGTATAATCCTTCACAGCCTCCTCTGGATCCCATCCAACATACTTTGAACCAAACAAAGGGAAAATTCAGTCAGGATGTATATGGATACACAAAGGGAGCCAGGTACTTACATCTGGTGATGATATCTTAACACTTCGGATATTGGCCAGAACAATCTCGTTTTTGTTGCAGATCGATTCTGAACAAGTGTTTATATCAGTTGCTCCTTCCCCTTGCATGGAAATAAATCTTACCAATAAACAATGGCTAATTTGGTTTTCCATGACAATCAAAACAAAATGTTGGCCATAGATCTTTTCCCTCCTTTCTTCTTGTTAATGCTCAGCTTACATGAATGCCATTGGCTCGTAGTTTATCATGAATAGCTCGCCGCCGATCCTCCGTTACATTGTTGCCATCGTAGATACCGACCTGTCCCCCGCCTGTTTCAAGCCATTCAATCATATCATCTAAGCATTCATCTGCAATCTTCAGTCGTTGTTGAAGGGCTTCATGGTTGCCTATTTTTATACAATATTTTAGCGAGAGTTATGCAGAATAAGACGATCAGATGAATGATGGTTAATGAAAACCCTTACTTGGATCGAAATAATCGTTCGGGATGGAACCCATACGTTGTCTTCGATAGTTTCCAACGCTAAATACTTTGGTTGAAACACCCAACCAGCGCATATAGCGACAAAGCGATCGTGACACGTGGGTTTTCCCTCTAGCTGGGAGGCTGTTTTATGATGATAATGAGCACCTTTTCACGCTATGCTTACGATCGTCAGTGTATGAGGACCTACCCCACCGTGATGATTGCTACAGCGCCTGCATGGAACAATCTACCGCTTGCTGTTTTGTAAAGTTGAGCAGCCATGCACTTCGTTTAAAGAAAATGAAGATAAAAACGACGGTTCGCCTCGGTGTTTGAATCGCTACTTCCTTTGCGACGCACAACTGCCAAAGAAGACACGTGGCTATAAAAAGTTGCTGTCTCTCAGATGCTTCGCACAAAGTTCCACAGGATTCACGCGGCTTAGTGCTTAAACGCTAAGGTGTAAAGATGTACCTTGTCTATCTTGAATTAAATTTGAATTCTTGTTTGCTTTCTTTCAGCCAAAAGTTGCTTCTTTGGCCCTATTAAACATTAACCAGTAAATTGATGAACTAGCATATCGCAAAGGACAATTGTTCAAATGACCCTACATTGCTACTCTCTAAAGAAACAGGCCTTGTGAGGTGAATCAAAAGTTGCAGATAGTGTTAAACTGGCACTAGGGAGGCATGACCATTTGCAACCTTGCTAACGATGGATGAACTTAACAATCATCCTTTGTATTAGGTCTTGTTCTAATAATAACCAGACTGACTACTGAAAACGTCCGCTTTCGTGGTAGCATTGCGCTCTTTGTTGCTATGCAGTATCTGAGCGCCACGGATATAGCAAGCTAAGTCTAATTACACCGATAATATAACTTTTTGATGCATGCAGATATTATTGCAAAAGAAATAATGATTGGGAAGTCTAAAGGCAGTTCCTTACGGTGCTGTTTACACTGAGAGACCAATTTACAACGACAACTTCAAGATAACCAGCGATGATGGATCTATAGCCGAATGGAAACATTCAATCGTAAAAGATGCCTTTTAAGTGTTACTGATTACGAGCGTTATATGGTTTGCAAGTTCGTCGTCTACTAAGCTACAGCTTTCTATATACGCATGGTTCATTAATAGGTTAGCTGTGATATCTGATTGCTTGCCTTAGCAACAAAATTGATTTCTGTAAGTAACCGGCCATTGTCTGTTTGATTCAATAATATAAGAGGCAATGCTATGTGAAGTTTCTTTTGCTGTTGCTCATATATGGGAGGTTACTGCAGTAGTCCCGTGTCAGTACGTTTTTGGTCTGAAAGATGGGTTTGGTCAATGGTCCCTTGGCGGGAAAGCTCACTCAATTCTTTATGTGTTACAGTTCATAGAGATACACATTACGGTAGTATGCTGCTGTCAGACAAAGAATCTTTTCAAAGCTTTCCCAATAATGATAATCTGCTTTTTCCATCTATAGCCAACTGCCTATATATGTTATTGTCAGTTAAGCAATGTATATTTCCGCCTTGATTAGTTTGCTTTTGAAGTACTATCATGTATACTAAAGGAGGGGAAGCGAGGACCTACTAATCATTTTGATTCATCGTAAGCATATATAGTCCGTTGATTCTATGCTCCGAATATCTGATATTGTTTTTCATTGTATCATGATAGCCATCTTTGGTAATTCCTACATTTATCGCATCAAACTAGGCAAACTATGACAGGTGTCTCTTACATCTGGCATGCCACAAAAGCCTTTCCTCTAGTAGTATCAAACTGATTCATCTTGAGATGATATATCATAGTTTGGTTTCTAGACCTTGACTGTTTAACGTTTCTGGTCCCCTGAAAGCAGAGCGATCCTCGTCTTCGAGAAGTTCCCAGAATGGCTTAAGCCCTTCCTATCCAAAGTGAACGGCGCAGGCCATCACCCTTTTCCATCGTCTGGCTAAACGACTTTCTTTGTGCGTGGACGATAAAACTATCCGCTTTTACTGCCTTCTTCATCCTTTACTTAATGTATTCTTTCAAGAGGTTATTGATGCCATTGATTATCAGAATCCATTTACCACAGAGAGAGGGTGATAAAGGTCTGGTTTTCCTTTGATCAGGAGCCCTCAAGCAGGACTTGTCGAATTTAAGTTCTTCATTACTAGTGTTTTTCTTTGAATTTCCGTATTCTCCTGCTTGTGCGAATGTATAAAGGAAAATTGAGAAATATAGGTTCCAAACTTTTTTAATACATCCCCTGCGATAATGGTTTTTCAGATTTCAGTGTATAATTATGGACATCGCGTCTCCTAGTTTCCAACTAGATCGTTATTAAAGTACCTCCATGCGTTTGAGGGCTCCCAAAAGGTAAATAACTGACAGTGAGGAACCGCAAAGGCCCTTTGCGGATATTCCTTAGCTTTAGCATTGTGTTCATGTTTGTTTAAATCTGAGACGGTTTGGATTTAAGGAGCTACCATAGGCGACATTGTACTTATATATAGGACTACAGATACTGAAAGAGTATACCTGTTATGACCTGACAATTAATCCGAAGCGTAAGCTAAGAGTCTATACCCTACTGTGTCTCTAAAAAAGAGGAGAAAACAGAAAGGAAAGGGGCACGGGACATCTCCGTTTCCGGAAGGATCCATGAGTAATTCAATGATATCTTTCCGGAAAAAGCAGATTAGGATTCATTAAATCGTAACGTCTTAAAGAATGCGTACAATAGTTGTATTAACAGAATTTACCTATTGTTAGTCAAGGTTGTTGCTTTATAAACTGTTTGGGTTCTTCCTAAACAAACAAACAATTATTTGATCTGTGAGTAACAAAACATTGTAATGTGCTTTAGGTCTGGAGATATCTAGGTATCGATGCCAATCCATGTTCTCCATGTACTCTATGTTGCATGCTACAGCAACAGTTTCAAGCTTTTAATAGGGAGAGTGAGCAGCCATAGGCGATAGGTACGGAAGCTCGACAAGCTGTTGGGATCCTTACTGTTAGTATGCTTTCTTTTTCAGACACTAGCTTTATTTCCACATTGTTTCCGCCTGTTCGCCATCGGACAAACACATTTTGAGGTAATCTTGCACTCTCATTTAGGTCTTTCTTTGTTTGTATTGTTTGGGGTAATTAATCGTTATCTAGCCAACTAATATGTGGGCGTTAATTGCTAAGGTTTCACAAAAACCAGTGCAGAAATGGCAAAACCATAGAGGAGTGTTCTTTGTCAGCTTTACGCTATTGACGAAATAGTCATAAACATACGCTAAACCATTATCTATGCATCAATCATAAGACCACTAGAGGATGACATCGAAGCTGCTTGATTCTTCGCTTTTACGGCTAATTATGGTTTAGATATTGTCAAACCCAGAATAGTGTCACGGCTAAGATGAAGAAAATCGGGTTTTTGATACAGAACAGGTATTTGAAGCGCCGCGTCTGTCCAGTAACGGAGATAGTTTGCATATACCAGGTCTAAAAGACCGAAAGCGTAACCGTAATTGCTGAAACGTTATCATATTGATTGGCACGCGGTCTAGGAAACAAAGAGTATACTTCAAAACAGTGAGATATCCACAACCAGAGCGTGTATTAACGTTGATATCAGGTAGGAGCTGAAGATATGATGCTAAACTGGTTTGGCCAAGATATGGCATTCAGGTAACTTTAATAAGCACAAAAAGAATTTAAGGAGAAAGATATAAAGTTGTGCTGCCTACAATGTTATCCAGGGTAACCGTCCGTGTGATCAACAATCAAAGAATGCTTGTCAGAGTCGCTATTTTTATATTCATTGTAATACTACCTCGGAAAAGGATGATTACCAGGTTCATATCATTGACTTTATCCCAACCGGTGATATATGTCTTATCCATTTACAATCAATTTTGCAGAGAACTCTGTTGTTCTTCTCTAAATATTCTCTGTTTTTGTTTTATCTTTCTCTGTAAAAAGGAAAGAGTAAATGGGCAAGAGCATAAGTTCATGTTGATGGTATGTTTAATTAAGCCGAAGCAAGAGGGTCTAGATGAAGGCATGATATAGTTAATTAGTCGCGACAAACAGTAATCGTATCGGGAATTATCTTGCCAATACATAGAAGCGTATATAGACTTTGAATAAGCATTGTATGCTAGGTTACAATAGACTATCTTAATTCTGGTGTTTCTGGAGCTATGGTTCCATAGAAATTGCGATTAAATGAACAAAAAGGAGTGGTATTCTACCGATACGGGCAATGTTACTCGGAGCAAACAAAAGAGAAAGCAAGTCGCTAAATCGACTTTCTTTTTCTCCAAACATACTACATGGTAAAATTATCTTAGTAAAAACCCATTGAGGCTGAGCGGACAAGAAGGCTGCATCATGGCTTTCGAGATTTTCAATACCATTGGGCACGTATCGCTATGGTAAACTAATTAGGCGAACAGTTAGTTCCGGTTATATAAACTTAAATTCCATTTTCTGCGACATGGTCCGAACATTCAAACAGACGTGTAACAGAGGATAATGTAATACCTGTCAGGAATAGAACCAAAATGTCCACCTAAGGCGTGATCAAATCACAAATGCAGATTCGTCATTAGCATTTCAGTTCGAATGCTTTCAACAGTAATAGGTATATGTTCCTCTGCCATTGCAAAACGGCCAATACTCGCATAGAAGCAGTTGCTTAATTTCGATTGTCCCACACCAAACCAAATTATGACTCGGAGAATAAGCCATGGGAAAACAGTAGATCATATGGATAGCCTCGGTGTTATTCCGTATGTCCATCAAATAAACATAGTATTGCATGATTCAAAATAAGTCAACATAAGTTTGTATTAACTTCGTCCGTGCAGTTTATATCCATACCAATTCAGTTGAGCGATAGGATCGACAAGCATGACATTAATCGGGAAATGAACAAGTTGTTTCCATATTAGAGAGCGATCAATGGTTTTGTTTGTTCATCTCATTTATTTACAACATCATCTAATCTGCATCTTTGGAAAGAGAAGATGTATTATGTGGTTGTTGTTTGTGGGTGACACTGGCGCGAAATTGGTCGCATGAGCTCGTGTGACATTATAGGAAACTGAGGGCGAAAATTAGTTCTATTTGGGAATGGTGTTTGCCCGCTCTTTTATTTTCTTTGTTTTTCCCTCTTCCTCTCCATTTCTTCATTTCTCCCCCTTCCGCTCCTTTTCTGGTTTTTTTTTTATCTTTTCATGTACGATTAACCTATGTTGGCTATATATCTTTTGTTATTAGTCCAGATCGTGTACGCTATAGATATACGCAAACATCATACGGCCACACGTCTTCCGAATGGGACTGTGTATATCTTAGGTGGTATTCACGCCACCGACAAATTCATTTCGACTGCCTTGACCCTGCGTATCAACAACGACCTCTCTGTATCTTCTACTGCACATCAAACAGAAACCATCGCAGGACACTCTGCTTATTGGCATACATCCTCCCACTCCGTTCGAACACTATTTGGTCTGCATCAACCAAATATTTTTACAAATACACCGGGATTAAACGTCCCACCACCTCGTTACCATCATACATCCATCGAGTTAGATAAAGCCATCTATATCATAGGTGGTCGTTCCTCATTAAACTCAGAATACGGTGATATCTGGAAATTCATCTCAGATACCTGGTATATTCTCAGTACCCTTGATCATACTTTGGCTGGTCATTCTACCATCGCGTATCACTATTGGCTGATTTCATGCTTTGGTGCAACCCATGGTGGTAATACTCTGTTGCGGCAGTGTACTTGGTTTGATACCAGAACACTTAGCTATACAACTATCGCTGCAAAACCACCTCCACGAATACATGCCTGTATGACACTTTTACCTGGCCGGAGCAGTGCCCGTGCCATTTTGTTCGGTGGCCAATCCCACACAAAGGATCTTGGCGATTTATGGGAACTGCACCTAGCTGAACATCCAGCCGAAATGACTTGGCATTTTATCGGGGAAAGTCAACCCCGATCTGGCCATGCTGATGTTTTGCTCAACGATACGGTGCTGATGTACTACGGCGGTTCAATTGAGGATGCGGTCTATCTAAATCTGGAAAATAGAAAATGGATCTCACCGTCATCGAGACCTCGACTCCAGATACGGCAGGCAGACGCAGTCTCGGGTGGAATCATCGAAGGCAAAGAAGGAAAACAAGGATTAAAAGGAGGTGAAATTGCAGGCATTGTCATTGCTGTTGTAGGTTTCCTAGCTTTGAGTATTTCATACTTTGTGTGGAACCATCGGCGTCAAAGGCAAAGGAATCGACCTAACCCCCGATCCAGATTCAGTTTGCAACCACCTGCTCTTCCCCGCGGTAACAATGAAGCACGACTGTCACTTGGAAGTATCCTCATGAGACAGCGTTCTGAAACGGAGGACAGCCTCATTGTACGGATGCCTGAACCTGCTAAAATCCAGTCTCGAATCAGTCAGATCTCATTCGGTTCACAGTTCCGCATATGTAATGTTGAAGAGGAGGAACCAAAAGCGGTCGTATCAACAGCAGATAGACCGAAAGCAGCTGTGGTGCCTGATATGCCACCGACAATATTAATGGATGAATATGAAAGCGATTGCAATGGGCAAGATGTAAAAGAACGGCAACACCCTTTGGCAGTTGACCCCATCAAAGGACGACGAGAAAGCACAACGCTAAAACGACTAACGCTCAATATTTTTGCCGCGCGTCAACAACAGGACGAGGGAACGCTTCCTAGCAGCGGCACGTCAGCATCGCCGTCTTCTTTGAAGCTTTCGAAACGTAATACAATCGGTAGCCCAATCCTCGATTCTCCAGCTACAGCTTCACCAACGAACAGGCGACGATCCAGCTTATTTCGTCTTCTCCAGCTTCCGATGATTACCGCTACTGGCCCTCCGAAAAAGCTTAGTCGTGCTTCTCAAACAGGTTCCATTGGAGGGAAATCTGTTGCATCGATCCAATGGGTTGAATTCAATGATGCAATGGATTATAAAGAACAGCATGGAAACGCTTCGATGCATTTGACGGTAACCAACCCTAGACGAAGCATGACGATTGCTAGCGGTCGTACAAGTCTTTGTACGGAAGCGAGTAGCCCAGCATCTACGCCACGAAGTGAATCTTTCCCACGCCAATACCATCTTTCGGAATCAGAGGCGTTATCGTGGGGCGATGACCTTGTGGATCGCATCAACCATCATCGTCAACTATCGCAAAATAGACGACAAAGTTTTGGAAGCGACAAGACGTTTACTCTTAATCATCAGGAGGGCAGGTCCCCGCCGGATAGTCGAACTTAGAAAAGCTGTCATTGTATATTTTTTTTTATTACTTTATCCATTGTATTTTTTGTGAATTCCGATAGCCGTAGAGAGCGCGGATTATATAGCGGAAATAGAAAGAAGAAGAACCATTCTTGTCTAGTGCCCAGTTATTAGCCTGGATCAGCAGTTATTTGTACAAGTACCCTCGGATAAAAACGATTTAGATATGTATATATGAATTCTTTATGTCTTCTTGTTTATAAAGTTGGCTTGTATGCGATAATATTTTCTCTGTCTGTGTTGCAGAAAGCAGCAGCGAAAAGGGATCTGTGTGTTGCGTTTCACAAAAAGGAAATTACTTACTTGCTGAAGAGAGTGTATGCCATTAGAAACTCACCGGGCCGGACAGCTCGCCACACTTTATCTAACCAAATGCCCCTTGCGTATGTACGCCTCATTCTTGGGAGTTGCTAATCATAAATGAACAATATTTAAGAGGATTTAGCATTAGGATACGGCAAAAAGAATGGCATGATATAAAGTAAATGGGTTGTAATATGTCCTCAAGGAAAGAAAGCAGTTGCAAAGAGGAATGAAAAAGAACCATCAAAATCGATCCCTATTTATGTGGTACGCAAGTACATTGAAAAAGTGTCACATAGAGCTAGAAAGAAAAGTATTTTGAGCAAAAAAAAAGTTAATATGATAGGAGTGCTATGCGACATACATCGATTTCACCGTGATTTACTGTTTGAAACCACCTTGTTAGTCCGGCAACCGGACAACTATTACTGCCGGCAATTCTTTCGGGCGCAATCTCTTATGGCGGTCATTCCCTGAAACAAAATGGTATAAAGTCCGCTCCGCCCATCACACAACCAGTCAGCCAGCCAGAGAAGGAAGCGTCAGCTTTGACTCTATTTTCTCTTCTCTTTCCTTACTCACTTATTTTTCTTTCTTTTCTGGTTAACGGCGTAGACAGTCAAAGGAACGAGATAAAAACTTCATACCCAGAAAAGTTCCTTTGTTTTCAGGTATGCTTTTATTGACCGTGTCATGTCAACATGCTCATGAATATCTTGGCACTATCCATAAGTCTTGTACGGAAATACGCCTCTCCGAAAAAGTTCCCGCTTAACTGTTTCATAAAAGAAAAAAAAAAGGAGAGATAGAATACCGCTTACGATAATGTTCGACCTATCGTGGCGTCGTATTTTTCAACGACGTACTCGTACAATTTCAACACGCGTTTGGCTTGGCGTATTGATAGCGGCGCTGGCCGCCACATGGATGACACAAGTATCTGCTCAACATGTAGCTATGGAAAAGACAGGGTTCGAAAGGTTACCTGATAAGTTCTTCTATTTCAAAGATTCGTCGGTACGGAAAGTAGAATGAGAGAGAAAAAAGGCCTAGTTGTTTGACTGTACTTGTAGGTCGTATTGTGGTTAGATAGCAACTCACACGCTGTTTGGCGGTCAGAAAATCATGGAAAGCATTGGGATAGGGTTTCCGATATCCCTGGAAATGAAGCAACGTTCATGTATGAACATCCCTTTGATCATGACAAGGTAAAATTTATGCAAAAGGGGACGGCTGGGTTGATAACATTGCCATTTCCTTTCAGGCATATGTGTTGGGTAAAGGGAAAACCCACTGGAAAACGGTTGACAAGGGAAGGACATGGCAAAGATTTGACACGCCAGTTGAACCTGGGTCGGGTGCTCAACATTTGTCTTTCCATGCCAGCCGTGCTAATTACGTTCTCTTTACTGGCTTTAAATGCAACCTTGGTGGTTGGACAGGCCTGGATTGCCGTTCGGAGGTAAAATAAGCTCACTTTATTGTTTAGCGTGGGAGAACTAACAATCGAGAAAACAAACAATGATAGACTTATTATACCCTGAACAACTTCGAGGAACTGACGTTGTTGCGAACTCATACCTCTTCTTGCATTTGGACACTTTCTAATGAAAAGTTCCAAAACGCACCTACAAAAGAAGTGATGTGCGTTGAGGGTCCAAAGAAAGGTGGATTGACCAGTTTGCTTGATCCTGAATCACTTCGACTGGTCCAATCCGAAGACTTTTTCCATACGGACCAACCCGTTAATTTTAACACTGGGAATGAGGTTCGAGGAGTAGTCGCAGTCAGCACCATCAACCAATTCTTGATGGCCGCAGTCAAACCTTCACCAACAAAGCCAGACATGGATCTATATGTCTCATTGGATGGCGAAAATTGGCACGAAGCCGTCTTTCCTGTGGATGCTAATGTTCATGAAAAAGCCTATACCATTGTGCAGTCTAGCAGCAGTTCGATCCTGGTGGATGTACTGGGCAGTAGCTCCAATTTTGGCACGCTTTATAAATCGAATTCGAATGGAACTTTCTTTGTAAAGAGCTTGGAATACACCAACAGAAACATGATGGGAATCGTTGACTTTGAAAGAATGCAAGGAGTGGAAGGCATCATGATTGCCAACATTGTTGCCAATCATGAGCAAGTCGAAAGAGCAAACTCAAAGAAAGAAATCCAGACACGAATGAGTTTTGATGACGGGGCAACGTGGAAACCAATCAAAAACGTAAAGGATATCGAAGGAAGGGATATGCCCTGTTCAGATAGCCAGGTAAATTCCGAGAGCCGACAAAGAAAGTATAAGGAAGGGATAAGCCTGGAGTTAATATGTTTTCTTTTTCAAGTGCGCACTCCACATGCACTCAGTTACTTCCCCGCATAACAGCGGTCAAGTCTTTAGCTCGAATAGTGCTGTCGGCGTTTTGATGGGCGTTGGTAACTTTGGCCGCAGTTTGTTGGAGTATGACGAATGTGACACGTATCTGTCGGTCGATGGTGGACTGAACTGGAAAATGGTGCGCGAAGGCGCTCATATGTACGAGTTTGGTGACATGGGTTCTATACTGGTCCTTGTCGATGATGAAAAAGTCACTGACCATGTTTGGTGGAGTAAGGATAGAGGCAATAGCTGGTTAGTATCACAAAGTGAAGTTATTTTGTTTGTTCTGATCTTAATCTCATTTATGTCTTTTTCTCGTAGGCAAAAGCTCGATCTTGGAATCTCTATCCGGGCACGCATATTGACGACCGATCCTGAGTCTACTTCGCGTAATTTCTTAATCATTGGCGGAACGTCAAGATTTTCAGACTCCAATGTTCAAGCTATCCATTTGGATTTCAGCTCCGTACATCCTCGTCAATGTCAATTAACCGAGAATGACGACGCCAGAAGCGATTTTGAGAAGTGGTTTGCTCGTGACCTTACGCCTGGTCCTGACTGTTTGATGGGGCACGAGCAAATGTTTTATCGCCGAAAGGCTAACAGCGACTGCTACGTGGGTCGCGATTTCCAAGATCCAGTGGTAGAAATGAAAAATTGCCCTTGTACTGAAGCCGACTATGAATGTGATTACAATTTTCAGAGAGATGCTAGCGGTCGCTGCGTCCGAATAGGACCAGACCGATTGACGCCCGAACAATGCAAGTCAAAAGATGACACTTATCCTGGTTCCAGCGGATACCGACTTATTGCTGGAAACACATGCATTCGCGATAAAGGCAAGATCTTGGACGAGCCTGTTACTCGCAAATGCAGCGACAATGTGAAGGAGGCGTCGGATTTTGGGCAGTCTTCCAGCCCTATTACCACGACGCAAGCATCGGAGGACGACATTCAGAGATTTCAGACTGTGTTTAACAGTGAGATTGAGCAGTTCACTTATTTTAAGGATTCTGCGGCAATGCTCCTCAGGCTTCAAAATGGCGAGCTATGGCATACTAAAGAGCATGGAATGCAATGGAAACGTGTTATCGACAATGAAGGCAAAGTCCGTAGCTTTGTGATGCATGAATTTGATAATACACGTGCCTACGCTATACTGGAAGAAGGAATCCAGGTCACTGAAGATCAAGGTGAAACGTGGAAAAAACTGGATACTCCTTCTAAGCCTAGTGGACGAGCTCTCCAAGTGCTCGATTTCCATCCGCAAGAGAAAGACTGGCTTTTGTTTATCGGAGATCCAGCTGCCAACCGACATGGAGAAGCCTATATTTCTAGAGATCATGGCAGAAATTGGGATAGTCTGGGTATGATTGTTCAAAAGTGTATCTTTGGTCGGGACTCGCACTATGAAATCCAAAAGGAAACAGTATACTGCTCTGCTTACAATGACAAGTTGGAAGAGGATGAACTTCGACTTATCCGCACCGTGGACTGGGGAAAATCAAAAGAAACCTTGTTTAACAAGGTGGTCGAATTCTTTGTCATTGAAGACTTTATGGCTGTAGCCTCCAATCACAAGGGAGATCTCGCTTTATACGTTAGTGTCAACGGAAAAACGTTTGCAGAAGCACAGTTTCCACCGAACCAATATATTGACCGAAATGTAAGTCCTTTGCATGAGCAAACAATAGCAAGGCACTTGCTTACCTCCTTCCCTTTTGGTAACTGTAATTATCGATCAGACCTTTACCGTTTTGCAGTCGACAACGCATTCTATCCTCTTGAACATCTTCAAGTCGGTTGGTTTTAGCAAAGCCTACGGTACGCTATACAAGTCGAACGAGAATGGTACATTTTACCACCAGTCTTTGCCTGACACAAATGGCGATGCGAGAGGTTTTGTGGACTTTGAGAAAATGCAAAGTATCGACGGCATTATTCTTGCCAACCAAGTCACCAATGCGAACGATCTTGCTCTTGGTCGAGAGACTACCAAGAGAGTCCGTACGATGATTAGTTGGGATGACGGTGGACATTGGGAACCACTGCAACCACCCCACAGATTTGATTGTCTAGGAAGAGACTGTACGTTGAATCTCCACAGCCGCACGGATATTCATGGTCCTGGAGCTATTTTTACTGCAAGTGGAGCGCCAGGACTGGCTATGGGCGTAGGCAACGTGGGCCCGTATTTATTGCCATATGAGCAAAGCGATACGTTTTTAACGCGAGATGGCGGACATAGTTGGGAACAAATTAAAGACGGAGAACATCTGTACGAATTCGGTGATCAAGGGTCCCTTCTTGTGTTAATCAACGACGAGGGACCGACCAACGAGCTTCTTTATTCCTGGGATCAGGGTGTTACATGGCATTACTATCGCTTTTCTGAGACCCTGATCCGTGTTAGTACACTTACGACAGATCCAAAATCATCAACACTTAAGTTCGTGATTGTTGGTCATACAAGAGACCGTCAGCGATCGCCAGTGTTTATCACGGTTGACTTCGCAAACACGAAAACTCGCCATTGCGAAATGGACAAGAATTATCCAGACAAAAGTGACTTCGAGCGATGGATTCCTAAGGATGATGATGGCGATGATGCTTGCTTGTTGGGAAAAAAGACTGCCTATTGGAGAAGAAAGAAAGACCGTGTCTGTATTGTCGGTAACCGCTTCAAAGAACCGGAAACGGTGCAAGAAAACTGTGAATGCCGTGATATAGATTTCGAGTGGTATGGGTTTTTCTTTGACTTTTCTTGCTTATACTGACAGGGGTCCTATTTTAGCGATTTCGGATTCTGGCCGAATGAGAAGGGTGAGTGCGTTGTGTATGGTCGTCATCCCGATCGACCAACTATTTGTGAGCCCAAGGACACATTTAGAGGACGTTCTGGCTATAAAAAGATCTCCAAGTCATCATGTGTTGGTGGAGTTGACCTTAGCAAGGAGAAGGAATGGGATTGCGGAGAAGGTGGAGAAGTTCAGAGCACAAGGGTAAAGGATCTAGATTTACAATGAAGGAAATTTCGGCTAATGCTCTGCTTTTATAGACGGAATTCACCGACCGTGTCGTTGACTACATCTATTTCACCGATACAGATGTACGTAGCTGTCATAATCCTTTATTGCATGCTAACAAGGCTCCGTTATGTAGAGAGTACTCGTTCGTACTGCGGATGGTAAAATCTGGAAGAGTGATAATGACGGTCGGGAATGGTTTCAACTGTTCCCTGGCACCCAGGTTATTGCCATGTACCAAAACCCTCACCATGAACAATATGTGAGTTTTGCCTGATTGAATTTGCGGATATAACTAAACAATTGTTGTCCTAGGCTTATTTCATTACCAATGGGCTAGCTCATTACGTTACGCATGATAAAGCCAGCAATTTCCAAGAATTCCGTACCCTTTTACCTCCCGTCATCAATATTGATGGCACAATACTCAATTTCCACAAAGATGAACCAGACTATTTGCTGTTTTTGGGTGAAAAGCACTGCGACTCGCATTTTTCTGCCGATTGTCATTCGGAAGCCTTTTATTCGCAAGACGGTGGTCGTGTATGGCGCCCGATCGGTAACTATATCCGCAACTGTATCTGGGGTCGTGATGGGTCCATCGAAAACGCCCACCATGACGCCATTTTGTGCGAGGAATATCGAGACAAAACCGGCAATCAGCGATCGTTCTATTCGAACCCTATCCAGTTTGTGTCCTCGAATAACTTTTTCGTTGACAAGAAGCATCTTTTCGACGATATTGTTGGAGTAGCAGTGTTTGGGAAGTATATGGTTGTAGCTGTTGTAAGTAATACCACATCTATCTTCTTTTCCGAGAAGCAAAAGAAGCTAATGGCAATTTCAGTCAAGGAACCGTGGTACAGCTCTTCGTCTAGAAATCAGCATGGATGGTGAAACATTTGCTCCAGCATCGTTCCCTTCATCGTTTGATTTGAAGCCAGAGGTGAGACATAAAGACCGCTATGCATCTGCATCTGTGCTTATCCACATATTTAGGCGTTTACAATTATGGAATCCGTTAATTCATTGTGGATCCACGTTACTACCAATACGCACATGGGTGACGAATATGGAACAATTTTCACGTCCAATTCAAACGGCACTTATTATGTGGCATCTTTGGAAAATACGAACCGTAATGAGAGGGGTATTGTTGATTTTGAAAAGATGCAGGGCATCGAGGGTGTTGCCATCGCAAATACGGTGGGTAACCCCGGTCAAGCCAACAAGGGCGACCCAAAGAAACTTGTCACAATGAAGACAGTTGATGCTGGAGGGCGATGGACCACGCTAACACCACCCAGCAAAGATAGCAATGGTCAACAGTACAACTGCTATGTAAGTCACATATGCAAGCATGATAACAATGTCCTAAGAGATGTCGGCTTGGTTAGGGCAAAGACTGTAGTCTTCATTTACATTGCTACTCTGAAAGAAGAAATACCCGTGACTTATTCAGCTCGTCAAGCGCAGTGGGCTTAATGGTTGGAGTTGGTAATGTTGGTCCCAGTTTATCAGGCTACAGAGATGGAGACATGTTCTTGACCCGCGACGCTGGCAAAACGTGGTTCGAAGTTCTCAAGGGAGCCCATATATGGGAATTTGCGGATCAAGGTGCACTGCTTATGATGGCAGACGATGAGGAAGCAACCAACGTAGTGAAGTAAGTAATTTCTTTTTATTTCTTCCCATTGTTCGATCTGGGTTGCGAAGTTTTTTTCTTACACATGACGGACAGGTATACAACCAATGAGGGCTTATCCTGGGGCACCTATGAGTTTGCCAGAAAGGATCAAAAGATCAAAGTAGATGATATTATCACTCAACCCGACGGTACAAGCCAGAAGTATGTCTTATTCGGCACTGAAGGCCGAAGCGGAAAGACAGTGGCATATCACATCGATTTTAGTGCCATTCATCCAACACAGTGTATGTGACTCCAAAATTTTAGAATTTCTAACCCGCAATGACTTTAAAAAACGCAGGTAAACTCGATGTTCGTCATCCTGATGATGATGATTTTGAACTGTGGAGCCCTGAAGACACGAGAGGAGAAAAATGTCTCTTCGGTCGCGAAGTATGAGGATCTATCTTGTTTTAAGTGATAAGAAATTAACTGTGTGTCAAATTAGACGCTCTATTACCGTCGTATTCGCGATAGAGACTGTTACATTGGTGAAAAGCTAGTACAGCCACGGGAGGTGGTTCGAAATTGTCAATGCACAGAAGCAGACTTTGAATGGTAAGGAAACGGGAATTAGAGAATATGCAACATTCCTGGGTACGTACAGTACGAGTTAACTGGGATTCTACACGAAACAGCGACTTTAACTATGTTCGAGACGAAAACAATAAGTGTGTGCTTGTACCTGGCCTGCAGCCACTGATTCCTAAATGTGATGGGTCCATTGATTTTTATTACGAGCCGACTGGGTAAGTTGTTTTTTTCAGCACAACGGTCATAGGGTTATATACTGAAGCGGTTTGCTGGTTTCTGTCTAGTTATCGCAAGATCGCAGGGTCCACATGCGAGAATGGACTTGAGTTAGACAAGGGTCAACAGCATTGGTGCCCTGGCAAGGCACGTTCAAGCGCTATGTGGGTCGTCTATTTGTTTGCACCAATTGTAGCTGCCTCCATTGTTTTTGCATGTCTAAGATACCGCAGACGCGTTGGCTTTGGGTAAGGCATAAACATAGTGTTTCGTGAACAACGTTTTTTACGGTTCCATTTCTTTTTCCTTTTTCACATAGACGCATCCGACTTCCTGATAGTGGTACAAGAGAATCATGGCATTTACCGCCGTTTGTCACCAAGATGGCAGCTATATCCGTTATCATTCCCGTCACCATCTTGACCGTGATTTCAAGAATTCCTAGACCACAGTCATTGTCCGATCTGAATATCTTCAGGAAGTTCCGTATGCCCACCTTTGGCAACCGTGGTCCACGGTATACTCCTTTAGGGCAAGATGAGCATACAGACGTTTTATTGGACGACTATGATGGATCTGAAGAACATCTTATTGATGAAGCGGACGAAGAAGATGCTGACGAGTTGTAAAATCTAGGAAAATACTTTGTATAACAGTTTTGTTTGATTTGTCTTATTTGCAATTACATAGTTAAAAGATGAATAACTACTCGGATTGTTCGGTTCTGGGAAAAAGTTACAATGTTGTCTGTCGTCTATAGAGGAAAACGAAGAAGAAATAGGGCGTAAGAGACAGCGCGCGGATTAACACTATTCCTCGCTCAATGGCGCATCTGCAGAGCTTCAGAAGCCATCAGTAAGGCATCGTCTTGTGTTTCGCAACCACCAATGAACCTATGCAAGTTCATGAGTTGAAGTGTCAGACTTGACAATACAAATGAAGATTTACCCGTTGGCATGAACGAAGCTAGCTGTTTTGATCTTAGATTTTCTTCTTAAGTTATGCTTAGACAAACCCCTCCAACTATTTGACCGGTTCAGTTTACAACCAATGATTTGACACACTCTCTGTCCACTTGTTATAAATCTCACCTTGCGGGAAGTGGACGCCGAGACTCGAATTGGGAACCATTAGAATGGACACATTGAACACGCCAGTCGTGGTCTCCATTAACTGGATAGATCATATACAAAACTTCACTCTTATAGTCTAATCCATCTAAATGCTCTTTCCAAGGGCATGCCGTTTCTAATACAGCGATCTTTCCTGATGGATGATATTGTTTTCGTTCATTGAATGCTTTTTTGACGAGCTCTTTTGCCGGCAGCCAAATATCGCGAATACCTAGAAGTGCGTCCCTAAACTCATTGCCAGCCATCGTTGAAGCCTTTTCAAATCGTTCCTAATATAGCAACTTGTCAAGTAAGTTTCTTCTTATGAGTTCTGATTAAGCGTCCTGCCATAGCAATTTCCTCGCTGGTTGGGAAGTTCCATCCAGGATTGAGTCGGTTGATCCGTGACCCTAGATTAGTGGCGTCGGTATATAGTAGCTTGTCTGCTGCGGGATAAGGTGCAATGCCATTGTCGATAGCATCAATCGGCTTGACAAAGCTCTGTTTCCAAAATCCCAAACAATCAGTGATCTTGTAAGAGGGAAGGCATAGTGACCTGGTACATTTTATTGTAAATTTGAGGGATTACTTCATCGGTAATTGGCAAATTTAGCTCCTTGGCGATAACTTGTTTCCCAAAATGCCTACGGATCCATTATTAAACAAAATGAACGCCAACAACTAAAGGTTTAGCTCATCGTCATTGTTTTTATCGACTAACTTGTAGATTAAGCCTGCCGAGCTTAATTTGATAGGACTATCCGGGAAGAACGTCTCTGAAAATCCGGTCTGAAAGGAAAAGAATGGGACCTTAGTATGACTATGCGTTGGTCGGCAAGTTCATGATAAGGAAACCTGATGATGATCAAACCGACGGCGACTGTAATCGTACAGGCCACCGACATCCACAACCACATCACACTGAGCCAGTTTAGTCTCGTCTCGGGTTCGTATTAAAGCTGCATTCAGAAATTCCTCGGTTTGACGTAGTATATATACGGCTAAAGCCTCATCGCTTTGTACATGAGAGGAAGACGGTCAGGAACACGACCGGGTTTCTTTTCATTTTTACCAATGAAACAGGCCGTTGTGGGTTCCTATGACCTATGACAAAAACGATCAGGATAATGATAATATACGTTATTGTAGTGATCTTGGTAAGAGCCGATTAACCTTTCTGCTATAGAGCCAAGACCACAATGGAAGCCTCGTTCTCAAGGTTTGAGAGAGCATGGAAACGTCCAATTGCTAAATTTGTGGGGTTCTTAACTGGCCCACAGTCCTTTTGACATGGTAAAATGTATTGCGGACTGAAATTATATGATAATCCCGTTTTTATTACAAATGAGTATCCTACAGTTCTTTTTACCACGGAAGTGCGTTGCCTTCATAGTCAAAGAAGGCACCGGTTTCCTTTGCTGTCACTTTGTCGATCACCTTGATCATGCCCGCAATGGATTGCGCTGGTTTAAGAGGGGCATTCGCAGTTCCCATATCCGTTTGTACCCACCCTGGATGAAGCGACACGATAGTGAAGTCCTCTTTCTCCAATTCAATAGCAAGCATCTTGCTAAACATGTTCTGAGCAGCCTTAGAAACGGAATAGGACGATGCACCACTGCCATAAGGCTTTGGTAAAGCGAGTGATCCCAGCCCCGATGAGATATTGACGATTTTGCGGGTATTACGTTTACGCAACTGATCAAGGAAGGCCAAGGTTACCGTGACAGTGCCACCCACGTTCGTTTCAAACATCCTCACGTATTCCTTGGCCGTTCTGGAAGCAAAAAATTATCTGTCGATTAGCTTCCATTTCTTTTGCAGGTCGCATCTTACGTGTTTATAGCATTTAAATCCCGTGAAGACATGATGCCTGAATTATTAATCAGGATATCAATGCCATTCGGAGCGATTTTTGCAACTTCTTCTGCGGCAGTCTAAACAGAAAATACGGGATAGATTAAAAATGCTGCTTTCCGTTCTTATCTTATTCCTTACCTTGACGGACTCTTCGTCGAGGATGTCCATTTTCACGGTATGAACTTTGGTTTTGGTCGCCAACTCTTGTAGTTCACTCGCTTGACCAGGGTTTCGAACGGCAGCGATCACTGTGTGACCATGTTCCGAAAATTGTCTCACAAATTCAAGACCTAGACCGCGTGAAGCACCAGTAACAAGGATAATCAAAGACATGATAGTAGATACAGGATTTCAGAAAGTCGTTGTTTTACTCTTCGCCTTAAATAGATAATGAGTTTCGGAGTTTCAAAGCCATCGGCCTTCGGCGACCCTAGTTTTTCCGAGGAAAACAGAGTCAAGGAAGGAAAGAGACACAAACCTGCTCATGGCTCTGTTTCAATTGAAGAGAGTCAGCAGTTCCTGTTGGCCGGTCGTGCAACGCACAAACCGCGGCCAACTATAGCATGCCGTTTACGGAAACGGTCAGGTTAGGATTGGTTCACCCACGAACAATTTATACCTCCTGCTCCGCATCGTTGAACTGCGTCCGTGCGTTATGGCCCTATCATCGCAAGCTGACGTTCGCGCGCCTAAGGTGCGAATAACACAAACGGCCCTCTTCATGTATTGATTATTAGCATCACGATTTGACAATGTGGGATCCGCTTCAACTTTTTATGCCTTACATAAAGGCATAGAAGATACAGCAATGAAATCTAGACCATCAAACTCTCTTCTCCACCAGCTGTTGGGGTTGCCTTGAGACTAATTCCTCTTTGCATCGGACTGGAGTCTCCCGGATTGGGCTGCAACGCTTCAAGCATTTTGCTGACAATTAGTATTTCTAAACCGGTTTGGTACAACAATACTTTGCTTATTTGACTAAGCAAGTAGTAAGCACTAAGTACTTCAACCGGAAACAGCCGAAAGATCCAAATGACAAGCCGCATAACCCTGCTGAAGATCCCGTGCTAACAATAACAGATGTACTTCACATAGGTAATTACCGGAAAACGGCAACTATATTCCCTTATGACTGCGCTATACGCCCCTGCCGTAGTGTTACTTCCTCGTACTTGTGTTCCATTTAACAGCATGATCGGAATTAACACGTTCTCATTTGCAGTGAAATTCTCTAGTTTGGAACGCCGACTGCACCTCTTCTCTACCGTAACATCAGAGATCTACTGTATCACCGAGATCAAAGACAAAGTGACACCTTCTGTATTGCAGTCATTGCAATAAGTCAAAATCATACACCTGTCGCCGGCAAGTGTTTTCATTCCACAGAAGATAAAATAATAAAGTATGTATAGACAGAGAAGTAGAATCAAGTGAAGATATCCAACAGTTTCAGGTATTACTGCGTCGCTTGCCTATTACGGAAATGACTCTCTAGTTGACTAGCCATCGTAATGGCAAAGCTACATAAAATAGAAGGCTTTTTATGTATATCTGACAGAAAATATTAAAAATGACGAAATGGATAAAATTATCCATCTCATGCATTTTAATATGTCAGTTGTCTTAGGATATATCCGAATAGAGTATCAAAGCATCCTATGCGCTTTAATAATCCTCTAATGTATGAATTCTCCAAAAAGTTGCTGACAAGTGAAGAATTATGTGCTACTACCCTCAAACATAGTGAAAGCTAATGTCCTATCTATGAGTGTCTCATGCTCCTTCAATGCTTCCCTGTGGTCTTTCTTTATGCGCTTACTTACTCAGTCCTTGGTCTTCATATATTAACCTATCAATTGCTAATCAGCAAGTGCATGGCTTCTCATCTCCTCAAAAACGGGCTAAGGATATGATATATACGCCAAGTTCTGTACAGTAGGAAGAGCGGAGTGCACCAAGACAACTCGGCGTATATATCCACAGAAAGTCCTCTAAAACTAGTTGCAGACATCTAGGGTTTATTGAGAACGACTCTTACAATCCACTGAGAAGAGGTATTCGAACGGCTATTCACCGTAATGTCAGTACTTAACAAACATTTGCTGGAGATTTTTTTTGATAGTACAGAATCACACTGACACATTTATTTCACCATGGCAAGTCTCCGCCATCGTACTGAAAAAATTTACCTGTGTCTTTCTCTGTCACTTTCTCAATCACTTTTAACATGCCACTAATAGATTCTTCAGGTTCCAATGGTGCACGCTCGGTTCCCATATCCGTCTTGACCCATCCAGGATTAAGAGAGATCACGCTAAAATTCTCTTTCTCCAGTTGAATAGAGAATAGTTTGGTAAGCATGTTCTCGGCAGCCTTGGAAACAGAGTAAGCCGGGGCCGAGCCTCCCATATTTCTTGGGTAACCGATGGATCCAAGTGTGGATGTGATGTTGATAATCTTGCGGGTCTTTCGTTTACGTAAATGTTCGAGAAAAGCGACTGTGATTGTGGCAGTACCAGCCACGTTGGTCTCGAAGATCCTCATATAGTCATTTGCTTTTCTATGGAGATCCAATGGTAATTTAGCCACAAATAACCTCTTCACATAACATATAATCAGCTTACGCAGTTTCAACATTCATTGTATAGGAACAAAATATCCCAGAGTTATTAATCAAGATATCGATACCTTCTGGTGCAATTTTCCAGACTTGTTCTGCAGCACTCTAAATCAAGGACATGTGAATATGTGAGTATCCCCGGTATTTATTTTTATTGCTACTCTTACCTTGACGGATGCTTCGTTTACTATATCAAGAGGCAATGTATGAACCTTGTTGCTGCTTGCTAGCGATTGTAATTCGCTTGATTTGTCGGGTGATCTTGCAGAGGCGATCACATTATAGCCTTGTTTCGAAAGCTGTTTTACAAACTCAAGACCTAAGCCGCGAGAGGCACCGGTGACAAGGACGGTTAAAGACATGATATGAATCGCTTGGGAATAAAAGACGGAAAGGAAAAGCTCACGTCCATTGACGGTCTTTTCCTACTGCTTAAATAAAGAAGTCTGAGTTTAGGTTGCATAAATTAATGTACCTATCGCATTGCAAAGGCCGACATGAACCGATGAAGGTTTGCCGCTATAGGCACGCTGTACATAAAATGCAATGGCTCCAGAGAAACATAGTCATCGGACTAGAAAATCACAACGAGAGATGCAGATATCAATGAGCTTCACACCATGCAAAAGTTGACGATGGACTTATATAACCATAGATAGTGGCGTACTTTTGCTTTATGGTAGTAGTTGACTCTACTGACGAGACTAACGGTACAAACCGAACGGACGCTATATTATACTCTTGTCATGGAACCCATGGAATTTCATACATATTAATAGCTAAAACAAATTAATGAATGGGTTTATTTCAGAATGGTCTTAGAAATTCATCACGGCAAAACATCAGAATGGTACCAGCTACTCTGAAAGACGTGTCGAGCAGTGTGTGGATGCGACCCATTTCGTGCGCTAGTGCAGCAAAACCTTTGTTTCCATGACCCTAGGGATAGCTCAATTAAAAACAATATCATGTACATTGTCCAGTAGGCTCGATAGCACCAGAGATCCAGTTACTTCGTTCGTGCAGTTTTACATTGCCTTTTTAATCCTCGTTCTTTTCCACACGAACCATCATTGCCTGGATCCCAAGAATAAACAAAATAAGTTGGGCGCAGCACCAGTGAGAACGAATATGGCGTATGTCACAGTCTCCATTTCACGTGAAGACATATAATGGTGTGGCTGTATAGCTAGGCTACGTTATAACCATCAACGACCTGATTAGGCCTAAGAACAAAATTTCTGAGATATGGTATAAAGATGGTATGTTTTCTAGAATAAGACAGATGCGTACATGTACCTTTTGCCCTAAGACAAGGTGGGCATGTACTGCTACCTTTTTTTTTTATACCACAGAAGCTTGTCGCCCGTATGATCGAAGAATGCGCCGCTATCTTCAGCCGTCACATGTGAGATCACTTTCAACATGCAGTTCACAGATTCGGCTGGCTTCAACGGTGTTATTTCCGTACCCATAGCATTCTGAACCCAGCCGGGGTTAATGGTGATAGTAGTAAATCCGTCCACCTTGAGGGTTGATGCAAGCAAACTGGTAAGGAGATTCTCGCCAGCCTTTGTACCACAGTAGCCTTTTGCACTATCTCTGGTGTTTTTGAAAAGAGCGGTACATCCTAGCGATGAAGAAACGTTGATAACCTTACGCGTGTTGGCCTTACGCAAAAAGTTCACAAACGGCCATGGTCGTCTCAACGGCACCTGCCATGCATGATTTGAAAGAGTTGCAAATAATTGTCTGACACGCTGAGAAAAGTTCTCTCTTAGTTTTGCTGGGAAACAATGCTGATAAACAAAGCTTATGACATCCCAATGTTCACACTCCTTGGATCAAAAAATCCAGGTCCTGTTAATCAGAATATCAATTCCTTCCGGTGCAATCTTCCAAGCGTGTTCCTTGGCAGCTTACCAGAAAACGATGCATAAAAAATCTTCAAATCGAGCACAACTATTTGAATTGTTCGTTTTACCTCGACAGATTCTGTTTCAATAATATCAAAGTATAATATATGAAACTTCTTGTTGTTTGCTAACTTCTGCAATTCAGCAGACCCTTCAGGCGATCGCACTGCTGCAAGCACCACATAACCTGCTTCAGAAAGCTGTCTAACAAATTCAAGCCTTAAGCCTCGGGCAGCACCCGTAACAAGAACCACTAAAGACGTGGCGCTTCATAAAACCAGCAAAGTGTTATGGCAAGAAACAGAAAATCAAGTGCTGTTTAATAAAACCGAAAAGTTCTAAGGTTCTGGGATTTCATATTCAGACAAGGTTTCAGCCCTTATTATCCTGCACATCAGAAAATCGGCATAAAATCCGAAGAGGAAAAAAACTTGCCATCTGTTACATTGAAGGCTATTTCAAAAACAGGAGCCAAACGCAAGTCTGCTGCTTATAGAACGCTACTGCCAATGTTGAATCGACTATTAGCGGTATTGTGTTTACTTTTCCTTGGATTCTAGCGTAGATTGCCCATTCTTAAGGCCGCCTACTGCCGGATCTGTATAAGAGTAACGCTGTAAGAGCACCTCTTCGATATCAGGTCTCGAATTATAAAAGCTAGCTGATGTTTATTTTCCGTTTCGGCGTGAAATAAATCCTGATAACACATTTTTTTTTGCGATCATGTTGAGGTTGCCAGTGAGATATTACCATGGCATAGGTTGACCTTCGTAATCCAAAAATTTGCCATTGTCTTCGGTCGTCAGGTTTTCGATCACCTTAAGCATGCCACTGATGGATTCTATTGGCTCCAAAGGCGCTCTTCCTGTTCCCATATCTGTTTTAACCCATCCTGGATGAAGAGCCAGGACGATAAAGTTCTCTTTTTCAAGTTGTACTGAAAACAATTTGCTCAACATATTTTCACCCGCTTTGGACACACTGTAGGCTGGTGCACTTGTGCCTATATTCTTGGGGTACCCGATGGATCCGAGGGATGAAGAGATGTTGATAATCTTACGCGTCTTTCGTTTTCGCAGATGTTCAAGAAAGGCGACGGTCGTCGTCGCC
Organism: Apophysomyces variabilis; assembly: GCA_002749535.1. Taxonomy (NCBI): domain Eukaryota; kingdom Fungi; phylum Mucoromycota; class Mucoromycetes; order Mucorales; family Mucoraceae; genus Apophysomyces; species Apophysomyces variabilis. The sequence goes on along the minus strand of MZZL01000408.1, from coordinate 1,468,886 downwards.
GTGCCAGCCACGTTGGTCTCGAAAATTCTCATGTAATCTTTCGCTTTCCTAAACCAGACCAAGGGATTTTAGCGAATATCTTTCCTTTCTCGGCCTGGGTATCTTA